>VMOF01000379.1:34095339-34157998 GCA_011764245.1 Trialeurodes vaporariorum | reverse complement strand
TTTTTTATTTTTATTATTATTATTAATATTAATTTTACTGTACCAATCCAAATTAAGTAGTACTAGACTTACACACTATACATTTGCGTGTAGATTAGAAAAAATTTACGTAGCCCAATACGATTAATACACTAAACATTATAATGGAGGAAACAAGGCTAAAAACATTGAACCATTTTGAACATCATTGATTAATTTTACCGTGCCAATCCAAATTAAGTAGTACTAGACTTACACACTATACATTTGAGTGTAGATTAGAAAAAATTTACGTAGTCCAAAACGATTAATACACTAAACATTAAAATGGAGGAAACAAGGCTAAAAACATTGAACCATTTTGAACATAATCGAGCATTTGCGTATATCTATATGTTATTTATAGCTTACACCTACATTTTTAACTTTTGTTGCCATTAGAACAGATTATCTCTTCTAGAATAGCAGGTAATAATTTTATTAATTTGATTTTACGCTCCTTTTTATTCATCAGTAATTCCCCCCTCCTTAGTTTTGTACTTCTTCATAAAATTTAAATTTACTATGGCAATGTATCGGTTGATTTCAAATCGATTCTTGTACCGAAATGCGATATTCCATTTTTTGATACTTTCAGCCTTATTTTTAAAAATATTGACGAGATATTTTGCAGAGACGTTCTTCAGACGATCATCTAGTAACTGACACTCCGTTTTTTTTTTCATATATATCGGCCTGCGATTTGACTTTAATCGAATGGTAGCGCTCTGGTGGAATAAATCGGCACTAAACGCTGAACGATGAACGCGGCACCTTAAATGAAGAATTTGCATAGTTGGCAAATCGCACGAGCCGGTACTGTCATTGAACTTTCTAGCTCAACAGCAACCCTGCAACCCACCTCCCTTCAGCTATGGATATATTGACTTTGAAAATAATGATGGGTAACCTCCAATGTTTTTAGTTTTAAGAAGAAAGAAAAAAAAAGAAAAGTCTTAGCAAGCGTTTGTATCCTTGCTCTCTCGGCGAACGTGCACCCTTATTGACTCACGAAGCGCTGGTTGTTTGGCGGGCTTGCAGAACGATCACGGGGCGCGGAGTGACGCGAGATAGAGCGAGCGCGGCACTAGGTCAATGTTCGGGTCGGATACCCACCAACTCTTTCTTCTTTCTATTTCAGTCGATAAAGTTGCATCGTCTGCTCAGTATCTCCCACAAGGTTGCCGGATTGAGCCAAAATATCGCCAGACTTTGCGCTTGAATCTTACGGGAACTTTTGTGTTTTTCCGTGTAATCTAGCAACATAGTGCCCACCAAGTTGCCAGCTTTCACGGGGCTCTTCTGCCAATTAACGACAAAAGATTTTGAGGATTTGGAGTGGAATTCAGAGACATTGCTTGAGATCTCCTTGGCTTGGCTTGGGTTTGAATCACCCTCCATCTTCAATTTGCAATTCAAAAACACACCTTGAGCCAAAACGGTTTGAGGTTTCTCAAGGGAGTTTCACTTTTTTCGGATATTTGATGGAGTTTGCAATTCAGAGCCGCTCCGGAAACGCATAAGAGTGTACTCAAGGCAAAAATTAAGGAGTTTCAAGGTAGTTCGTCAGCTACCTTGAGCGACACTACAGGTTTCCCAAGGATTGCCGATTTACAGTGAGTGTCTCTGAATGGGGCTCTTGCAAGCTTTTGTTGTAAAGAAATGAATAGTTTATTCTGATGTAAAAACCAGCGAAAGTCACGAAAAGCACGCAGAAAAAGTCTAAAATTCAGTAATAAAGGCACAAAACCGCTTTAACGGAAATATCGTAATGGCGCTTCAACGCAGGTATCGTGGGAGATTCCTGTCTAATTTGTCACGTTCTCTACAGAAACACAGAGATTTGTCTCAATTTAGATAGGAACCTCCCATGATACCTGCGTCGAACCGCCATTAAGCCCGATTCTAAGAGTGAATTTCGTTATTTTTCAGTGCGCTCAGTGTCATTTTTACAGGTTTTTATGCAAGAATCAACTCTTCAATCGCCTGTAGCAAAAGTTTGCAAGAGCCCCATTGCGATTTTTCTCACGTGGTGCATGCATGCAGGGTTGATTCGCCCGTTCGACCTCCATCTTAGGCTTCCCTTAAAACGCCTTTTGTGAGTTTATGAGTAAATTTTGAGACTATATTTGATGCTCTCAATGAGATTTCCCCCCGATTTTACACCAGACTCTACCCTCTTTAGTGCTGTAGCAAAAGTATGCAACCCATTGTTAACAATTTGGGATAGCTTTCACTGTTAATAAGAAATTGGAATATTTTGCTTCAAACCTAATTACGATTACGAATATACTCAGGCGTGATATTGAAAGCATTAACGCAGTGTTTTCTGCATTGCACGTTGCGTCTCCCGTTTCCGTAGCATTGTACTATTACTTTCAAAAGAAAGTATCCTGGTAGAAATTTTCATTCTCCCATTCTTCGACCAGTTTTAAACATTTGTGCAGTTTGTATGTATTTCAGAGTCTAACAGCATTTCCACTTGAAAGTATGTCGTAAAAAATCTAAAACTCTTCGGAAAATAATGGACAGCATTATCGAGGCCCGTTTCGATGAGAGGACTTTCTTTTGAAAGTTATAGCACCAGTGGCGTAGCGTGCAATTTGGCAGCGTTGAGGTTCGTCCATTTTAATACATGCAAAAGGTCGAACCATTGGGTGTTCGGTGAACACCTTCTCATTCGACCTTTCACATAGATTTAAATTAACACAGTGTAACGTTGCCAAATTGGATGCTACACCACTGTATAGCACAATCTTCATTTTAAAGATCTTAAAAATCAATTGGACGGCTTTATACAGAAGGGAAGGGAATCATCGAAATGGCATAGGAAACACAAAGCAGTTGGCTCTTTCCTCTCTTCTGCAAAAAAAGGAAAGTTGGTCCTCATCCACATGAAGCCACCCCATTACATATTTCGACGAAATTGAGACGAACGCTACTTTTGATGAACCGAGATAAAAAAAAAAAAAAAAAAAAAAAAAAAAAAAAAAATCAGCGCTGAAACACTCTTGGATGAAAAAATCAAACAAGTGAATGATGATGATAAAAAAATAGATAAAAACGAAAATAATTTGATTGTAAAAACGGTCATTGCTCGAAGTTCAGTAGAGCAGTCGGAAACGCATTACATATAAGAACCTGGCGATCCCCCGCAACCGCAGAGTGGAATTGACCTATACTAAAATTGTTATTGCCATTTTCCCCCCCTTTTTTCTCTCTTTGTTTACCTTTTTTTTCTCCTTTTTTAAACACAGTTTTTTTATTTTTTTTTTTTACTCGCTAACTTTCTTCCGAAGTGTCAACAAACTCTTCCGCCACACACCGCTCCCGTTTGTTTATTTGCTCCTATCTTTTTTTTTTTTATTTTTGTTTTTTTTTAAACTTTTTTTCCATGCCTTTTTTCTTTCGAGGATATAGAATCTTGCGCTGTGAAAAAAAAAAAAAAAAGTGGGGAAAAAAAAGGAAATTGGAAAGAAGGGGGATAGGAGAGAGGGAGAAGGTAGGGAAAAAAACCTCATTTTTACAACCACGACCTGCCTCAACCAGACCGAGTGTCCCGATCCCAACTGCCCTGTCCCGGTCTCTCTGGGTCGGTCGTGTGCAGATAGCATTCCCTATTTATGAGTCTGTGTGAGTGTGAGCGTGTGTATGTGTTTGTGTGTAGAGTACGTTCATCAATATCTTTTGTGTTCGTGTGAGTGAACGCACCCGCTCTCTTTGCTCCGGATCGGGTGCTCCAGCGCTAGCAAGATGCGTCTCTCCTTTGCTCTCTTGGTATACATATACGGCCGAACGAAGAGACTCGCGGCTCGCGCCCGGCCGCGGAGTGGCGGCGCGGCGGCGGGAGATGTCTAGCCCTGGTGACCTTGCCCCTCGCCCTCGGTTACCATGACAACCACTAAGCACCCTTACATTTTTTTTTTATACTCCTTCTAACAGCTGGCATATAAAACACGAGAGCTGCATTGACATCTAACACCCGAAAAAAAAGAGAAAAAAACAAAGTTAGGGTGAGGGGAGAGAGAGAGAGAGAGAGAAAAAAAAATGATTTTACTCAATTCTGCCTCCTTTTTTTTTCACTCGATGCACCCCGTGATTCAATTATCGGAGATCGCGAACACACAGAGCGGTTAATTTTCACAATACAATTTCGAAACCCCACCCTTTATATATTCCTAATTTTTTCTATATTTCTTCTTTTATTTCACTCCCTGGATCTTCTGACCACACGACTTACGGTCGACTAATTAGATTTGCTCAAAGTCACCCTGGCGAACCTCACCCTTTATATCCTACTGCGTTGTTTCTCCCTTCAATCAAGGATATCTTTGGCAAAAACCACGTATAAGACAGAGGGTAAGCTCTAGAGTTGCCGTTTTGCGTTTTGTTCATCGGTGATTCTACCGGTTGAGAAAAGATTACACATTTCAGCTCTAGAGTTGCCGTTTTGCGTTTTGTTCATCGGTGATTCTACCGGTTGAGAAAAGATTACACATTTCAGCTCTAGAGTTGCCGTTTTGCGTTTTGTTCATCGGTGATTCTATACCGGTTGAGAAAAGATTACACATTTCAGCTCTAGAGTTGCCGTTTTGCGTTTTGTTCATCGGTGATTCTACCGGTTGAGAAAAGATTACACATTTCAGCTCTAGAGTTGCCGTTTTGCGTTTTGTTCATCGGTGATTCTACCGGTTGAGAAAAGATTACACATTTCAGCTCTAGAGTTGCCGTTTTGCTTTTTGTTCATCGGTGATTCTACCGGTTGAGAAAAGATTACACATTTCAGCTCATAGTTTATGACTGCTGTACGTACTGCACGAAAATGCTCTGATTTGCCATCTTTTCTCAGCCGGTGCAATTGGTTTTCTCTCTCTTAGACCATATGAACGCATGTGTTAAAAATGTGGATATATCGGCTGACACATGATTTCAGCCCCTGTTTCTGTCCTTTTCTAACACACACAGTCAAATGGGCTAAGGGAGAGAGAGAAAGACAAATGCCTGGCTATGGCTTTGTAGATTGTACACGGGCAAAATTGCTGAGCGCACTGTTAAACCCTGAATTGTATTTCCAAAGTGGATTCATCTAGTTGAAACATTGTTTACTGCTTCTTGCCAGACTTTTTGACGTATCGCATCATCAAAAGCAACCTTGTTGAAGACCCACCAGTAAATAACGATTTTTGTTATCATTATTATAACCATTTATTTATTTTCAGCTAATGTTGAGTACATTAATTAACCTTTATTTCTTAATTGACATGCTTTCCACCCTTTTTCGTCTGATAAACGGTTTTATGCAATTTTCAAATGAGTTATATTCTGTGAATTTAAACAATAAACAAGGTAGTTGCAAGAAGGGCGACAGCAATTTTTTTTTTCAATTTAGCTTTTTTGAGAGTAAATTTTAATGGCATTCGGCGACTCAAACTCGTCATTTTTCTCGTAAAAGTTCACGTCAGATTACGCCATTTGTGCCATTGTTTGGCTATAGTTCAAAAACTTGCGACAACATTATCTGACGTACACTCATTTACGTTTACTGCCGTGACGAATATTTATGCATATTTTGACTCTCATTTCAGACGTATAAATGTTGTATAAGTATCTAAACGAATCGAATTGCGCAAAGTAGATCTCATGTGTATTCCCATTAAAATTAAAATTGTTTTATGAACCAGGTCTTCAAATTTTCCCTGGGCAATATCTCGACGGATTTTTTTTCACAGTTTTACGGCATCTTTTTTTTTTTTTTTTTTTTTTTTTTTTTTTTTTTTTTTTTTTTTTTTTTTTTATAAGCCAATCAACAATTTTATTACATAAAGTCATGTTTTTCATCATAAACCATAAAAGATCTTGTATATTGAATCAGATCAGCACGCTTTCTAAAAACGAATGTCCGAACTTGATAGCTCTTCTTTCAATTAACATTGATCAGTTTTTAATTTCCCGCTTCTCTCTAAAACAGTGTATTAACATCAGAGGGAGGCAATTGATTCTTGAGGTGGCTGACAGCCTATTGGAGAATCGATTGTTTTCAATTTTTCTAAATGGAGCAGGGACTGCTCGTGTTATTCGGCAGCCACAAGTCTTTTGGTCATTTGAATATAGGCAGAAGTATCGATTTCGCACTTCGCAGGGATTTAGTGAATCTTCTGAAGATAGACTATTTTGCATAGGCTTAAATGGAGAGAATCCATTGTTGCCACATTGCACAAACCGCCAATGAAATGGAGGAAAACAGTAAGGAAAATGGAGGAAAGCCTTTTTTTTTCAGTGCAACGGAGTTATTTTCAAAAGAGATTTTACACCAGTATAGACCTTTTCTTTAGCTGTAGCAAAAGTTCGCAACAGATAAATAATTTACAAAATGACTGACCTAACTGGCAACCATGCACATCAAAGACCATAACAAATACCGAATCAATTGACGATTTTAATGGAGGTATCGGTTTTGTGTTTCAGCACTGTGGCAAGGACGTCGATTATGGATGGCCAAGGCAGCAGGTGACGAAGCAAGGATATGAGGTAAGTCACAAAAGTAAATCTAAAAAAAAAAATTAAGATTACCTGCTCGAGAAAGCAACCACTCGGCATTATATAACCTTTGGAATTAAAGAGAAGAACAAGTGCATCTTTTATATATGTATATAAAAAAAATGACGAGCGTTTGGGAGGAGGGGCTAATAAAGCATTGAGACGAGGAAGAAGGAAAAGAAAGATGAACAGAAAAAAAAGCAAGCGGGGAATCATAAACCGACGCGGATGTGGGCCGTTAAATGATCTGGTTTGGTGACGGCAATTTCCAAATAAAAATACAGTGAAATTTAGTTTCAGGACCAACCACACCACGCCATGATTAGCGCGAGTTGCATTTAAAGTTTGTTTTCAACTTTGCACTCATGCAAACGAAGAAGTTTTTCTTCGGTTGGGATTATAGAGCTGCCATTTTG
The DNA here is from genome assembly GCA_011764245.1 of Trialeurodes vaporariorum. Lineage (NCBI taxonomy): Eukaryota > Metazoa > Arthropoda > Insecta > Hemiptera > Aleyrodidae > Trialeurodes > Trialeurodes vaporariorum. The sequence goes on along the minus strand of VMOF01000379.1, from coordinate 34,151,027 downwards.
CTGTTAACTATATGCGTTTTTTCCCCATTTAACTCAATATGACATTTTTGAATTTCCCGCCAAATTTGGCACACCAGCGGATCCAGGAATCTTTCTTTCTCTCTCTCCATGGCCATTTGATCGCGTGTGTTAGAAAAGGACAGATAGGAGGCAGTCACGTGACTTTCGCCCCTCTTCTATCCTTTTCTAACACACGCGATGAAATGGCCATGGAGAGAGAAAGGCAATCCACTGGATCCGCCTGTGATTTGGCAGCACTGGTTGTGATGCATTTACACCGCTCACCTGTCTCTCGCCCCTGTTTTTCACTAATGTATCGGCTTAGCAAGATGACACTGAGTTTTCTCTCTTTTTTGACCCGTATTACATCTGAAACGAGCTAAAACAATGATTCGAACAAATTTTGAATTTTGGATTCAGCTTTGACCGAGTTTGATTCTCAACCTCTTAAAAATGCATGGTGATAAAATGCCTTTGCGCACTGAAAAAAGAATAAGAAGAATTGGTTCGTCTCGTCTGACTAATTAATTATTAGTGAGCTTTGCGTAATCAAATTTATTGATTGTACTTACCCAATGAATTAGGTACTCCAACCCATAAATTGGTACTCTTTACCAATAAATTAGTACCCGGTACCAACTCAAATTGGTAATGTACAAACAATTTTATTGGTTGTACTTACGCATTATAAATGGTATCAATTATCGAATATTGGTTGGAGTACCTAATTTATAGGGTAACCACAACAAATAAATTACATTGCGAAAATTTCAATAATAATATAGTTGGTCAGGCGAACTATTTCTTTTCCCCCCGTAAATACACCCCCCCCCCCGCCCTAAGAAAATAAAACCTTTCTAGTTCCACAAATGGCCTATCTGCAACCTACATCCTCCTCTAAACCCATGTATTCAAATAGGCAAAGAGAGTGAAGTACAAAATTCTTAATACGCCAACTTCCAATAGAAGCATCCTGATCAAAAGATTTGAGGTTATAAAGTATTTATTTCGATTTGATTTTGAGATTTATTACTTTCAATAATCATTAAGATTGTACATTCTAATGCTTTCCATTTTGATATGTTTCTGAGCCGATTTTTTTCACGCACTCAAGTCTGTCCAGTCGGGGAAAGTATGTAACGTGATTAGATGCTTTTCATTCAAATCAGATTCTACCACCTACGTTTTTATATTCTGTGTTTTTTTTTTTTTTTTTTTTTTTTTTTTTTTTTTTTTTTTTAACTTTTATTTCTGTTCACCCTGATCCCGCGGATTTCTCACGAATCGACATAGTGTAGCAGCACCGTTTAGCAATTCTCTTTGTCCACCAAGGCCACGAAATTATAATCAACGTATTTATTCTGAAACTAAAATGTCAAGGTGGATTCGATATAGGTTTGGGTCTGACGCTCTAGCTCCTGAAATCGACCAATAAGAAGCGTTAGGTTTAACAAAAGAGCGATTTAAACTCACTAATGACGAGATGTTTCTACATACGAGAGGATAATTTAAATGGACCAATCAGATACTAAATCAAGAATTTACATACAGCCCGTGACTTTAAAAAGTTCCCACTCAGGAGTTAGGGTGGTTGCCGCTTGAAAAATTGAAGGAGCTTCTTTTACTTGCAGTACTCTATTTCGATTTTCAACAAGCAAGAATCGATATTTAAGTCCTCTATGTTATACTATCTTATTTGCATAGTTGAGGACCCGCGAACTAATCGGGGTGCCTCAGTAATTTAAGGCTCCCTCACTCAAAGACTGATAAAAAAATGGTTTTTCAGTTGCTTCGAAACCGATGCAGAAATAGTTCGGACCTTTTGAAACCCCAAGAATTATGTATAGGTACGGGACGGATGCAACCCCGCTCCATAATGGATCAGTTTGCACTTGTGATCAATCTGAAAGTCGATTTTATCAATGGGGCTCTTCCGAAATTTTGCTGAGAGCAAATAATTTAGTTCAATCTAATGTAAAAACAAGCGAAAATCAGAAAAATTGCTCTATAAAAGTCTAAAATTCAGTCATAAACTCACAAAACTGCAGAAACGGCTAGATAGATCGTAATGATGGCTCAACGCAGGTATCAAAAAGGATACCTCTGCGCAGAGCTGCCGTTTTGCGTATAATCAATGCTATTTTTCTATTCACCGATGATTTCACCGGTTGAGAAAAGATTACACAGTTCAGTTCAGTGTATGACTGTAATGCACGAAAATACTCTGATCTGTAATCTTTTCTCAATCGGTGGAAACACCGTTAATTAATTAAAATATCCGCACGTTTTTTTAAAGTCTTCGACGACTCCACCGGTTGAGAAAAGATTACAGATGCGAGTATTTGCATGTATTACGGTCATTCACTGAACTGAATAGTGTAATCTTTTCTCAACCGGTAGAATCATCGGTGAATTGAAAAATGCCATTAATTATACGCAAAACGGCAGCCCTGCCTCTGCGTCTAATTTGTCACTTTTTCTTTTCGGAAACACAGAGTTATGTCTCAAGTTCGATAGGAATCTCCTATGATACCTGCGTCTCTCCACCACGATTCTGGCCGATTCTAAGAGTGAATTTCGTGATTTTTTTTGTGTACTCATCGTCATTTTTTAAAGGCTTTTATGTAAGAATCAACTCTTCAATCCCATGTACCAAAATTTTGCAAGAGCCCCCCCCCCCCATTGCGATGAATGTGCGAGGTATCTCTGTCCTTGATTATTTTTGCATCTTGGATTTTCCTTTTATATAACACTAGGGGATCGCAGCCACTCAAAGATAGAGTTCTAGAATTCTTCAATGCAATGGGGCTCTTGCAAACTTTTGCTGTGAGCAAATGAATAATGCATTCTAATGTAAAAACCAGCAAAAATCACGGAAATCACACTGAGTAAGTCTAAAATTCAGTAATAAACCTACACAACTACATAAATGGCAAGATCGTAATGGCGGTTCGACGCAGGTATCATGGGAGATTCCTATCTAATATGCCACTTTCTTTTTGGAAACACAGAGGTATGTCTCAATTTAGATAGGAATCTCCCATGATACCTGCGTCGAACCGCCATTAAGCTCGAATCTGAGTGGGAATTTCGTGATTTTTTCGTGTACTTATCGTCATTTTTACTGGTTTTTATGCAAGAGTCAACTCTTCAATCCCGTGTAGAAAAAGTTCGCGAGAGCCCCATTCATCCGGGGAGAAAAGATTACATGGTTTTGAGCCGAAGTATATCTATTTTTCCCCCAGATGAATTGCTCCGGAGAATTCTAGATCTCTGCCAAAGCAAGTTTAAAAAGAAAATGAGAGAATGATGAGAATGCGAAAATGATAAGAGATGGATATAGTTTTTTTTTGTCTTTTGTTTTTTGTTTGTTTTTGTTTTTGTTTTTGTTTTTTTTTTCACCAATAGGCAGCTCTTACCATAAAGATCGTATATATACTCGATCTATCTCTATTCTCTAGTCAAAACTGTTAGCAACTCGGTTCCTTTAGTCTCCGCGCTTCGACGATGGAGAAAACGGAAAAAACGTCCGTCAAACAGGTTTAGAATCAACTTTAAATTTCGTCAAATCTTCCTCCGATTCCGCGGTAATTACTTAATTATAGTATCGACACGTCGCTTACACGGCGGGCGGCTCTTTTCAATTTGTCAGTTATTTGGAGCAAACGCGGCTAATTTTCAAGCGTCGTAATTTTTACTTGATTCCGAGCAAAATTTTGACGAGGCATTTTTGTCATCTGACAATTTGCGCTTGGCGAGACGCGACGCACAAGTGTAAAACTTGATTCTCTATTCTCTTACTAAGTATTTTCCCCCCTGAGACTAACGAAGTACACTACATAATCAAATTTTTTACGGTATTTTTAGAACTACAAAGCTTATTTAATGACTCACAATCACCTACTTACAATGCTCAATCTAAAACGAACTTTACCAGCATGAAAAATTAGAAACAGTTTTTTGTTTTGTTGCAAAAAAAAAAAAAATAATAAATAAAATAAAAAAGAAAAAAAAAGAAAAGAAAAAAAAAGTAATTTTCTACTGGAATAACCCCCAACGCAAAGTTCTACGCTGTAACTGGAAAAACAGCACCAAAAATAACGCCCCGATAACGTCATGTAGGATCACCAGAATCGCAGCCAGAATATCTTCCACCTCACGGGAAAAAAAAAAAATCGGTTATGAGAACTGAACTTCGGCTCATATGGAACACCGAGGTATTTGGTTACAGTAACCAACGTTTTCGGTCGTGAATACCGAATTTCAGTTAGGAGTACCAAAGGTATGGTAAGTGCGACTAATACTATGACTCACAATTTGTTCCTACTGAACCACTTCGGTGCTCCTAACTGAAGTTCGGTACTCACAACTGAAAGCTTTTTACAATTTTTACAACTTTTATAATTTTCACGAGATACACGCACCAGATTCCGTAAACATTTGCAAGGGGGTATTTTACATTCTTGTGTATACACTTTCTTTTTCACCAAACGAATGTAGTGGAGAAGAAGGTTTCACATTTCGTTCCTACTGAACTTCTTTGGTACTCCTAACTGAAGTTCGGTACTCACAACTGAAAACTTCGGTTACTGGAACCAAACACCCTCGGTGTTCCATATGAACCGAAGTTTTTTTCTCCGTGCTCTCTCACATTCTCTTTGAATATGTATTTAAAAAAATGACCGAAAGAGGGGGTTGTATTCCTATGCCTATCCTCGTTTTACACACGTTTTTAATGGAAAGAATTGAGTGATAGAGGTAGAAAATATCTATACCTGTGTGCATGCAAATGCACTACGCTCTATTGTGTTTGCAGGCTCGCTAGTCGCTCCCACGAGTGTTCACAATAATGGCGCCTAAAGCACGCTCATAAACAAGGTATGGTGGATGACGTCGATTTCACGGTTGCTTCAAAAGCTATTTTCTCAGTTAATGCGCAACTTCGAACTTTTTTATGAACTGTTTGTTCCCAAAGACTTTTGAATCTGCGTGCATTGAAGATCATTTTTAACCTTGGCGCAACCGACTCATTGCCAGGGCTGCCGCTTTGCTTTTAATCAATGCTATTTTCCAATTCACCGATGATTCCTCCGGTTGAGAAAAGATTACACAGTCCAGTTCAGTGCATGACTGTAATGAACTAAAATACTCGCATCTGTATATAATCATTTCTCAACCGATGGAGTCGTCGATGACTTTAAAAAACTTGCGGATATTGTAATTAATCAACTGAGTTTCCACCGATTAAGGAAATATTACAGATCAGAGTATTTTCGTGCATTACTGTCATACACTGAACTGAACTGTGTAATCTTTTCTCAACCGGTGGAATCATCGGTGAATAGAAAAATAGCATTGACTATACGCAAAACGGCAGCTCTGCTCATTGCCATCACCCTCCAAACCAGAGCTGCCGTTTTGCGTTTAATCAATGTTATTTTTCAACTCACCGATGAATCCACCGGTTGAGAAAAGATTACACGCAGTTAAGTTCAGCTTATGACTGTAATGCACTAAAATACTCGCATTTGTGTTCTTTTCTAGATTAGTATAGAGTCGTCGATGACTTTAAAATACTTACAGATATTTTAATAAATTGACGGGGTTTCCACCGATTGAGAAAAGATTACAGATCAGAGTATTTTTGCGCAGTACAGGCAATACACTGAACTGAGCTGTGTAATCTTTTATCTTGATACTATTGTGCGGCGTGTCGGCACGCAGCGCGGGCGCAAACCTGGTCTAATGATATAACATTCCACGCAATAACATCTGTCGCGCTAATAAAAAAAAAGACTGAAATACTTGAAAAAAGAGAAGTTTCCTTGAGAAACTTTTCTGAGATATCTCTAATTTGCTCGTTTCACGCGGTTAAACGTTTGAGCGGCGGTGAAATCAGGGTCAGCACCTATCTATACTGAACCGAATCAAACTAGTTGTTTCAGAAACCGCGCAAGTGCACTTATCCTTAAATACGTTTTTTTGTTACTTCGTGGAATCAAACTCCTGAAGTGTCGAATTGGTCATGTCTTTAGCGAAGAAAAATAGGGAATTTTTTGTTTTGTTTCTTGTTTTCTTTTTGTTTTTTGTTTGTTTTGTTTTTTCTTTTGTATTTTGTTTTTTGTTTCTTTTCAATAAAATTATGCTAGGAAAAGAACGGGAGTATAGAATAAAAGTTTCAAGACCCACAATCTACGCCACAATATTAGATGTACAGAATAAAATCAGAATGGAAACTCCCAAGATCCAGTAGAAATATTGTGTTGGTCTACTTTGGTGACTTTTCAAGATGGCGGATATATCTCTGTCTCTGTCTTTCGCCTTGCATTGAACTGGATGATTTTGAACTTTTCAAAATGACGGATTAGAAAATAATGCTTCAAAGTGGACCGAAGTTTCCATTCTGATTGTAGTATTCTGTGCTCAGACCTACCGATATTCTCCCATCCTTCTTTTTGTACCTTCCCGTAGCCAACTCCCATTGAATTGTTTTTCTTTTTAATTTTTAACTATCATTATTATTATTTTTATTTTTTGTTTTGTTTTGTTTTTGTTTTGTTTTTTTTTTTTTTATTGTTAGCTTAACACTGGGGCGGAAAGTGGAATTAATACTGTCGAGTACTGCTCGACACAGGAAAATAAATGGTTAAATATATACTATGAGAGTCAACAAAAGAGCCTGCTGAATTTATTTAAAGAAAAAAAAAGAGGCTATTACTTTTACTTTAATTTTAATTAATTTATAAGAAATTATGCCAGAACAATTATGGGAGCATAAAAAAGTTCCAAAATTTGCATCACATATTAATCTCAGGAAAGCTTTTAAAAAAGTAAGACCGTAAAGACAGTGTCTTTCATCACTTAATACACACGGTTTTGCCATCTAATTTGCCGTTCTCTTTAAGCTTTACGGACAAATCAAAGAAAAAAGTGATTGATTGAATGATATGCGGTTGTCCCATCGCAAAAAGGCGCAAATACACCTCTTTACGGTTCCGTGGTGGTCCCACGTGCATTTTGGCAACCTTGTTTTTTGCCACTGAAGAAAATTGATTCGGGGTAAGACAGATATTTTTATCAAGAATCGATTGTTTGACATAGGTATGAATGGATATGCCTTTTAGCCCTTGTGAGTCCCAACGTATTTGACGAAAGTATATGGTGTGAAGGAGGGGGAGGTGTAAAAATAAAAAACAAAAATCCAAACGGCTTTTCTTCGTAGAGCCTTAGTTTTTCTTAAGCGGGCTATACCAACGGTGTGGTTTTTAATTTTTTCTTTTTCGTTTTGATTTTTCATCTATTTTTTTTTAAACTTTTTAAGTATTTTTAGTGCTTATGAGTAATCTCAAACTATAAAATTTTTAGCAGTCAAGTATTCGATATGGCAAATCCTTGTGTAATAAAAAAACTTTCTGCGCTCCGCGTGCATACTAAACCTGACTCACAAATCGTTTGTGTTTGCTATAGTGCATCTTACTGAATGTTTTAAGATCATTCCCGATGATATATTGACTATTTTCGGATAACTATGGCTATTTTTCGAAGAAAAAGAGAAAGGAAAAAAAATGTTTCGAACAGAATGGACTTATGCGGTTTTTAAAATGACTGATCCAACTTCAGAAGTATCTCTTTGTCTAATCCTGTGAACCGATTACGATTTAATCTCAAAGCGAGAGGATTTCGGGTGATGCGTGTCCAGCGTCACTTGACGATTGCCTTTTAAGCTAACACTTTGGACCCCCCCCTCCCCAATCCATTGCATTAAAGGCGTCCAAGCCCCCCGAGTCATCGATACGCGGGCAAGTGAAAGTGGTGAGGTTAGGTTTGATCTGACGCCCAAACTGAAACGCCTGCATAAATTGGAATATTTAAGAATTTCGTATCGAGATCGACAAGGCGACCCGACGGAGGCGCGCGGGATTTGAGCTCGCAACTGCTGCAACGCACCGCATCGATCCGGAAACGAAACCAATCCAGATCAACTTGATTTTCGATCATTCTGCCCAAAAAGCACGACGAGAATTGATTTCAACACTCTTCCCGGCGCGGCGCAGCGTCATGTCAGTCAATTAGAATGCAGGATCAACATATGTTTGCGAAATGACTCCGCATTGCAGCTTACGTGGTACAGATTGGCCTCATAAATACACAAACGAAACGTCGTAAATTATAATTTGAAACATTTTCCCCTAAGTCCACTTTGCTCGTATGAAAGATACTTCAAAACGTTAAGATTGGTGCATTGCAAAATACCGAAGGCGGATCCAGCGATCAGGTAACCATGCATTCTTCCCATTTGAACGAATGAGGAACAATTGATTAGTGGAGGGGCCATGGCTCCCTCTAAGATTGTTTCTCATACGGTCAATTTGAATGAATTCATGTAGGCTTGTGCGATGTTCGATGCATCGACGCTTGTTAGATGTTTAAGGGACATTCGATGTCTCATGAGATGTATCGAAACATCGATCCACATCGAAACATCGATCCACATCGAAACATCGATCTACATCGAAACATCTATCCACATCGAAACATTGCAACTTCGATCCAGATCGAAACATCGATTCTTATCGATCGACTTTGAAGCACCAATCAATATCGACACATCGATCCGAACCGCGATCAATGTATGGTAGGATTATCAAATAAGGTTTCAATTTTCCGACCAAAGGGTCATGTAATTGGTCACTGTTCCGATCAATCTTTAAAATAAAAATCAAGAAATACGGCAGTAAAAAATCCAATGCTTGATTTTTTTTTAATAATTTTTGTTGATGTTTTGGTATTTTGATGTAAATGTGTGCTTTTATGAAGATCGATGTTTGGATGTTTCTATGTAAATCAACGATTCGATACAGATCGATGTTGCGATGTTGCGATGTAGATCATCAGGTTTCGATGTGGATCGATGTTTCGACATTTTTCGATATTTGTCGATATTTGTCGATTTGTCGATGTTTCGATAGATCCATCCGATGTTGGAAATTGACATCGAAGCGACTTCGATGGACCGAACGAGACATCGCACAGGCCTAAACTCATGGTTGCAAAATTGCTGTATCCGCCCTTCCACAATCGATAATTTCCCAGCGTTAGTTTTAAGTATAGGATTCGTTAGGAAAGCAAGCTTCCAAATTGTACATTATTAATGTTCGCATACGTTCAACAGCTCAATACCTGCCTCCCAGGTAAGTGTTATTTTTTAAGAAAGTGTTTTTTGTAGCGGAAAAAAGCCCTAATTCAAAATATTAATTACACTGAAAATAAAAATAAAGGTGCTGAATTGAACTATTTACAGAGTTCAAAATATGAACAGCACTTAAAAAACTGTTAGTTTTACTTAAAATAGTTAATTTACCTCCATGCTGTGTTAATTTGACAATTTTAAAAAGTCAAACTACTTAACAATTTTATTAAGTGTTGTCTGCACGTTTAAGTAAGTAAATAGTTGAATTCAGCATTTTTTTGGTGTAACGATTTCATACAGGTGGACCTTAAATTATAGATAATATGAATTCGTATTATTTTTTTCTAACACTATTAGGCTCGGCTCAATTCCTCGAATTGCAAAATTGTAGGATTTTGCAATAGATTTACCAACATAATTTCAAGAGCACGCCATCGTCAGTTCCAAACTCGACGCATACTTATTGTAAAGTTATCGCGATGGAAGTTCATACGGCATTGAAATATTACCAGACCCATGAAAATACCAATTTAAAAGAAAATTTCTGGGGACGGGGAGACGCAAAAAGTTGTAACTTGAGAACTGTACGAAAAAACGAACGTACTGTCTTCGAGAAGTTTTATTTTATAGCTACATTTGGTATTTTGTTTTATTCTTGTTCTTTTAAGTTTTTAATTATTCCAATGACCCTCCAAGGTCTGCTAAACGGAAGAGAATGTTAGAGGGCTAAGGTGAAACGGAAGTCGATTGTAAGCGAAAAAGGATATTCGCCATTGATATCAAATGCCGGGTCGCCAAACTTCGTCTCAAAAAACTAAGTTTTTTTACCCGTCACCGCCGAAGGGAAATTATTTTAAATCAGTTAAAAAAAAAAAAAAAAAATGCGGAAAAAATTTCTGGGGGGGGGGAAAAAAAACTATTGAATGAAATCACGGAGAAAAAATTGGACGGTGGGTGCTTTAAGTCACCTACAGGAGCAAAAAAATTAAGAAAAAAAAAACTAGCAAGAGAGGATCCCTGAACAAATTTTACAATTTTTTCTCAATTTAACAAAAAAAAAAATCTTTCAAAGTTTCCTTTTTTCGACGAATTTTTTGTCTCTCAATGCATTTCGAATGTCATCTAGTTAACAAAAAATACAACCGATTTTTGCGAAATGAAATAGGAAGCGTTTTTTGTGCCCACCAAAATTCTGAGAGAGTGCACTCATTTAAAATGCTGATTTTAATGTTTCGACTCTTGTCCTTCCCTTTCCACTATAGTCCCTTGTGACTTTGTCATTGCTACGAAGTTCAATATTAGTTAGATAATTTTTTTTCCTCTGACGAATACGATCTTCTTCGTTTATCTTCCATTCAATGCAGTCCAAGTAAGGTTCTTAAGAAGTAGTGACACTCGAAATAAAATTTTGCATGGCCTGATACCGGGTGATTTTTTAAGCTTTCGCTGAAAAATTATGGTAGTCTGGACCGGTATATGATCGCAACTCAACCTACAATCTCGATCTCTCGAATCAAACATGATTTGAAGTGTTTAGTTATTATTATTTTCAAAAACCATACTCAAATACATTGGTACTTACAATGTTTCAATTATTATTGTATAGAAAGTCAATGCACAGCCAAAATTCTATCGATATCAAATTGTAAATGTCACAATCCGGAAATACACTGTACATTATTGCAAACATTGCATTTTATGAAATGCCAATTCAGAAGGAAATATTGCTGATTTACCTAAATCATTTAGCTTTTTTATAAATAAAGTTGCAATGGGTCTGTTGCGTACTTTTGCTACATCAATATAACTCATTGTTTCTAACGTAAAATTCGGCGAAAATAACGATGCGCACATTAAAAACTTTTCAAAATCCACTAATTAACTCAGAAAATACCTTCCATTTCAAACAACCCGCGCTACACTAGACACTATATCACCGACTTATAACTACATAGACGAAACCATCTCGTTTATGTAAACATGAACACAAACTTACAAACATTGGAATGTTTCGTTTAGATGCGTACATTTCTTATATTATTTTGTAATCTTTGATAATCCGAAAAGATCAGACAGCAAATGCAGGCTCTATTTTACGTATTAAAAAAGAAAGTCCATCATTTTGTAGTTACGATGTTGTTTACTTATGCACGGTGGTTCCGTCTATGTAGAAGTATACCGGTGCAAATAGTGTCTAGTGTAGCGTGGGCTGTTTGAAATTGAAGTGATTTCCTGAGTTAATGAGTGGATTTTGAACGTTTTTAATGTGCGCATCGTTATTTTTGCCTAATTTTACATAAGAATCAAGGTTCTATATTGTTGTAGCAAAAGTATGCAACAGACCCATTCTTGCAATTTAAATTTCATTCCCAGTTGTTAGCAATCATATTGCAATTTTAGATTTTAAAAAGAGGAATGATTTAGCAAGTTTACAGTGAAAAAATTTCGTAAAGTTAGGTGCATTAGATTCGGCTGAAAAAATGTATAATGAAAACAACGCAATAGATATTGCTGGGTTTGAAACCAAACGCTACATTCATAATGACATGATCGCAGCCATCTTGAGAGCCGCTCTTCAACAAAATAACTGTCCTCCAATCCGCCTTAAAATGGCCCAATTCGTGTGGCAAAGAAAAACAAGCAATGCGCGGTTTTTTTTCTTTTTTCTCATCAGCATGAGGAAAGGTATTCGGCTCAAGCTGACTACGCCTGTTATATTCTTCGTAACTTGAATTGCATCGGGACATTGAGGAAATGTGCATGTAAAAAAATGGCAGACATTCTAACGGAGTTTTTGTCACATTTTTAGCAAAAAAAAAAAAAAAAAAAAAAATCCAGTTGCAAAAAATCGTCGGAGGAAAATCAGAGATAACGATGTGATTTTAGGATGAAATGAGGAAAAACTAAGATCATTCAACTTTGCAGTGCACAGTTTGAATTAAAAGTTAAATGACCCGTTTAATTTGTTTAATTTTTAAATCGTTTTTGTTTTATGTTTTCATTTGTTTTTGTCATTGTCAACACGCTTGCTCAAGTTTTGGTTTCAAAAAAACTTGTTTATCTTTTGATATAAGAATAAGGACACTTATAAAGTAGAGACTCGATTAATAACCATCCCTAAAAACAATTAGGTATTTGTCATACTCTTAACCTCGAGCAATGAATTAATGTTAAAACATGTAGATGTTTGTACTATCTGCCCCCCCCATTTTTGTTTAATTTCGTCTTTGTTTTAACTTTTCTTTTATTTGAGATTTTGATTTTTTTTTTCTTTGTGGTTTAAGCGCTGAGTTGCTATTACCTAAACCACCCAACGAATTATTTTATGGAATAGACTATTTTCATTATAACCATTAATTGCATCTTGATATTTTCAAAGTCGTCTATTTCTTTTTTCATTCTTTTATTCTTCTACCTTCATTTCGTAACATTTAATTTGAAATGCGATTCTCATACAGTTTTTGCTTGCAGGATCGTTAAATTGGAGCGTGCCACTCTTTAATACCTCAGTATTTATACACATACTGAAGACTTTGAACAGTGGGATAGTTTTGAATCTGACAATGATGACATTTGTACAGTTAAAGCTATGTAGGGGATATATTGGGTGTATAATAAACACCATCAAATTAGACCTTCTGCGTGGGTTTAAAATTTAAATTCACAAAATGCACCATTGCCAGATTTAACATTACGATCACCCACTGACTTTGAATGAAGGACGAATCAGGTGTGGCTCGTGCTATTTGGCAACAATGTCTTTTTGCCATTTGAATCAAGGCAAAAGTATCGATTTCTCAGGAATTCAATAAATCGACTATTTTACGTAAATTTAAATGGGAAGAATTCGTTGTCACCAAATAATAAGTATTAAGTGTAAGGTCAGCAACAAATGCAAACTAGAGGACAAAAGATATTCAAAAACATGAGCAATGTATTCTAAAAAGAAAACCCAAATCTTTAAAAAAAAATATATAATTTAGAAATCAATATGACTGACAATGAATCCTTTTGAGCATATTCAAAAAGGAAAGGGTAAGGATGAATGCCCATTCAGGCCCACCGACCCGCTGCACACCAATCTTTCCCCACCAATCATATTAGTATTAAGATATTGAGATATGCGTATTGAATATGTTCAATGCCTGGGGGAATGTTTTGGTAATATCCATACGGCATACCCTCGGTATTTATATAAAGACTCAATACCGTTTCGTTGTACCCGATTGTCACAATGTTATCCTATCATTATGATTTATCTCAATAAATATCTGCGGTGTTATCTTTTGTGGGTGAAAGGGTGTCGCGTATACCTTGTTTGCGGGGTGTTTTTATTTACGGCGCAGTCGTCTACCTGTTTGTAATCGTGTGAGCATTCCCGTGTCTTGTGTTTCGGTGTCAGTTGAGGCATTAAATGCAAAAACGACATATCGCCAATGTATTTTAAATGGGAAGAGTGCCGTTTATGGTAGGAATCGTAAAGATAAATATCCATCCGACGAAGAATTGCATTTTTGTTTGTATATTGGTAATTGTAATACTCGTTTTAATAGTGTATGCATACAAGGCAAATTTTTGAATTACTTTGTAATGACACTGAATATAACGCAGTGCATGAGAATGATGTCTACTTTTACTACAGTGTTATGGAGGGTCCATTCTGATGCTGTACATGTACAATAACATAAAAATCACGTTGAAAGCACCTCAAAATCCACCCAAAAACTCTTTAAATGCGTTTAGCGAAATTCTTATGCGATCGATTGAGCGGGTAAAAATGGGGAGTCCCATCAGTGGCGCAGCGTGCACTTTGGCAACGTTGTACTTCGTCTATTCAAACCCATGTAAAAGGTCGAATGCAGAGGTGTTCACCGAACACCAAATACTTCGATCTTTTTCGTTAGTTTAAATGGACGAAGTGCAACGTTGCCCCATCTCACGCTGAGTTCCATCTAATCGCAGCTTTTTCTATGAAGAATCATAAATGGTACCCAGACAGTGGCGTAGCCAGGGGGGGGGGGAGTCCGGTGGGTCTGGAACCCCCCCCCCCCCCCTTGACACCAAAATTTGTCCTAAAAAAAGGTCATTTTATGCGTTTTCAGGCAAATTTGACCAAATTAGTATCTTTGGACCCCCTTCTTGACTATTTTCGGACCTCGGACCCCCCCCCCCCCCCGAAAAATTCCTGGCTACGCCACTGTACCCAGAAGAATAGTTTTCCTTTGAAAATGTGGATGCAAGGCAATTTTGTATTCTTTTTTTATGAGAGCTACAATGCAGTTTTTGCCGGTTAATCATTTGTGTTCTTTTTTTTTTTTCTTAGAATAGAATATTAAATTTTATTTATTTATGTTATTGCATTCATAGACTATAAGGCACTAAAGTTCTTTGCATAAGGTCGCAAACTGACGACTTTTTTTCCTTTCGTTGAAAGGAACTTTGAAATAATTGTGGCGTGAGATTTACGACTGCATTTCCCGCAGGCAGGGAAAAAAAAAAAAAAAAAAATTATGGTTGAAGGTCGTTTACGGCGTCGTGATATTTTTGAAGAATGAGAAAAAATATTCAACAAAATCAAAGACAAAAATCGTAAAGTAAAATCCTACAATTTGATCAAACAAATCGCTTAGCGCGGTCAAAATTAGCATTCTAAGTTTTGTCATCAATAAATCTTGCGGATCGCGAGCGTTCAGTTCCCGAATATTATGTCTCAGCTTGAATTTTGTCAATTTCAATTTTGTATGTTGACCTCAAAAAGTAGGTCTGTCATCATTGATGCTCTGCCTCAAGCCTTATTTCTAGAGCTTGAATCGTAATTTAAAATTTTGACAATCAAATCCAGTGCAGGTAGGGGTGACTCGGTGGTTATAGGACTCGATTTTTTTAAAATGTCATTTCTGAAGCACTTCAATTTTATTCCACAACATGACAATGAACAGAACATAAAATTTGTCAGAGCCCTTTCTAAACATGAGGGGAGGGGACGCATGTAAATAAGAAATCGGAGCACTACCAAGGTCCAAATTTTAACACGTTTCTCAACTTGAAAAGTGCCATTTGAAATACTCGTACATGGAGGCATGTTGGATCCAAGAATCAATCTCTCTCGCTTTTCTCCCATTAGAACGAGTGTGTTAGAAAAGGACAGATTAGAGGCAGTCACTTGATTGTAGTCCCCTTCTTCTATCCATTTCTAACACATGCATTCAAATGGGAAAAGAGAGAGAAGGACAATTTCCTGAATCCGCCAGTGCGTGGAGGATAAAAAGAGGATGAGGATCAAATGGAGAATGATTTGGGGATAGTGAGGTAAATGGGGGAGTTGTGAAATATTGGGCAATGGAACTTGCGATAGAATACAATGGGAAAATGTTAAATAGGTAGGAATTGAATCGATATCTATTAAAGGAATTAAAAATTGAAGCTGGAATATGTTGAGATTTAAAGGACATCTCAAGGTTATAGTCCGGACCTACCACAAGATCCTCCACATCCTGACTTTTTCCAACCTTGATTTTAAAGTTCCTGTAGCTTGTTTCAGAAAAGATTGAACTTGAAAGTTCTACGGCTTTCATGAAAATATCAACTTCAAACCCCTAATCACAAAATTTGATTGCGGTCAGTAGCGCAGTAAGCACCGACGTTTTCATTCATGCCGTAAAGCGTGCTTTGTGGCAACATCGCGTTTTGTCCATCTGAACCCATAGGAAAGGTCGAAACCTATGGCCATCGGGGATTCCTAAATAGTTCGATATAATTCATGAGTTTTCATGAGCCAAATGCAACGTTTGTTGTCTGATTGCACGCTTCGCAAGTGAGATGGCCCCTTATGGTCCCCTCTGCTGTCCTTCTCTAACACATAGGTTCAAATGGAGGGAGAGAGAGAAAGACAAATTCGTGTGTCCGCCTACGATCAGAGTGGAATGATTCAGCGACGACCTCTGTCGACGCGCATTCGAACTTGGTATCAAAACGGATGGAGCGAACCAGGCGCGAAATTGAAAGCGACAGGCCCCAGTTTTAGGCGCCAAATGCGAAGAGATGCGGTCGATGTAATATCGTTTTCACCTAATTAATGGCTCATTTTTACGACTTGGCCGATAAAAGTGAATAAGTGATACAGCTGATACACTCTGGTCTGTGTGTTTGTATGTAAGTGCACAGGTTTCGAACCGCGAGCCCGCACTTAATGCAGAGCACAAGTTTTGGAAGACGGCGGAAATGAACATTGGAGCCACACCTGCCAAATTTCACGCAGAAATCTGCATATTTCTACTCTCAAAGTTAATGAAATGACCCATTCGTAATTGGATTGTTATATAGATTGAGGTCTATAATGTCGAGACGTATACCCATTATTCATTGAACCTTCTGGTTGCAGAATACAACCATAAGAATATGGAAACTTCGGTTCATTGTGAAGCATTTTTTCTGATCCACCATCTTGAGTAGTTCAAAACTATCATCCCCATTCAAAGTATCCCCATTCACCTTCGACACTTTCGAACTTAATTAAATCTTTAAAACTTATTAAATCGTTAAAACTTTGAAACTTTACAAATTATAATGTTTAAAAATTTGAACTGTTTAAGATTTGAAGAAACGTCTAGTTTGAACTGTTGAGAGACAGAAGTTGCCCGTTTTTCTAATAATATTGCAAAGCACGTGAATTGTGAATAACTTTAAATACCTACCATTTTCTCATCAGATGGGTTGATCTGAAATAAGCGCACGATATGCTATAATTTCTAAATTTTCGCTCGCGTGCTCACAGTATTGTTCGAAATCAATCACACCCACTTTGTTGACGAAAGTGCATTGGTTAACGTATCACTTTTTTTGTTTTTTATTTTGTTTTGTAATTTTACCGATATAGAAGTGAATGGAAAATTAATTTCCAGCGCGGAGACGGAAGATGTTGAAGCAGGAGTTTTTCAAAAATGCAATACACAACACACAAGATCATTGGGTTATATTGAATACAACTCACTTGCGTGTTGCATACGTGATCTTACTGCTCACCACAAAAATGAGAAAAAAAAACCCTTGTCTTACAATAATTTCGTCGTCAATATCGACTGGAATATTCCGAGTATGCAATATGCAATACTCACAAAACTACTAAATACATCCAACATTTGCATCGCATAACCTTTCATAACTCCTCTTGTCCCAACATTTTAATTTCCGGTTGTGAATTTTTAATTTCTCAAAGATGGTTGCGATGATAATGTTAATCAGGTTATAGAATGCCACTCAATGATATCTATACACATATAGAATGTAAGTATAGTCGTTCGAACGTATTGACGGAAAATAGGTAAATAATTTCAACAAAAGGAGAGGAGACCATATAAAGGCGTGCAAATAAATCATAAATGGCCTCAGAACCAACTCCTTCCGGTTTTTAAATCCGAATTTGCATTTTTCCTGTGTTTTAAACAGGAAATTTCTCATTTCACGCTAATTTCCTTGACTAATACACTTATTTTGGGGGGCTCCCTGACCATAAACAGTTAAACTCCAACTCATTTACTGGCGGACCCATCCAGGAAATTGTCTTTTTGTACCTATTTGATCGCATGTGTAAGAAAAGGATAGAAGATTGGACGAAATTCACGTGACTGCCTCATCTAACCCTCTCGATCAAATGGATAGAGACAGAGAGAGAGAGAGAGAGAGAGAGAGAGAGAGAGAGAGAGAGAGAGAGAGAGAGAGAGAGAGAGAGAGAGAGAGAGAGAGAGAGAGAGAGAGAGAGAGAGAGAGAGAGAGAGAGAGAGAGAGAGAGAGAGAGAGAGAGAGAGAGAGAGAGAGAGAGAGAGAGAGAGAGAGAGAGAGAGAGAGAGAGAGAGAGAGAGAGGGTCAAATTCCTGCAAATCCTTTACCTCCGGTAAACACTTCTGATTCAGAGGGGAAGTCTTACTCATATATATATACTTAGCCGTTCTCAGTTGCGGCTCATACTTTTTTGGCAACCATGTTTTCTGCCATTTGAACCTACACAAAAATATCGATTTCTTGGGGTTTTAGTGAATTCCTAGAAGATCGATTTTATACGTAGGTTTAAATGGATAGAATCCGTCGTTGCAACATTGCGATGTTTATCATTAGTTTTAAAATAACAACAATGCCAATTTTAATTCTGATTGTATACGTTTGGAATTAGACTTATCTGATGATTTTTACAAGTTTCGATGGTCCGAGAGTCCAATAAAATTTAGATTTTACAATTTCACCGATGACATCAGACGCCGCCTCTCTAAGCTACCGGTTTTGAAGCTCGGATGTCCAAAAGCGGCATCCGATGACATCGTTGACATTGTAAAATCTGCATTTTATTGGACTTTCGGACCCAAAACTTGTGAAACACATAAGATAAGTCTGATTTCAAACGCACTATCAGAATTACGGTATTGTTGGTATTTCAAAGAAAAAATAAAACGAACTTCGGCATCCCGTAATAGATGACGAAATAAAGGACTATTTTTGATTGTCCGATTTATCGATTATTTTGTAAGGGTGCGGCATAGATCGAACATGCATATGGAGCGAATTATATAAAATAAGCGCTAATTTTATTATATTTTTGATATAAAATTTTTATTTCCTTTTATTTATTATTTTTTTTTTTCATTAGATTTAATTTTTTTTTCTCTCCACGATGATCAACCTGAAACGCGTGATCAGTTTGACAACCTGCGATACGCACTTGCTCTTTACGGCGGACTTCCATTAAAAGACACCAACGGCCTTGCGGACTGCGGTGTTACGTAACCGTGGGCGTGGAGATTAAAAGTCGGCCCGTCCACTTTGTGTGCACATTCTCCCAATTTCGTGGATTCGGCTGGATGCTGGATGCGTGTACCAATGTATCTGTATCACTTTTTTTATGTCATCTTGTGGATCGACTCCGATTTTTTTTTCTGAAGTATTTTTTTTTTTTTTTTTTTTCTTTAATTCAGTCGATCGGTCATCGCCGAGGTTCATTTATCACGGTAAACCTCGCCTGAGTTGAAGTCCACGACATTTAACTTGTTTAACCCCGTTCGATCAAGCGATTTTTGTTGCACAGTCTCTTAATTAATGCTGAATGTCTTAAAAACCAAATAAAAAAACTTAAAACAAAAATCCGTAACAATAAAATGGAAGAGGTTGCATCAAAGTTTTTTTCGTCCCCGTTATGATTGACGGATGAAATAAACTTTTAAATTACATTAATGATCAAACCATAGTTTTATTACTGTTTTTTTTATATATAAACGTAGCTTTAAAGCAGGAAAAAACGCTCCGCGACAGCACTGACAACCTTTGATTAGAATGTCCAAGAAAATGTTTTAGTTGAGCCATCCAACTCTTTAGGTCACCAAGCAAAATTTCTGGAGTTAGGCGTACAAATGTTTTGGGTAGCTTTACTAAAGTCTTTTGCTGTGTGATTTTGTCACAAAAGGTTTTGTCGTCGCCACCAAAACTTTTTTGATTGTTTTCGCTTTTTTAGCATCAAAACGTTAGAAAAATGCCCCACAAACTCAGAATAAACAGAGCAATACATTTAAACAGAATTTCAAAATGGCTGTAGTATAGCGATTCACGACTAGAGATCCCCATATATTTCCCTGTTACTCAGTGATGAATTAATTTTTCACGGATAAAGAAAGCTGCAACTAAATTTTACTTCTCCATCGTGACTCAAAATACAAATAACAGGCATCTTGGAGTTTTTTTTTTTTTTTTTTTTTTTTTTTTTTTTAAACGCATGAATTGAGTTTGTGAGTCAATTTTGATACTTTTGGAGTCTTAATGGGCAAAACACAACTTTGCTAAGTCATACACTTTGCCGCTATTAACTAAAAAAAATCTGAACCATTGGTAACAGCGGCGGCTCGTGCAATGTGGCAACAATGGATTTCCTCCATTTAAAACTGTGTAAAATAATCGATTACTTGGTGAGGCGTAGCGCCTCACCTAGTATCGATCTTTTTGCATACGTTTAAATGGCAAAAGTTCACGGTTGCCAGATTGCACGAGCCGCCACTGATTGGTAAAGAAAGAATCCTCCTCAGAATATTTATATTCATGCACGTGTCCTTATCTTTCTGGAAATGCAGCCGATTTCATCAATTGTTTTTCTTAATTGTTGTATTTTTTTAGTTTCAAAAAATCGCTGTTCCTAATTCGTCTATTTTTGTTTGTTTGCTTCAGGCTAAAATGAATGCTAACGACCAACTTCCGAACCAATCAGTCCTTAAAGGTAAGTTCATTTACTTAATGTTTTTTTTTCTTTTTGAACTGGTGTGTGAATGTCTTTAAGAAAAATTCAAACTGGTTTTTTTTATTTATATACATACATGAAATGGCATAGCAAATGATCAAACAAATTTCCATATTCTCATAGATATATTGATTTCTTGACCTTAGATTATCGCTCTCCAATTTTATGCTTAGTATTTCCAGGGGTGGTGCAGAGTCATGTGTAAAGCGTTTGAGTATGGTCAGGTTTCTTTTTAGAGACCGATAAGAAAGACTCCGAATACAGTATTTCAAAGATCTAACATTTTTAACAAAATCACATTGAAACTGTGACCATCTCTGAATATGCAGTATGGTGGAAACTTAATTTAACGAAATCGAAGTTTACATTCCTTTATCACTTTTTGATCTTACAGAGATTTTCAACACTTTTAAGCCACAAAGTTACAAATTTCATTATTTGCCTTTATGCATCTAATTATTTTGCCTCCGATTTATATTAGTTATAGTTAAATATTCCTACCCCCCCGTGTTTATTTTGCATACCCCTTCAATTGAAGGCGCACTACAAACAACTCTATTTCAAACTCAGCCATTTGTATCTAGTATCTTTTACAATCGATAATAAAACACTAACAGACATTCATAATGATCGGTTTTTTACAATGAAGTAAATCATCGGCTCGCAGAACGGAAACTCTGTCGGATTTTGAAGCAAATGCATTGCGCGTCCGCCATGTTGGGAAATAGGAAGTTTACATCTGGATTCGCGGGCGCAAAAAAAAAAAAAAAAAAAAAAAAAAAAAAAAAAAAAAAAATATAGGACATGATCCGCAAAATTTTCATTCTGAAATGCCAGTAAAATAAAAGTGAGGCCGGAAGATAACATTTCTTTCCAGAATTTACAGAAATAAATGAGTTTCAACACAAATCACCAACGTCCGCCATAGGACCACAGCGCAGCGTTGCCTATTGGTGCCGTTAAATTCCAAACTTGCTTCCATTGGCTCTTATGGGAGTTTCCATTCTGATTGTATTATTCTAAGCTATCAGTAAGCAACCGAAATTGCGTGAGGAAGATTGAGAAACGAAATTGAACATACCTGTGTATGGTTTCAAAAAGTCTTGACTCAAAACCATATCCCATACAGCGCCTATGATACTTTGCTTATAGGGCGATTAAAATCATAAGTTTGAAAATTAGAAACCAGCTTGAGGCAGTTATGAGCGAAATCTCGATCTGCTCGTCTTCAACGCAACGGAACGTGCTGCTCGACGCGACGAGTCAAAAATCGTCGTGCGATTGGCCGGTCGGTTGAGTAGTCGTAACTTGCTACGCCCAAGATTCTAAATCGGTCAATGAAGGATGAGGAATACGCAGAAGCGTGCCAAGCTGGGCTGCGCCCGTGGAAGGCCGTGGTTCTCTTGGCCGATGATCTGAAGCCTCGGACCCGACATGCCCGACCTGGCGGGCGGTTTTTTTTTCGCTCATTGGGCAGACCCGAACTTTGGGCGTAGCGTATTGAATTTAATATTAGGTAGCTTATTATAATCCATTGCTCGTACTATCTCTGTCTGTCTCTCTCTGTCTGTCTGTTTGTCTGTCTCTCTCTCTCTCTCTCTCTCTCTCTCGCTCTCTCTCTCTCTCTCTCCTCTCTCTCTCTCTCTATCTCCCTCTCACCCTTTCTCTCTCCCTCTCTCTCCCTCTCTCTCTCTCTCTCTCTCTCTCTCTCTCTCTCTCTCTCTCTCTCTCTCTCTCTCTCTCTCTCTCTATCTCTCTCTCTCTCTTTCCCACTCGGACTCTGATTTGCTCTCTCTCTCTCTCTTCTTCTTTACCACTCTGACTCTGATTTGCTCTCTCTCTCTCTCTCTCTCTCTCTCTCTCTCTCTCTCTCTCTCTCTCTCTCTCTCTCTCTCTCTCTCTCTCTCTCTCTCTCTCTCTCTCTCTCTCTTTACAACTCTGACTCTGATTTGCTCTCTTTCTCAGTCCCCTTCTCCCTCCTTCTCTCCTACCCTTTCTCTCTTCCTCTCTCCTTTTCTCTTTACTATTTACTTTTGTTACATTTAGTCAGTTGTAGTTTAGTTTTCTGGGGGTTAAGTGTAAAAGAGGGCCCCGAGCCCTAATTTTGCGTTCCTTTTATTTTTTATTTTTATTTTTTTTTTATACATTTTCCTCTCAATCCAGTTAGATAAAATCGTACTATCATCATAATCTCTCCCCCCTCTCCCTCTCTTACTCACTCACTCTATTTCTCTTGTATCGCTTGCGTTCTCCTCTTCTTCTACAAAACTCTCTGTACTTGATTTAGTGTGCATGTAGAAGTTAAACGCGATAAGGGGGTAACTTAAGCTGACCTGCAGCACAAATAGTTCGAAATATTTTTTTCGATGAAAAAATGAAACAGAGAGATACAGTGTGAACAAATAATCGTTATTAATTTTTAAAGCCCTGATCTTAAGTATTATATTTTGCGTACGATGTAACCTCAAACTTCATCGCACTCTATATCAAATGCTTGCTTTTACTTTCTGAGTCGTCTTTTTTTCTCTACCAGATAACGATTGGAAAATGTAATTTATAAATACGTCAAATCTGGTCTACGAATTCCAAATTACAGATTCTTAAATAAGAGGGCAAAAGAAAGATACGGGGCGATTGCGACGTGCGGAGTGGGAGTAATGCCGCATGTGGAAAATGGAAATGGTAAAATTGGAAAATTGGTACTTCACTGTTTTTTTATTTCTCATTCGCTCTGCAGGATGATTCTGCTCGTTTGAACGAGACGAGACGAGATAGCGAGAATCGAGCAATTCCATTGGTTTAAATAGAGTCACGTGACAGATTTGAAGTCATTCAACAGGTTAAAGAGTCATTCTTTTCAAACTCATTACTGTTGTCCGATTGATCCACTCCTCTAATGACTTCAAATCTGTCACGTGACTCTATTTAAACCAATGGGATTGTTTGATTCTCGCTATCTCGTCTCGTCTCGTCCAAACGAGTAGAATCAGCCTGCTGGCTCTTGGATGGCTCTGTCCGCTTAGAAAACGACATCTATACCAAAAATAAGTCAATTAAAATTTGCAGCTAATAAACTTCTATTCATACACTTCCCGGTAATTTAAAAATAATGTGATCAAATTGAGACGTACAGATGTAAACAGTAAAGTGCATTAAAAAAAAACAAAACAAAACACAAAAAAACTAAATTAAACACCTCATAGGCTAACAATGAGACTGCACCATCCTCGCTGCTGAAACATTAGTAGATGACGTCAATGAAAGTTCGAGTTCCTTTTTTTTTCATACACTCTCCACCGATTTAACTTACAATTTGGGCTGTTGTCCCTGAAATATCTTGTCATGAACTTCACATGTTGGGAGCTATCTGACAATCAACTGTGATGAACCTAACAAGCTTTCAGCTCTATTGTCTTAACTACTCCAAACTGCGAGTTATTTAATTTTTTTGCTCTTTTATTGACTTAAGAAGATGAAATATTATTTAATTTTCACATATTTAAGCAGTTTTCATTGCAAAGACAAGCGAGGATCCGTCCTTTAATAGGTTCTCGTAACACTTAAAATTTCCATCCAAGTGTTATGAATAAATACAATTAAAATCAACGATTCATATATTCATTCGTTCTCAGACACCTTTATAGGGTGTTGAGCACTAGAATAGATTAGATGTTTGCTGCCTAAGATAACTAACTATCCGGAACGTGAAAACAAAAAAAAAAAATTAAATAAAATCTAAATGAATTTTTATACTGTTACTCATGATATGTACTTTATATTTTAGCAATGAATACTAGGGAACCAATAGAGCTCATTTCTAATTCCGTTATAATTAACCAAAAAATCGGTCCACTGGCGTTCGTTGTCGTCCGTCTGCTCGTCGTGGTGTGAACGTAAATTTACGTCTGATTCGGGAGTGTGTGAGTGTGAGTGAAGTGATGAGAGATTCGGTTTGCGGTGCGGTAGACCCTCTCATTAATAATTAAGGGCTAATAATTAGCTAAACGAGTTATGTAAAAAAGTGAGCGTGGCGTGGACTCACGCGCCGAGTTCACGCAACTAGATAAAAATTTCTCAGTTGTCAAGTTTGATATACAAAAAAAAAAAAAAAAAAAAAAAAAAAAAATCAAAGTAATCCTTTTTCAAAGGAAGGACACTCATGCACGAAAAAAATACCAACGATTAAAAAAGGACCAAATCAACATGAAGTATTTCTTTTTGCTAATTTCCTCGAAACCTATGCAAACCATTTCAAATTTCATGGTAAGACTTTCTTGGTGAGACTTCTTTTTCAAACTTTTTGGTCTTATTGGTGTCCAAAATTGTTTAAAATCTACTGTTCAGATTTTCACAAACAAAATTAAGGTATTACCAGTCGTAATTATAGATTTAAAATTGATTTACTTACTGTTTGATGGAATAATTAATTGCAGTCTATACAAGTATTTGGAGTTGCCACGCATGTCGAGTGTTATATTGCAATTTGCAAATCATTCATAGCAAAATATGGGGGAAATCACACCTTAACCATAACCTAAAAACCCTCAAGCCAGTTTTATAGATTACCCATTAGACTAAGTCACTCACGGTGAAAGTACTGTATAGCCTGTTGAAGAGCAGACCTTGTGTCAAAAGATCCCTCTGTTCAGTGACAAAGGCCGCGATGCATCTTTCAGCGGCGCGGCGTATAGGGTGCTATCTTGCAACATTGGATTCGGTCCATTTAAACTCATGAAACAGATCGAAAAGTCTGATAAGCAGTTAATACACTCCAATTCGATCGTTTGCATTATATGTTCTAGGAACGAGGAAGTGTTTCCTCAGCGTTTCAATTCCAATGTGGTTCGATTTATGGACAAAATTGGAAAAATGTTTGAGCATTTTTTAAAAAAAAAAATTGCTTTAATGAAGCCTTGGGGGAAATTCTCGGTGTCCAGTGCTGTCAGATTTGGCCGGAGAAAAAATACACACTTTACATCAAATCATATGGGAAATGCGTATCTTTTCTGCAGAATTTGGCAGCACAATTGGCAACACCGACATTCAAACTAGCCTATCCGATACGATTGCGGGGAGATTATTTATTTTTTTCTTTTTCGGTTAAAAAAAGGGCACAAATATCTAATATAAACAAGCCAGTTGACAAACGCGCTTTGGCTCGCATGAATTCAAAATTCGAATAGCGCGCGTGATATAGTTCGGGCTAGTCAAGCGCGCGTAAAAAAAGGAGAATAAAATAGAATAAAATAAACAAATTAAAAAACACACAGAGGGAATAAATTATGATGTTTTTCCACGGAGGTAGTCGAAGTGAGAGATAATATGTTGGATAAACGAAAGAACTTTTTTATTTTTTTGCCTGAAAACGATGGACGACCTTGCCGTTTGTGGAGGACGTTCGGAGGAATTGCCTCCAACCAGGAACGGAGGATCGCGATGCTTCAGATTTTTCCTGAAATTCTGCGAATTTACTCGCAAAATCGATACGACTTGAGGAAAAGGGTGAGAGGAATGTGATATGAGAGCAACATTGTCCTTTGAAGTAAGGAAGTACAACAGTCTATATTCTATATGCGACACATATAGTGAAAAAGAACTATTCACGGAAGAAAAGACAGGTAGAATTTACCATCTGCATAGCTGACTTTGGAGTCTGCTATCAAGTACGGTAATTTTTACCATCATACGGTAATTTTTACCATCATACGGTAAATTTTACCATCATATGGCAAATGCAACGTACCTTGTAGTGAAATGTACCAACTGGTCATCATAAGTGGCGGTAGCTACCCAGGCCTAGTCAGAATCTTAATTTACCACAAGGTACGTTGCATTTATTACATGATAGTAAAATTTACCATAGGTACTTGAAAGCAGACTCCAAAATCAACTATTCAGATGGTAAGTTCTACGAGTATTTTTTTTCCTTGTACATTGCAGTGTTGCATTTTGCCCATTTAAATCTTAGCAAAAAATCGACTTCAAGGCTGCTCAACGCACTTCCTTTAGTTTGATGTATTTCATGAGTTTATTTGGTCAAAAAAGATTCTTTTGGGTATTACAGACATTCTTGAGATGCATCATGATTGATATTGACATGTTCATCGACAATGGGGCAGAGTTGTAAGGGTCTGAATTTTGGTGTTTTATATACTACAAATAAAATCTCTTGGTAAGATACATGTTTTACATTACATGTTTACATGTTTACATGTTTACATGTCATATGTTTTAAGATATACCGGATGTTTCCAAATGGGAGTTCTGTGATGTGACGTCACAACACACGCAAATTCATGCAACTTTACACGAAAGTGTAATCGAAACCGTGACTCCTTGTAAAAATACCAAAGGCGACTTAATTCTCCGCTCATTAAGTACTTTCATTTTTTTCTGAAAAAGAAAAAAGAAAAATAAAATAAAAACCACCAAATTTCAGACCCTTGCAACTACCGTAATGGCCATCAACTCATTTATCCATAAAACACCGTGGGACTTCTGGTGAGAATGTAAACAAATAAGGGCTTTCGGTAACCGATTCCGATCTTGGGGGGGGGGGGGGGGGGAGGCCCATATTACTCTACTGTAAACGAATGTGCGCAAAATCGCATCCAATAGCGTCCTAAAACTCATCGACCAATCAAAGGATGACAACCCTCATGCCTTAACTCTCTACTTTTGTGCACCATTGCACCAGTCTACGGTCGGATTACTTCGGAGGTAAATTCTAATTAAATTCGGACTCAGAGCTCTGCACTCAAGCCAAACTGATCCCGCTATCGGAATCGGTCTCACGGTCCAGAGAGGAATCTCAAATAACTCAGGATAAACTAAACTCGCGAACCGAAATTCAGCTCGAATCTCAGAATCAGTCGAGTCTCGCGGGCCAAGAATGTGGAATGCATGCGAATCACTCCTCCGAGGGGAGCAGCGGAGGGGGGGGAGTGTGGGGAACGCGGGGCCTGGCCTCTACCCCAGCCGGCGCAAAGAAGACGAAGTGACTGCGATGCAAATGTCACTGACGAAACATAACCTCCTCAATATCCATGTTGCGCGCCAAGGAAATCTCGGTGCCTGACGCAGTAGAGTCCCTATATACTATGAGAGTTGCGACAAGACTCTCAAAATGAAGAAGAAGAAGCGGATCAATGGAGCCCCCAAGAGGCAAATTGCAAATGGCGGATGGCCGTTTGCCTCTGCGCTGTTGCCACTATTTCGCTATCTATTATAGGTTAGGTTCAGATTCTCGACAATAACAGTCGTTATTGAAAGAGATAAAGTTCTCCGTGATAAGATTCAAGGAGAGGAAAAATTCACAAAAATTACCGCGGTCACTGTTACTTCAAATGTGTAATGAAAGCGAGTTCGCGAAAAGTAAACAAACCCTCCGCCATTTGCATTTGCCTCTTGGAGCTTTCTTGACAGCCTAAATCTGAGAGCCAATCAGAAATGGATTCAGCAATGGCGCAACTCTCATAGTATATAGGGACTCTATGACGCAGAAGCTACGGGCTCTGCGTCTGAGGCCCGGAGTGGTCGATTTTTATTTGAAGCTTGCTTGACCTATTCTATTATAACCTAACCTGACCTAACCAACCTATAAACGAAAGTTGCTGTGTTTTAGCGTGGCTATTTTGACATAAAAATCGATTATGACAGTTTCTTCTGGAAGGATTTGCACAATGAAAAAACTGACACATGATAGAAACAAGCAAAATTTTCTCACCTGGGGGTCGATCATTTACTTCACCGATAAACTGATCGTTAAGACTGCCTATATGAGTGATCCTATTGGTCCAAAATTGTAAAACTTGGATGTTGTTACGGTAACAACAAAGTACTCGTTTTTAAAGATATTCAATGAGTAGCATTTAAATAACGGGCACTGAAACGATGGTTACCATAGCAATAGACAAGTTTTACAATATTGAACCAATAATATCACTCATAGATACTAGACAGTCTTAACGATCGGTTATCGATGAAGTAAATGATCGGCCTCCTGGTCAATTTAATTAGAATTCTGTGTCCAGATAGTCACTCTAAAACACTTGCACTTTCGTTTGAAACCAATTTCCACTGAATTAATTATAACTTTTGATTTAACCTTTTTACTGCCTTCGACGAGTATACTTGTCCGGTTGCCCCCGCACTTTCACCGCCTGTACAGCTGCCGTATCTGCGCGAAACATAGCAAACCATATACTCTATCTGACGAGAAGAGCACGAACTACGCGATGAAGGCACTGGCAACGTCTTTTGTGTCACGGAACTTCGGGATTCAAAAGAAGTCTGCAATGAAAAGGTTATAAGGTAAAAAAAAAAAAAAAAAAAAAAAAAAAAAAAATGAGGCAAACAAACTAGATTCAGATCGCCTATGCTGTTACACTTTGAGATAGGACTTTTAACATGTATGGGCCATACATCACTATAGCTCGTTGATCAAGGGCGGATACAGGGAATTGTCTTTCTCTCTCTTCCTCCATTTGAACTTATGTGTTAGAAAAGGAAAGCAGAGGGGGCCATCACATGACTTTGGCCCCCTCTTTTGTTCTTTTCTAACGCACGTTTTCAAATGGGAGGAGAGAGAGAAAGACAATGCCCTGTATCAGTGGCGTCGCGTATCAGTGTATCAGTATCGTGTATCAGTGGCAACAATGTGTTCCATCCATTTAAACTCGTGTAAAATATCGAATTCAGGGGGTGCACAGTGCACAAGAAAAATTCGATATATTTAATGAGTTTAAATGGAGCAGTTGCATTGTTGCCTGATGGCACGCGACGCCACTGCCCTGTATCCGCCCATGTCGTTGATTAAACCATTTCTTCTCCTCAAATCCGGCAACCATTGTTGAGAAATTGGCATCAGAGAGCGAAGATATGTTCTCGTGTGCAGATTCCGATTCAGCCGCTTCTTCCCAAAAATTCGCGGATTCCTCACGCCCGTCGCGTCGCGTCGCGCAATAGAGGAAGCCGGGAAGCGAGTGATGAAAAGCGAGAGGCACCGGGACTATCATGAGAACTCTCCGGTGCAAGCGTTCTCTGTCTGGGTCCTGGGACTCGAACTCGGATGTACAACTGTGAGAAGACCATTCGTTCCAGTTGATGGTTTGATGAGTCATTCCAGACATTTTGACACCTCCGCCAGACAAGCTTGGAGGTCTTGGCGTTCTTGAAAGATGATTTCGTGAATGA
Source organism: Trialeurodes vaporariorum (assembly GCA_011764245.1). NCBI lineage: Eukaryota > Metazoa > Arthropoda > Insecta > Hemiptera > Aleyrodidae > Trialeurodes > Trialeurodes vaporariorum. The sequence continues at coordinate 34,121,373 of VMOF01000379.1, read as the reverse complement.
CATAACGCTTGTTTATACATGCAATCAATGCCAGAAGAAAGTTCCCATAAGCAAAATGTTTCGACGGGAATTTTTCGGATTGTGAATGAAAAATTTAGGTTTATTTTCAAAGCACTTATAAGGATTGCTACATGTGAGGCGTCGAGCATCCGATGCAATGTGTCCGTTGCAAATGTTTGCTTTTTTAAGACCCTTATGTGCCCAAGGTCTAATTTTTACCCCAGACCAGTTATTTCAAGAAAAACAGCTTCAGTTTCAACAAATACTCCAAGCTCCCATGTATTCCTCGATGAGGGTATTCAGACAATCAATTTCAGAAGAAAGTTCCCATAAGCAAAATGTTTCTTCGGGAATTTTTCGGATTGTGAATGAAAAATTTAGCACTTATAAGGATCGCTACTTGTGAGGCGTCGAGCATCCGATGCAAATGTTTGCTTTTTTAAGACCCTTATGCGCCCAAGGTCTAATTTTCACCCCAGACCAGTTATTTAAATAAAAGCAGCTCCAGTTTCAACAAATACTCCAAGTTCCCACGTATTCCTCGATGAGGGCATTCAGAAGCTTTCCACAAAAAATAGGAAATTTCATCAAATTTTCCCGGATTTATTGGCAAGAAAGTCAATGTGGCGAAAATGTATCTTCCCTTGACAATTTCAATCAACACATTCGAAGCCATTAGCTCACAGAACGATTCGAATCGAACCGAAAAAGAACAAAATAAAAACAATGAGGAAATAAAATGACATCAAATTACGTATATAAATAAAAGAGAATCTGGGAATACTGCATAAACAATCATTACCCAAAATACGCAACAGGACTCGGAAAAGAGGCACTGCTGCAAACTTAAGATGCCCACCTCTCTCCGCTGCCATTTAATCTGTATTAAACTGCTGTATCATTATATTTACATGCGTTCATTGTAAGCATCAAAATGATTGGAAGAAGCTTGCCTTACATGGCACGATTAAAAACACACAAAAAACAAGCATTTTATAATTTCTCAGAGAACACTGGACAAGGCTGTTTTTATAGATATGAAAAATATTCAAAAATAAGATCCCCTGCAATCGTTTTAAGTTGGGGTGAAAATTAACTCCCCCCCCCCCCCGGGTTATCATAATTTGTAAAATACCTTGTAATAAGCACACGAGTGTTAGAATCTTCAGGCATAAATCAATATAATTTTGAAATTCTATCTCACGTCAAACGAAGCTTATCATCAAGAGTCGCGAAAGAGATGTGTTTCACACGTTCCTATTTATTTTATTCTCTAAATATTTAAACTCACTGTTGCCCACTGGATGGATTTAGTTCATCCGCCAATTGATCACAGCTTCGGTGAAATAAAGTTGGCAATCGAATCAGTGACTCGTATAAATAATTCTCATAATGTAGGAAACGAAGATGAGAGAGTAGAGGGTGGAGGGGGGGGGAGATGGAAAGAGAAAGAGAGAAATCGGCTTGAAGAATATCCAGGACGATTTTTGTCCGATAACATTTTTGAAGCTCGAAGAGATCAAGATCGAAATGCAAAACAAAGAACTTTATCGATTGCAATATGGGCATAGCCATTGCCAGAATATTTCCTTTCTCTCTCTAGGCCCATTTAAACGCTTTTGTTAGAAAAGGATGGATATAGGGGCTGTCACGTGACTTCAGCCCCTGTTTCTATCCTTTTCTAACACATTCGTTTAAATGGGCTAAGAGAGACGAAGACAATATCCTGGCTATACGGCTATGAATATGGGATCGCTTGAGGGGCATCCGATTCTTTATTTAGCTGCTTCCCTTCGTATGTCTTAAAATTACATAATTTAACCGGGTCCAAAAAAGCTGAAAATCGTATTTTATTGATCATTAGGCTCCCGATTGAGAAACGACTACGAGAAGGATTTCGATCGAAACGAGGGATATCGGTTTTGGGTCCGGACATTAGATCAGCGAAGTCATCAACGAGCAACTGCGATCCAGATTAAAAACAGGGTTGCCAAAAGTATCAATGAACTTTTGGAAGTTTTGGTGGGAATTGACAAGAAATGTCGTCTGTTTTCCCTGCTTTTAAAACCCATAATTGTTCAGTTATTGACAACCTATTTGTTTGGGTCCAAAGTTTCTCAAATTTTAAATTATGGCTTGCAGCCATCCCCTAAATTTTTTTAGATCTACAGAATCCCCCGAGAGAGAGAGAAAAAAAAAAAATCCGAGCAACAGCCATGCTGCGTCTAATAATTTAAGACGCTTTGAAGATTCCAATCGAAATATCAGCAATAGAGCTGAGGCCACTTTCGATATTTGCTATCGATCGATACATTTTACTTGTAAAAACTATTTATAGCACTATCGGGAGCGGACGGTTACATTGTATGTTTGCGTCAGCATTCTGCCGCGGTGGATGAACGTTAGAACATCGAACGAGAACATAGTGCACGAACGAGAACTCTCGCAAATGATTGAAAGGCAACTAATGTTGCTGGAGGCCGTTTCAGAGATGGAGACGCAAACAGACCGATAATCTTTGAAATTTTTCAGTATTATTTATCATGTTACAAAATGAAAATGGATTTGAGCCATGGCTTTTCATTGAAGAACGCGGTAAAATCAAAAGTCCATAGTCGGGAGGCATGTTTTGTTTCGATTTGACAGAACGAAAATTGAAAATTCACGAAAGATTATGGTCTAGGTGCGCCAACACTTCTGAAACAAGTTCTATACATCGGGTGGTGACGGTCGATACTTTTCCAGCTCTAATCTCCAAAAAAATTGACGAACTCTCGTCGGCAGCGAACGGATTCGACCCTAAGATGATGTTATAACTCTCTACTTTGATTCACATCCTCGGCAAATTATTTCATCCACTCGACTCAATGCGATCATTATTTTTCTGTGTGGCAACTATGACCGAATTATTCTCGAAAGCAGTCCGAATCTTGCACGTGTGAGTAGGACTCGGAATCGGAATCAGATTCGGATTGCGACCGAGGTGACGACAGGTTCGAGTGGTCGAGTTTTCGAAGTCATTTTCGATAGATCGAATCCGATGATTATATCAAGTTGCCGACCTGCTCTGCTCGGCTTGGCCGAGGACTCTCCATCCCAGTCGTCCACTCCGCGTCTCCACATTTCGGGAACTGTCAACCGCATATCTGATTACCATAAGAATAAGCCGTTTTACTTGTTTTCAGACAAAAATTATTTTTTTCGTGTAGCTCTTCTCTCCCCCTCCCTTCTCTTTCTCTTTATCCTTCTCCTTCTCCCCATTCTCCTTCCTCTTCAACAAAAATGAAGAAAATATGAGAGAAAGAGAGAGTGAGAGAATGGGAGAGAGGGAAAGAGAAAGAGATAGAGAAAGAGTAAAAGAGAGAGAGAGAGAGAGAGGGGGGGAGAGAAAGATAGAGAGAGAGAGAGAGAGAGAGAGAGAGAGGGGGGGAGAGAAAGAGAGAGAAAGAGAGAGGGAGAGAGAGAGAGAGAGGGAGAGAGAGAGAGAGAGAGAGAGGGAGAGAGAATGATTATCAGTATACTTAAAACGCGTTTACTAATTAACGATGAGGAACTATGTAAGTGTGTGAGTTCCAAGCTTGTGAGCGATCGAATCGCGTCGAGTGAGTGATCGAGTCGAAATCGAAGGCAAACCTCATATTTCCGAATCTCGGTCAGCTATCAATTCTTCCCCCTCCTCCCCTCATGGCCATCCCTCAGCCCCCCCCTTGCGAAACTTAGTCCGTCTTCCTCCCCTCGCTCTTAGTTTCACTCATTTATCCGCTCGGCATCCTCTTAATTCAACGCAATGTGTTTACGCACCGACAAAATCGCGATCTCAATTAAATTGCTCATCATTAAGAGCGGTTTGATCACAAATTGATCATCAATTCTCCGCCATTTAAACCGCAGCAAATGTATAAATTATGCGAGGGTTGTATTAAACCTTGGAAGGATCGATGCCCTTCTAAGGTATAGTATATTTTGATACGTATAGCTTTCGATTCATCGGAATCGGTGGCGCTCCCATGAAATCTTAACAGACATTTGCAGCGTCTCAGCATTCTGTTCACCAATTTTTGTAATAATGGGGCTATTGCACACTTTTGCTATAAGCGATTTAATAGTCGATTATGGCGTAAAATCCTCAAGCAATAACGATGGCGGCACTAAAAACTTCCAAAATCCACTCCTAAACTCAATAAACGCAGTTATTTGCGCGAGCGTAATGGTGGCCGAAGGCACTAACAATGGGAGATTCCTATCTTCTTTTCGTCACTCTTTCTATGTTGACAAGAATGATTCACAGAGTAATTAGTCATCAGAGTGATGATCCACATCCGATGAATGGTGCCGCAACACCTAGTGACACCGGTGTCAAATGAAAGTAGTCTCTTATTGGTCACTTCTTGATGGAGTTTCAGAATTGTTAGATGGGAATCTCCCATTGTTAGTGCCTTCGGCCACCATTACGCTCGCGCAAATAACTGCGTTTATTGAGTTTAGGAGTGGATTTTGGAAGGTTTTAGTGCCGCCATCGTTATTTTTTGAGGTTTTTACGCCATAATCGACTATTAAAATAGCTTATAGCAAAAGTGTGCAATAGCCCCATTAAAAAAAAAAAAAAAAAAAAAAAAAAAAAAAAAAAAAAAAAAAAAAATGAGGTTACCCTTGGAGAGTAAGATCCGCCACTGGCAGCGGCTGTAACGTTTGGAGCATAGAATTACGATTGCGCCGAATGCCAGAAAATCAACCGATAAATTATGCGTATGTGCTGTTTTCCCGGCAAGTAATCAAAATTACGACTTGGTCCTGTTGAGACACATTTTGACAGCATGCCGACGGTACTCCGTACAATTCCCCCACTTTCCTCCTCTACCGCCACACGATTCCCGAAAAGGTTAAAGAATATCGAAAACCTCGCAGAGTTTGAAAACAGCGTAGCGCGCGTCCTTAAAAATTCAATGCAGGGTAATGACGAATACAAAATTAAGCGAACGAGAACTTTGCAGAATTTTAAAGCGGAGATTTTCGTAATCATCCATTCGCAAAACGAAGGCACGCGGCGAGGCGATGAATGAAGGAATCAAAATGCTATACCGGAGAAACAGGGGAGGGGGGCAGCGGGGTTACTCTTATTTTTTATTCGTGATTCGCGTGCGGAGATAGGCAAAAAGTCGAACGTGACGGGAAGAACATCTCAACACTTCTCGGGTGTGAATTCATGAAAGCATTCTATGTGCAACTTACTTACATTATATTATACTAGTATGTGTGTTTTGATAGACAAATGGAAGACTAGCATAGCGCAGTGTAACATGTTGCAAGATAGTGCAGAAAAATCTGCATGTACTGTCCATTCAAATCCATGCAAAAAATCGAAGTTGATGGTGTTTGATGATCACCTGATAGTTATCTTTTTTTGAGGTTTAAATAGGGGGGGGGGGTTGCTGTATTATCACCTAATGGTTCGATATTTGTTATAGATTTAAATAGAGGGGGGAATGCAACTTTGCCAAATAAAATACTTTGACTCTGATTTGAAATAGTCAGACAACTCTTCATACTTACTATGTCAATATTTAAATTACGTAAAAGATTGGATTCGAGGAATCGAATGTTCACTACTTATAAAATATGTTGATCTTTCTATCATCCCTGAAAAAAGGCGGACGAATAAATTTTACCCCCAGATGGTTCCTGAAATGTGCAGCAGTTTGAATGGTTAATACACACAGTTCAATGGTTCAATAATACAGGAGTTTTCGGTATTCTGTAGCCGTCATATGATTAATACAGACGATTATAGGCTGTCCCAAGAATGATTGGATGACTTTGTGACTGTACAGTTTGAATGAAAACGTCACTTTTTTCTTGCTTCCAACCAATCAGCAATACGCGATTTACGCGATTAGTGGTTTCGAAGCTGATGTTTTCATGAAAGCCTTAGAAATTTCAATTCCAGTCAACTTTGGAACAAGCGATGGATGTGTTTTTTTTTTAACCGCAGTCAAATGACTACACAATAATGAAGGATCCATTTAACGATAAATTTGGCACTTAATTCTACTATTGCCAGAGCAAGTTCAAATGGAGACGAATATGACGGTGCCAAATTGCATGACTTGTTCTAACTGATTTTTAAATCGCAATATACGAATACTTTTTTTTTGTACAATCTGTCAATCGCGACGAATAAAACGAGGTTGGTGTTGGCGTTGGTCTAAACAAAATTAATTCCCCCGCATCTCACGTAAGTTTAGTCTACGCCGCATCCATGCAGTCTATTGAAATGATTATCTACTTCTCGATCAATTTTTTTGCAATTAAAAACTTGACGAGAAATTCTCCGACGTCTGAAAATGCGAGTCAGAAAATTGCAGCGCGCTTTGCCCGAGCACGAGCTCGTTAAGCTCGCTTGAACTTGCGGTCATGAGCATTGGTTTAACCCTTTCAGTTCTCACGCCCGGGTAAATTCGTTTTCGTCTCTAGATTTGCCATAATCAACAACATTACAATTTCTCATTGACTGTCAGTGGCGGTGCGTACATTTCGTCCATTTAAACTCATGTAAAATATCGATTTGAGGGAGTGCACTTGCACCCCCAATATTTCGACATTTTTCATGACTTCAAATGTATAAGATCCAATTTTGCCAGATTGCACACGCCACCACTGTTGACTATAAAAGCGACTCCAGATAGAATGTTTTTGTACAGCTATACTTAGTATCGATTGCAGTTGGGGGACCTCAGGTTCCAAACAAACTCTGGTTCAATGTTCCCCTTAAACGCATTTTTGAAAGGGAATTTCGGCTATTATACCAATCAATTATAGAGACCTTATTGCAATTATGAGTCCTGTTTTCTTGAAAATTCTCATACTTTTGCCTGGTTCCACGACTAATAAGACTGCATGAACCGACAAATTAAACGATTCATTTGGAGAACCAAATCGTCCGAATTCCCGCCCATTCTACAACACCTACAATAAAATTTGAGTGATTCTAACGTCCAAATGTATCGTTTAATCTGTAATATCTCATTGATTTCGGCAGTTTTAGGAGTGCGGTCAGGCATAAGTAAGCATTCTCAAGGACGCAGAATTCACAATCGCAAAAAGTTTGCAACAACTTCTTGGTTTAGTAGCCAAAATTTTGATTCCATAATGCTCTCGATAGAAAATTACATTGAACTATACATATTTGTCTATTTCGCAGCCTTTAATGGCGACTTTTTGACTTTTTGTCGAAAGTTTCTCATTGATTGATTCCTGAAAATGCGTCTTTTACGTAAATTTTGCTAATCAGATGAACTATCGCTTTCTTAAAAATGCGTTAAATTGAGAAATTTATCTTGACCGATGCAACTCATTAGTTTGAATGCAAATTCACAACTTTCTCCATCCGCCTTCCCCAAAAAAGGGAATGAGCGATAAATCAGAAGAAACGGAATCGAAGCTGATTTTGCATCCCAGCCAACTCAACTCAATTGAAAAAAAAAAAAAAAAAAAAAAAAATTGGCACAATCACAAAGGAACCAACTGAAAAGAAGGTGCCTCTTTATTGTGTCGGAGATTTTTGACTCTTCCGGAGTGAATAAAATTGGATGTTTTCAACGGAAACAGATTCATTGATTCCGTTCTCAGCTTAATTTCCATTGATTTGTGGGGAGTTACTCATCTCATCTCCATAGTCATCAACAGCGTGTACCAATACTCGTCACTGGACCCGCTCAAAAATCAGCGACGTTTCTCTTCTTCGCGTTGGATTTCATCCGCCTCTCTCTGTGGACGCCTCCCTAATTCTGATCGACTGATTTATCGCTTCCTTTTCTGATTAAGCCCATTCCTTAATTTAAATCGAAGTCTTCAACAGCCAAAAACGATTCTCATTCTTTCGATAAAACTTTTGATTTCACTGAATTCTTTCATTTTTTCATCAGCTTCCGTTTTTGCAAATGAGGACTCAGCACTGTCGAAAAAAAAATCAATAAAACAATGCAAAATTACACACAGATAATTAAAAATGAGTCCAACTTTAGGTGCAGAGAGAGAGAGAAAAAAAAGGTTATGTGAGCTGAATTTTGGTTCATATGGAATGCCAAATGCGAGTACTGCAGTAATCCCACAAACACACCGTGAACTTTTGGCGTGATTTTCTCCGTGTTTTTGGGTGTACCATTATTTTGTAAGAGTTGTTTTGCTCCTCGGAATATTGACCTTTGATACAGAGAAATGTGCTTGTCTTAAGTTTTTACTCTGAATAAAAGTGCTAAATTTAACTCTTTTGCAGTTAAAAGTATGGACATCACTTGAAAACTGTTAGTTTGACTGTTTAAAACAGTTAAATTACCTCCGTTCCATGTTAATTAAACTAATTTTAAGGGCCAGGCTATAGTTCACAAGAAATCCACTCTTCCGTTTCTATAGAGAGGGTAGTTAACTGTTCCTACTCGAGGGAGCTGGAATTGCCTATACGGTACATTGAAGGCGCATGAAGAAACCTTATCTTGTAAATGTTTTCATCGATAATCGGAATTCTCCAAGACTGAAACAATGTGTAATAGACTAGAAGATAAAGACGAGTACACTCGGGCTTGGTCCATAAAGGGTTAGACAGTCAAACCAACTGTTTTTAAGTGTGGTGTCCATACTTTTCATAATGAAAGAGTTAAATTTACCACTTTTTTTTCAGTGCATAGTTTGGAGGAGAAAGTTTTCATTTTTTCTCATTTTCTTTTATTTTTGTATTTTCAGGAAATGGTTTGGAGGATGGTCGAATGGAAGGTGGCGCAGTTCAGGGATCAGTAATGACCCCATCAGGCATTTACAACTCAGGCTCTGTTGCCAGATCTCATAGCTCGGCGAGCAATTCCTCGTCTCCTCCTTCGGCCACATCGGCCGTCCCTTCGACGATGCTCGTCGTCCCTCAACCCACCCGCATCTCCGATCCGCATCACATAGTCACCCAAAACGGCTCGAATAGGCGTTACCAATGTAAAATGTGCCCTTCGGTAAGTCAATAATAGTATACATTTTAGTCTACATCAGAGAGAACCACCATGTGACATTCACCATTATGCATATGTCATTTTATTCGATTTTTGTAAAAATACTATTCAACCCAACGAGGTACAGCAATTATACTGTAAAAAATCGGCCACAAAATCCAGAGTGCAAATCGGAGCGAACTAGGAGATAAGGGTAAATTTTACTTCCATGCGTAGTAAAAATGGGGTGTACCGCGAGTAAAGAGCGGAAAATACTATCGAGGAGATTTAGCAAAGCATTAGCATATTTTACAATAAGTCTAATGTGAAATGTGTTTATTTTTCACCAAATCTGACAACCCTGGTTTCAGCCCAGTGTTGCTAATTTTGGAAAAAAATATGCGCACTTTACAATAAATTTTATGGAAAATATGAATATTTTTAACCAAATCTGGCAACCCCGGTTTCAGTCCAATGTGCTGCAGCTCGACACCAAGATTCGAAACCGAAACCATCGTCATGTGTCTCTTTGACGTTTCTGACGCCTGTGAAACGTGAAGCGATGTAGGGTAAGAACGAGGGCGTTAGTATCTGTATATCAGCTGTGAATATATATGTATATTTGCGCCTGGTTATAGGCTGGCAGCTTTTTATTTACCACGCACCGGAGAATAAAGCTGCGAGTTTCGGCTAAGAACTTGGCGACATGTCGAGCTTAATCGGGATAAGGACCTCGCGACGGTTTTTGGATTCGACCGATTCGGCGGTTTCCAGAGGACGCGAGCAAAGGACCCATAAAACAACGGGTGCGCTCTCCCGCAGAAATCCTATGCTATTCTGAATATTGGTTCTTGAGAAAGAGCGCATCTCGTGTTATCCGAGGTTCTTTTCTAGAGTTAGCTCCAATTAGAAAATGCGCCGGTATCATGCGTCCGTCCGCAGTGGCGTTATTTCTCGATGCACAGTAGTCATAATTATTCTGATTTTTAAGTCATCTTGTTTTGTGTTTTCCAACATGTCATATATTTTATCTATACCATATCTGGAGCCAGGAGATACGGATAGGGACGTTAAAATTTGTTGCTTTAAGCTATTTAACCCATTCGATACCACGCCCAAGTAACCTAATTTCGTATCTTTATCTCTCATTGACGGTAAAAAGTACTCAAAACTGTTAACACTCGGAAAATAGTGTTTCATCGAACGCCTACAAATACTGGGATAGGCAAAATAAACACCGCAGAGTACAAATATTTAACTACCCACTAAATTTGAGCGAGTTAAAACTATGATTTACTCTAGTAACCTGAACGTGGTAGTAAAATGGATAAGGTTCAATTCAGAGGTACAACCTTGCAAGAACAACGGTGAGAATTTCTTGGGGAACTATAACATACTTTGAAATGCGCGAGCTTAATGGTAGCATTAGGCACCATGAGAGATTCTCATTTGAAAGCGCATCATCTCTATGCTGAGAGGCAAGAGTCACAGAGTGACTAGCCCCCAGACTAGCGGTTCATATCCGATGAATGATACCGTGACACAAGGTGCCAATTAAAAGTCGTCTCTTAGGGGTCAATTTTTGGTGGAGTGATGACAGTATTAACACATTAACAGATACAAAGCTCCCATTATTATTGTTTAACGCCGGCATCAAACGTGCTTTTTTTTTTTTTAGCATTATTTGAGTTTAGGAGTGGATTTTTTTAAGTTTTCAGTGCTACAGTCGTTATTTTTGAAGGTTTTGACTCTGATTTGACCCTTAGATTGTTTTACAGCTATATAATTTGCAAAAACTCCAATTGTATCTCTCTCTCTCTCTCTCTCTCTCTCTCTCTCTCTCTCTCTCTCTCTCTCTCTCTCTCTCTCTTTACATTCATTACTATGTGTTGGAATAAGAAAGAAACAGGGGCTTGAGGTGTTCTCTTCAGCATTTAGTGCGGATTACTGCCATCAGAGTGCTACAGTTCGATTAATGTCAAATTACAGGCCGAAAGTAATTTATATTTAAGAAAACGGAGTGGCAGTCACTATCATCTGAAGAACGTTTCTGCAAAATATCTCTTCAATAACTTCAAAAATAAGGCTGATGGTACAAAAAAATAGAATATCGCATTTCGCCACAAGAATTGATTTGATTTGTTGGTACTTTCAGCCTTATTTTTGAAGTCATTGACGAAATATTTTGCAGAGATGTTCTTCAGATAAGTATCTAGTACTTGTAACTGACACTCCGCTTGCTTAAATATAAATTACTTTCGGCTTGTAATTTGACATTAATCGAACGATAGCGCTCTGGTGGCAGAAATCGGCACTAAACGCTGAAGAATCACCTCACGGTCCTCACGCGTCGAGACAACCCTTCTCCCCCATCATTTACTATCACATCATGCGTTCAAATCGGAGAAGATAGAGAAAAATCTATTCCTGTATCCACTAATGGTGATTGCAGAAGGTTTTTTTTTTTTTTTTTTTTTTTTTTTTTTTTTTTTTTTTATTATTATAAACACGGTCCGATTTTCTTATAATTTTGCTCAATGTGCGTTCTTTCGCGACCGCAACAACCGAGAGGTGGCCTGCATCGACGCGAAGGCGGCCGATACTCTTGTGTCCTTTGGGGCGCACGATGACAACTTTCGGTCGTTGGTCACCAATCACCAGTCACCAGTTTGGTTGCCGATGCTCGGCGCAAATGCTGGACTCGTCGATGTCGCGTCGCCGGTGTGGTGCGGTGCCGGTGTTTACACAGTGGTCTGAAATCGAAAAATAAATGACGAAGAAAAAAGTAATAAAAAATAATCGTTTTCAACTTTTAAAGCTTAATTTAAAACTATCCAGTGATATTTCTAGGTTTGAAAATGTTTTCTCTGATTAAAATTGACCTTGAAAGTTTATAAATTAGAAATTTTGATTACAAATTTACATGGGCGGAGCCAGCAATTTGGCAACTGTGGATTCTATCCATTTGAATGTATGAGAAACAATCGATTCTTGAGAAGGCCGTTGCCCCATTTCTAATCGATTGTTTCTCATACCTTCAAATGGGAAGAATGCACAGTTGCCAAATTGCTGGCTCCGCCTATGCAAATTTACTTTCTGATTTTTTGCCACTTTTTCGACGATATCAGACCATCGTGTGTCGGTGCCATGCCGTGTTTCTGATTCTCGATGTCAACCGTTTTACACGAATAAAACCAGGTGGGAATCGAATTCGGGAGAGCTGAATCGAACGCCGATAAACTAGATTCTCTCCTCCGTTTCACAGTTCACACCCAAAATTCTGGACTGGTTTGGCTTACTCTCCTCCCCTCCACTCATCTCCTTAACCCCCCCCCCCCTCACCACCACCCCTCTCCTCCTCCGTATCATTCTCTTTCTCTCTCTTTGTTTTAGGAGGTTTCATGCCAATTTCGATACGTCTCCGAAAAACTCGTTTTCATTCCATATTCTCTCGATTTCAAGTTGATGCTTGCTTGAAGCAACGTCATCCTCTCTGCTTTTGTCTCAGGCCCGCGCGCAAGGATATCGGCTATCTGTCGATACCTGATGATTATGCGGTGTTGTCATTTGATATAATTTGGCATAATTACTCATGCCATCTTAAAAGCACCGTTGCTTTTTTTTTAAATACAATCCTGCGAAATACTATCTTTACTCTCATATTTTTTTTTTTTTTTTTCATTTGATTTTTTTCCCCTTTATATTTACACATTCATTTATTTATTGATTTATACTGTTTTTTGCCCAATTAATTGATACTCTCAATTCTTAAGCATCTATACCTGCAAAAACCTCATTTTCAGTTTCACGGTCATTCCTTCACTGTAGGGAACAGTTATAGAATCTAGTACATTTTGACTTTTTATCTGTAAGTACGAAAGCTAATTTTTTAAACACTAATGCATAAGAGCAAATCGGCAAAACACCGTGGCATGCGGTCACGGAAAAAAATAGTTGGCCATACTTACCATCATGCTTACTGATTTTAGCTTTAGCGAAAAAGATGGCAAACTATATCAGATATTGAGTTGAATGTACAAGACAATATGTAAATTAATCTCAAGTTCAGGCATACCTAACCTGGACATGAAATTAAAGCAGGCTATTTGTACTGCAAAGATCCGAGTATTCAGAGACTCCTCTTTGGAAAACTTTTGCTGTACTTTCTAAGTCCAAAGACGTTCGTCTAATGCCAGGAAAATTATTGAAAATCAGTAGCTTTGTCAGGTAATTTAGAGTTATTCAGAAACGCTCAGGGCAGGCAGGGCTGAATGCCATCCTTGTTTTCTGGTACCGCACGCAAAACATATTAAAGTTGTCGAAACAATTTCAAATAAAAATAAAATATGATTGACCAAAATATACCAGGTGCACACTAGTGGGAATGAAGATAACTGGTCAAGGTATGCAACCCTCAACACATCTAATTTACATGTTGAATGGTATAGTTAGTTATACGTTGCGTATTGCATATCCTAACAAGTTATCTTTGCCCTCGCGTTTTCGTTACTGTTTGAACGGTTTGGTTGAATGAGTTGTATTGATCTTGAGGGTATAACTCTTGACCAGCTCAATGGGCAAAATTCTGCAGGAAGAACTCATCTGCAATGAGTTTCCTATGTTGTCGGATGATACTGTTTTCCTTCCACAATAACGAACAATTTGGATCTCCTCCACAATCCACAAAAATCCCTCCGATTATTGTCTTCTTTCGCAAACAAGATCGTATGCTTCCATATATTTCTCTTTCAGTGGACCCTTCTTTATTACTTTCTCACTTTAACGAGGTTAGAAATTGAAAAAGTATCACGATGGGGCAGATGTCTGTCTGTCTATATCATCCCAGCATAAATTTTGAACCAATGCTCCATATTCATCCTCATTTTGCAGAGAAGCTAACATCAAACATTCCCCAGAGGGTTTTTGTTGTTGTTTTTTCGAAATTTTAAATTTTAAGCAAGACATAGCGAATAGAAGGTTTCTATAAAATCAATGGGTAAAATTTATGAACACAGGGAAAAATTGGAATATTTCAAATTTAGCTGTCTGGATTTTGATTAATATTTGCAAAAAACATTCTGCGACCAGTCTACTGCACAGTTAACCCCTTTAGGGAGAAGAGGGGATCTTGGGCTCTCCCACAGAATATTAAAGGGGGTCTGTGGTTTTCCCCCTGGGGGTTTGTCCCAGAAAATATAAGGGTTTCTGGGGATCCCCAGAATAAAATTGATGTCAGAATCTGTTCGTGGGGTATCTCCTACAGTTTATCTTCTTGTTTTTTACTTGCCGTGATGAAAAGTAGAAGATTGACGTATGAATGGCGTAGTGACGTCCACAATGTTTTACCTGTTAGCTAGGTCACGAAATTTTTTTTTCTTGAGCTAAACGCAAAAAGTCACCCTTTTTTATGCCTAACCATGAATGTTCTCCAAAAAAAAGAGCAATACGGCTTCATACTGACCTTCCTCAAGCAACATGACCAGAGCTTATTATTGCGGTGGAAGGCATATCTGTAGCAAGGAATTTGTCTTTCTCTCTCTTTGCCCATTTTTTCTGTATAAGTTAGAAAAGGACAGAAACAGGGGGTGAAGTCACGGGACAGCTCATCTCTCCATCCATTTCTAACGCCTACGTTTAAACGGAGAAAGAGAGAGAGAGAAAGACAAATTTCTGGCTATGGCTGTGGTGGGAGGCAGAGGTCAAGAGGGGGTATAAATAGTCTCTGAATGGCAACGTCGGACGAATTATTCATAATTATTTTATTTTATTCTTCTTCTCCTCTTCATGTTTTTTACCATTTGGTTATAACCTTCACTTTTTTCTTTTTACCGCTCTTGTGTTCCATGTTTTTTATTTCCTTCTTCTCCCCCCCCCCCCCGTGCATCCGCGACACTTCCTCAAATCAATTTTCTTTTCGTTTCGTGAGAGAGTATCACGGACCAAAGATGCCTATTTGGTTATTTTCTGCAATTAATCCCTATAGTTCTCCGTAGAATCTACCGAAGAGTCTTAAAAATTCCATGTTTTTATATTCCTAATTAGCCCAGAGTTAAACTTAAATCCCGGTGAGGCTCTTGCAAACTTTTGCTACAGGAGACTGAGGAGTTGATTCTTGCATAAAAAACCTGTCAACATGACGATAAGTACACTGAAAAATAACGTAATTCCCTCCCAAAATCAGGCTTAATTGTGGACAGAGGCAGGTATCATGGGAGATTCCTATCTAATTTGAGACTTATCTCTGTGATTCCGTAGAGAAATTGGCAAATTATACAGGAATCTCCCATGATACCTGCGTTGAACCGCCATTACGATCTTACCGTTATAGCAGTTTCGTGAATTTATCATTGAAATTTAGACTTTTTTAGTGGGATTTTCTTGATTTTCGCTGGTCTTAACGTCAGTTTGGACTATTTATTTGATGTAGAAAAAGTTTGCAAGAGCCCTATAGTTTGGCATTTTTCGAGTCGAAGTCTAATGCAGGAGAAACTGTATCAATTAAATCAAAACCTATAAGTCGAATTACGAACTTGGAAGGTCAAGATATACCGAACGGACGCCAAGGCAAAGTTCTTAGACAACAGAAAGCAACAGGCTTCTTCTAAAAAGTTGCGTAAAAGTTCGAATGAAAGCCGATCCTTTAAATTGGACGTTTTTGTCATTACCATTTCAAATTACCTTCACTTCGTTTGGAAATTGGAAAAATGAACATTTTTGTTGATGAGGTAATTGCTGATTGGACAGATTATTTTTAGGATATGTTCGTATAATTCGTGGTTAAAAATGTTCACTTGTATACCCGAGAGTTAAATTCTGATGGAATCACAGAAGGATCGAAAAGACCTTTAATGATTGACCCCTGGAATTTGCGGCAAGAATTTTGACCAAAATCTGAGAGAAAAAAAACAAAAACAAAAAAAAAAAAAAATAAGAAACAACTGTAAAAAAAGGAAGAACATCGTCGGTAGAGTTCGAAATCTAAAAGAAAAAATAAAATAAATAAATGAATAAATTAATTAATAAATTAATAAATAGTACAACGTATAGGAGTATTCATTCATTTGAAGGTGACTTAACATCGGAAGCCGAAGCCATTCATACCTTGAAAATGAGTACAAGTACAGATAATTGAAAATGATGGATGTGCTCTAAACTACACATTTAAAGAGTTTATAAACAAGTATGGAAGTTATTTCAGAAACAGGACCGTCTTAGACATTCAAGACTCGAAATAAATGAATAAAGAAGTGAATAATTAAATAAATAAAAAACAGAAATAAATGAATAAATAAACTGTTAAATAAAATAAAAAATTTAAAATAAATCAATGAAAAATAAAAGTCCAAAATAAACTGATAAGCGTATTATCGAAAGGTCAGAATCAGCGAGAAGTAAGCCGATTGTGTGTTGTAAGAAAGTGAGTTTTGTAGTAAACGCGAATGTAGTAAAGTCAGTCTTATATCGTTGTAATCCAGGCAATCGTTTGCACCAATAGCATTAACCGCTCGAGGCTTTGCTGCAATGATGAAATGAATTCAGTCCACTTGAATTAGTTTCTGATTTTTTTTTTTCGTGTCACAGCACACAGTTTGTCGAAACATGAAATTTCCCGGACATAATTTCAAGAATAAAAATCAAGATTATGTAACAATAACAATAATAACAATAAATAGCAAGATAACAAAAAAATATGTGTGCGAGTTTGTGTGAGTATCATGTTTGAGGTTAAAATAAGCCAAGTAACATGGTTTTTGGAGAAACACATATAAAAAAAAAAAAAAAAATTATGTTCGAAAAAATCAATATATCGACCCAGTGTACGGCAGTCTCAATTTGCGATTAAGTTTTGACAAATATCTATGCGGTGAATAAAGTCCATCCACTAACACTGAAGATCCTTTTTTCAGGCGTAACTCGAGCTTTTTTTCAAATCTAGCTTTAGAATCATTTTCAAGAATTTGGCTTAAATGGGTTGATACTTTGAAGTTTACCGTGGTGCCACTGTAAGGTGATTTACAATGCAGGAAAATTCTAATATTTAAGTATTATGATCTGAAAAAGCACCATCTTTTTACTTTTTAGAATCTTTCGCATTCAACACGAGGAAAATAATTTTATAAGATGTTTTTAAGAAAGAAAACGTATGTTGTTAATATGGCCCTATTTCTAAAAAAAACTATTGACCCTTTTTTTTTTTTTTTTTTTTTTTTTTTTTGAAACTTTTTCTGAAAAACATTATTGACCTTAAGAAAAAATCTAAAGATAGTGTGTTAGACACGTCTTATCCTCAGCTTCAATACCATTTTTTTTTTTTTTTTTTTGGATTTTCGTCATCTTTAAAATTGAACAAATGGCGGTGATTTTACCTCGACCATCTCCCGTCACAGTGGGCCCAAAATTTTACGCAATCAAAGGTATCGTTTTTGGGACATGGGGAATCAATATTGTATAAGAGAACAAACATTAGGTAAAATCGCCGCCATTTGTTCAATTTTAAAGATAACGAAAATCCAATAAAAAGGCATTGAAGCTGAGGATATGACGCGTCTAACAGTATCTTCAGTTTTTCTCTAGGATCAATAGTTTTTTTTTTTTTTTAAAAAAAAAAGATATACTTACTTTTGAGACGACCCTTGTATTTGTATCTCCTATCGTTGTGATTGTGGTAATATTACCAAAATTTAGGAATTATTTTATTCAGTGTATAGCAAGTAAATTTGATATACACTCTCGAGAATTGAGGTGTTAAAATCCTGAGTAACACTGCTTGTGTTTCTTTAGAGAATTTTCGCAATCTCCTAAAATCAGCAAGCTGTATCTTTCGACCTTTCACCGTGTCCAAACTCCACACGCACAGTCAAAATTAAAATTCACTTCGCAAAATCATCGTGCGAAACACTCTCGGGCCTCGTTAAATTAGGCGCCAAAATTTTTTTCGCTGCGTTTCCTTTGCACGCACGAGCATGCGTACGCGCAGAAATTATTACGATCTCAAATCCGAACGAGTTGTTTCGCTCCCATAATTTTTTCGCCACGCCACACAGTGGGACGAATCAAATGTAATATCCCTGAAATGCAATTTTATAAATGAAAATCAAGATTATCAACAATAAATATGAACATAGCTTTAAAAAGTGTAAAATTATGCTTACCAGAGCTTAAAATGAGTTAAAGTTAGTTGAACCACACGGTTTTATGCAAGAAAATGTCAACATTCAAATATTTTTAAAGCTAAACTATTCACAACTTTTTGTGTCCGGAAAAATCTATGTTCCCATCCAGTGTGTGGCGTTTCCTCAATTTTTTGGCAAGCTCTTTTCTGCCTTTCCCGGGTTTGTTATGCGAGACCCTATTTCCTTTCATTAAGGACGAAAAATTGGATTTAGGAACTTGTGAATCTTTGAATTTTAGCGGATGTTGCGTGTTCGATTCGATGTATGATCAAACCTTTCACTGAATAGAGTCTCACTGTAATAGGTATTATGACCAGAGCTGCCACTTTGCGTATAATTAATCTCATTTTTCAATTCACCGATGTGCCCACCTGCTGAGAAAAGATTACACACTTAAATTCAATGTATGACTGAAATACACACAAATATTTTGATCTGTAATATTTTTTCAATCGGTGGAAACTCTGATAGTTAATTAAAATATCCGCAAGTTTTTTTCTATTCACCGATGAGTCCTCTAATTAAAAAAAGATTACAGATGCGAGAATCTTCATGCATTACAGTCATACACTGTATTGAACAGTGTAATCTTTTCTCAATCGACAGACGAAGTAGTACCTACTCGAGTCCCACGTCCCAAGAGTCCCAGTATTCTGGATTTGTAAATTTGTTTAACTGTATTTTAATGGTAATCAGAGTGGAGTTTTAACAAATCAAGGATCATGACAGTTTAATTTGATTGTTTTAAACATGAGGCCATCCTTGATAGGTAAAAATCTACTCTGATTGTCGTTTAATACAATTCAAAAAAATTACGAGTCCCGATTACTGGGTCGCACAAAACTCGAATCACAGGAAAAAAAAAAAAAAAAAAACTTCGGTAGCGCTGAGAAAACCTTTGGTCGAAAAATGACCCAGCAAAAAACTTAGTTGAGCAAACCAAATCTTTGGTTCGCCCGGCAAAATCTCTTTAGTTCGGCGTATCTCAACTAAAGTCTTTTACTGGGTCATTTTTATACCAAACTTGTCAGAACTATACCAAAGTGTTTTCTTGTTTTTGTTTTTTTCTGTGTGCATGATTCCCCACTTGCCCAACTCTAGTACCAATCAGTTGCAAGGGTCTGAAATTTTGTGTTTTGAAAAAAAAAAAAAATGGGCCAACTGGGGACAGTGAGGTTTTTTTTTTTTTTTTTTTTTTTTTTAACTACTTTTTAACTGTATTACTATGGTAATTTCGAGACTAATTATTATAAGTTAGGTTTATTTGAGTTAATATATCTATACTTTGAAAGTAAAAAAAAAAAAAAAAAAAAAAAACTTGCGGGAAATGGTAAAAGCAACTTCTCCGCAAAATTTGGATGTATTTGGACGGTTGGTTCAAAAGTTATGCTGGGTTACAGACTGACAGACATGTGCGCCATTACTATACTTTCTCAATTTGTAACTTCGTTAGCGTGAGAAAATAAAAGCAGCAACATTCAGACCCTTGCAACCGCCCCACACAGAAAAAATACTTCGGTAAAATTTGATCACCGGAAGTTTTCGGTTAGAGGAACCGAAACGTTCGATCCTGATACCGAATGCTTCATATTAGTAATAATGAGTATTATAAGTAGGGGCGGAATTTGGGTTATAATTACCGATTTCTTCGGTACTTACGACTGAATATTTTGGTTTATTCAACCGAAAATTTCGGTGATCAAAATAAGGCGAATTTTCAGTTCTAACAACCGAAGCATTTTTCTCTGTGCATTGGCAATTGAATTATACATATGAGCAATATGTTCTTAACCACAAGCCAACAAGCAAACCTGTATTTATTTTATGGGTACGAGATACGTAGATACGTTTTTTCATCTCGGGCTGTGAAATACCTTTGCTGGGCCACTTCAAAGCTCTACTTTGACTGTCTGGAGCCAAAGTGTAATGAACTTAATGAAGACCTGACCTCATGACAAAACAACAGTAAGTGCATGACTTGAACAACGACGTCGAGGCGGCGCATTGGACGTTGGCCCGGGCGCGGTGCAACAATTCTCGCGGAATTCCAACATTTTTCCCCGATTAAAAACGAAAAAAAAAAAAAAAAAAAAAAAAAAAAAACTCGAAAAATATTTTCCGGTCTACTGATGTAATGACTACGTTTTGGGGGGTGAACAAAAAAAAAGGCAGGAAAAAAATGTATATAATCGCAGCGACCAGAAATTGCATGCGGTGAGAAATAAAAACACTAATTGCATACGTGCATAACAGATAAACATTGTTTTCAGGGGAAGATAAAAAAAAAAAAAAGTGTGGGAGTGATGGGAAAAAAAATCGTCGACAGGAAGAAAAAAAGACGGCAAAACCACACTGGAAAAAAAGAAAACAAGGAAAAAAATTGAAATGAATAAATAAAATAAAAAAATTATGATAATAGTCGAATGTAACAAATGGCTTCGTCCATACTGCCCCTGTTAGATAACCCGCAGAATTTTTCAATATGTATTGATTTAAATTCGAGGACCCCTCGTTGTTTATTCATCCGTTTTTTCCCCTTTGTTAATTGTTATTATAACTTCTTTTTTGTCTCTATTTTTCCCCGCCCTCTTTCACTCCCTCTATCACTCTCTCACTCTCTCTCTCTCTCTCTCTCTCTCTCTCTCTCTCTCTCTCTCTCTCTCTCTCTCTCTCTCTCTCTCTCTCTCTCTCTCTCTCTCTCTCTCTCTCTCTCTCTCTCCCGCTCTCATTCTATCCTCTTCTTGTGCATGTTCCGGAATAGGCAGCTTTATGCATCATATATCTCAGCACATGTCTTCAAATTGGCTGGATTGATTCGGAAGGATAAAATATCCTGATCTTGAAAAAGACTAGACCTTTTTTTTTAAGCG
Organism: Trialeurodes vaporariorum; assembly: GCA_011764245.1. Lineage (NCBI taxonomy): Eukaryota > Metazoa > Arthropoda > Insecta > Hemiptera > Aleyrodidae > Trialeurodes > Trialeurodes vaporariorum. The sequence continues at coordinate 34,100,361 of VMOF01000379.1, read as the reverse complement.
CACTTGATGCACAACTAAAAGAGTTCAATTCAAAACTTGTTTTTAAAAAACTTTTTTTTATGTTTTTCATTCGATTCAATGCGAGCAGGATCATTGACTTGTCGTCCACGCACAATGAAAAAAATATGATAAAAAGGAAATGCGAACAAGAAACGTGTGCCTTGCTTGTTACCTGTTACGTTACTACTTATTTGGCTCCTTCACTGCTGACCTATATACCTCCTTCACTGCTGACCCTAACCTAACCTACATACCTTCATTTATGCTTGTGTTAAATAAGTTAAAGGTGAACGTGAGAAGGGTTGTATTATCCTCTTACCCTCAGTATTTTTATTTCTTCTCCAGCTACATCAGAGCTGCCGATTTGCGTAGATTTAATCGCATTTTGAAATTCACCGAAGATTCCACCGGTTGAGAAAAGATTACAGAGTTTAGTTCAGTGTATGACTGTCATGTACGAAAATACTAGCGTCTTTTATCTTTTCTCAACCGGTATATTTTAATTACTTTACGCCGTTTCCATCGATTGAGAAAAAGATTACAGATCAGAGTATTTTCGTGCATTACAGTCATACACTGAATTGAACTATGTAATCTTTTTTCAACCGGTGGAATCATCGTCGAATTTAAAAATGTCATTAAATCTACGCAAATCGGCAGCTCTGAGCTACATACTTCTTTTTATAAGATGATGATCAGATAGTGACACATTGACCAAATCTATGGAATTTTTTTCGTTAACTATTCTCATATATGTAAATGAGTACATTTGTTCTCTTAAATGGCAGTTCTTATATTTTCCTGAGTAAATACTGTTTTATCATTGTTAAATTTCTGAATTATGAATCAGTATTTACAAACAAATGAACGTTTTTTTGCCCAAAGGAGCCAACTCCTATATCAGTAGCCTCGAGTGTGGTCTGGCGTGGCTTTAATTCATCCATATTTAAACCCTCATAAAATATCAATTCGATAGAGTGCTATGCACTACTGCAATTCGATATTTTTCATTCTTTCGAATGGTCTAAATGCAGCTTATTTACGAGATTGAATACGACGCCGCCGCCGTGCCACTGTGGCTGCTATGTAGTTAGTTCCTTTCTAGGATGGGGGGGGGGGGGGGGGGACTGTCCAATTTAAATTACCATTTGTGTAGCATTATCCATAGTTCATCCAGCATTTGATATTTTTAATCTCGCTATCTTGAGTAAAACACTTTAGATTAAGATTGATAAATAACTATTTATCAATTATAAATGATGCATCAGTATCAGGCCCCGTCTCCAAACGAAAAACGGCTATTCGAAAAGATGTTTCATGAATATTTTAATCAAGTTACCTTAGTAAATATATAAATTTATATGAATAAATCGTATTAGTCCTGATCAACTGATCGACAGTCGTTTATTACTTGACATCTCATTTGATTAATATACGTTGGATTTGGAAGTAAAATCGACCAGAAAAATCTCGGAGTCAATTTTGCGTACAAAAAAGCCATTGGTCCATGGCAAATAATACAAAGTCGTTGACTTCATGATTTTGTAATATTTTTCTGCATTTACTGGTTTTAGTCTCTCCGCGATATTGGGCATTATATTGGACCATACACTCCGTACAGACTTTGGATGGAAAAAATGAATTCGACAATAGTCCATGAATTTGTCCGTATAAATATAGATTCAAGAGTAATTTCGCTTCCATTGGCAACTCCTGTTGGACCAATAGCGTAGCATGCAATACGGCAACGGTGTATTTCGTCCATTTAAACCCATAAAAAAGGTCGAATGTGAAGGTGTTCACCGAACACTCAAAACTTCGATAGTTTTCATGTTTCAATGGACGAACTGCACGCTACGCCGCGCCGCGGCCGCGCAACCGTGTTAGGCCTATAAAATCCATTAGCCAATCACGTGTTGTCTACCACCTTGGCTCAGTTCCGGACATGTAGATTGTAGAGACTTCAGTCCAACGAGAGTAAACCAACATATTCAAAAAGATGACTGAAACTTATTTGGACGCACACAGCGCGATTGAAAGAGCACGGTGACTTCAAGACACGGGTAGAAACAAAGCCGTATCCAGAAATTGGCCTTTCTCTCTCTCTCTCTCTCTCTCTCCCTATATATATATATATATATATATATATATATATATATATATATATATATATATATATATATATATATATATATATATATATATATATATATATATATATATATATATATATATATATATATATATATATATATATATATATATATATATATATATATAATATATATATATATATATCTTTACCCATACAAACAGACGTGCTAAAAAGGGGTAAAGGGAGGAGGAGTCATCACATGACTGATATTAAATCCCTATTTCTGTAATTCTAATATATATATATATATATATATATATATATATATATATATATATATATATATATATATATATATATATATATATATATATATATATAATATATATATATATATATATATATATATATATATATATATATATATAAACACGTAAAAACTTAGATCAGCCAACAAAATATAGAAAAACAACTTAAATTGGGATAAAGGCTGGAACAAATTAAAATTTGGGACGTTTCGGGCCAATTAACAGACCCTTTTTCAACCAAATAAAATATAAAAACACACAAAAACAAAACAAGTGAGCCGCCGCTGTACTTGCAAGGCAAGGACGCAATGAGTCCTTGCCTTGCAATTACAGCGGCGGCTCACTTGTTTTGTTTTTGTGTGTTTTTATATTTTATTTGGTTGAAAAAGGGTCTGTTAATTGGCCCGAAACGTCCCAAATTTTAATTTGTTCCAGCCTTTATCCCAATTTAAGTTGTTTTATATTTTTTTTTATATATATTATATATATATATATATATATATATATATATATATATATATATATATATATATATAAAATATATATATATATATATATATATATATATATATATATATATATATATATATATCTTTACCCATACAAACAGACGTGCTAAAAAGGGGTAAAGGGAGGAGGAGTCATCACATGACTGATATTAAATCCCTATTTCTGTAATTCTAATACATATGTCTTCTAACGGTCAAGGAAATAGTTAAGTAAATTCCCGGTAGGAGGGTGCTTCTGGTTGTTTCATTTGGTTTGGTTCATTCGTTGGCATTTTCCATCCAAAGTAACTGCAACGATGTTCCTTCACAGAAGTTACCCTAACTAAATCTGAAGTAATAAGGGGGGGGGGGGGGGTTAGAACAATTTGGAGGGGTGAGTAATAATGCAAGGGTCAGGACACCCTCCCCCCTCCCGAGCCTTTGAAGAGGCAAACCGGTCTACAGTACACAAAGGCGGATCCAGCAATCTGGCAACTGTGAATTCTTCCCGTTTGGATGTATGCGAAACAATCGATCAGTAAAAGAGCCATATGTCCCCCTCAAGAATCGATTGTTCCTCATACGTTCAAATGGGATGAATTCATGGTTGCCATATTGCTGAATCCCCCCCCCAGCAGTGGCGTATGCAGGATTTTTTTTTAGGAGGGGCTTGCATTGTTGTGCGTTTGACTGAAAATTATTCCCCCCTTCCCCTCCATTCCTGAAAATCTGAGGTCTGGGGGGATTTAGCCCCCTTAGCCCCCCCCCGCGTACGCCACTGCCCCCTAGCATCTACAAAAAAGATCGATCGATTCAAACAAGAAGTTGTTGAGTATGGTTGTCGGGAAAAAAAACCACAAGTATCCACCACTGATTGTTACCATCAGTCTCAACTTTGGTTCTGAACCATCTTTGTTCAATGTTAGAACAGTTTTTTGATAGAACTGCGTGAACAGCGCCAATTAATTAGCGGAAACTGACCCGGACAGCGCGATGAGATCTCTTAATATAACGATAGGTTTTTTTCTTTTTTTCTTTTCTTTTTTTTTTTCAAACGTGATGAAAACGGCGAGCAATTTGCACACGATTGCGGCTACACAACACACACTCACTTACTCACTCACTCTCACGTTAACACATCGACACAAAGTGTAACCCAATATTTTTTATTTTATTTTTTTTCGCTCGCACGCGATTCAATTAAACAGGGGAGGAATAAGTTAATTTGATACTCGGAAGAAATAGGCGAGCCATTAAACCAGAAACCATCAGCCCTTGGCCTCAATCTTGACTCGGGGTTAAAAAAAAAAAAAAAAAAAAAAAAAAAAAAAATTAATAATAATAAAAATGAAAAAATTAATAAAAGGTAATGGTAAAATGAATAGGAAAGGAAGGGTTGACTATGGCCACGTGGTGGGTACGAAACAATGTTAAGTGGGGCGGAACACGAGTGCAGGTCCCCTCGGAAAGGTTGATATTATCGATAATATTCTATTTGTGTATTTATTGATTGTCTGCAAGCTCGCGTGCATTATCGGAATGTTGCGGTTGCAATAAATCGTTTACGTTGTAGGTTAGTTTGTCTGAATTAAGTAGATTCCATGAATCTACTTATTGCGGAGGGTGCGATGTTGGATTTTTCGGGAAATTTTATCAAATGAGCACGTTTCATGGTCCCCTGAGTGAGAAAATACCACTCGTTGAAAATTGTATATAAAATATATATATATATATATATATATATATATATATATATATATATATATATATATATATATATATATATATATATATATATATATATATATATATATATATATATATATATATATATATATATATATATATATATATATATATATATGTGTCCAATGACAAAAACCGGCGCTCCTAAAAATATGCCAAAAATCGGCGCATGTATATATGTGAATCTGGCTGAGTATACAGCATAAGTCGGCGCATGTATATATGTGAATCTGGCTGAGTATACAGCATAAGTCGGCGCATCCTTTTCTTTCTATATACTGCAAACGGTGGGGCGCTCGCCTTGTTGTCCGTCAAAGAAAACGCGTCAAGGTATATACGCAGGGTGTAACAGATGTATCCCCCCCCCTGTCTAACTTTTGAACGA
>VMOF01000379.1:33837306-34094839 GCA_011764245.1 Trialeurodes vaporariorum | reverse complement strand
TTCAAAGGAAAACTATTCTTCTGGGTACAGTGGCGTAGCCAGGAATTTTTCGGGGGGGGGGGGGGGTCCGAGGTCCGAAAATAGTCAAGAAGGGGGTCCAAAGATACTAATTTGGTCAAATTTGCCTGAAAACGCATAAAATGCCCTTTTTTTTAGGACAAATTTGGTGTCAAGGGGGGGGGGGGGGGTTCCAGACCCACCGGACTCCCCCCCCCCTGGCTACGCCACTGTCTGGGTACCATTTATGATTCTTCATAGAAAAAGCTGCGATTAGATGGAACTCAGCGTGAGATGGGGCAACGTTGCACTTCGTCCATTTAAACTAACAAAAAAGATCGAAGTATTTGGTGTTCGGTGAACACCTCTGCATTCGACCTTTTACATGGGTTTGAATAGACGAAGTACAACGTTGCCAAAGTGCACGCTGCGCCACTGATGGGACTCCCCATTTTTACCCGCTCAATCGATCGCATAAGAATTTCGCTAAACGCATTTAAAGAGTTTTTGGGTGGATTTTGAGGTGCTTTCAACGTGATTTTTATGTTATTGTACATGTACAGCATCAGAATGGACCCTCCATAACACTGTAGTAAAAGTAGACATCATTCTCATGCACTGCGTTATATTCAGTGTCATTACAAAGTAATTCAAAAATTTGCCTTGTATGCATACACTATTAAAACGAGTATTACAATTACCAATATACAAACAAAAATGCAATTCTTCGTCGGATGGATATTTATCTTTACGATTCCTACCATAAACGGCACTCTTCCCATTTAAAATACATTGGCGATATGTCGTTTTTGCATTTAATGCCTCAACTGACACCGAAACACAAGACACGGGAATGCTCACACGATTACAAACAGGTAGACGACTGCGCCGTAAATAAAAACACCCCGCAAACAAGGTATACGCGACACCCTTTCACCCACAAAAGATAACACCGCAGATATTTATTGAGATAAATCATAATGATAGGATAACATTGTGACAATCGGGTACAACGAAACGGTATTGAGTCTTTATATAAATACCGAGGGTATGCCGTATGGATATTACCAAAACATTCCCCCAGGCATTGAACATATTCAATACGCATATCTCAATATCTTAATACTAATATGATTGGTGGGGAAAGATTGGTGTGCAGCGGGTCGGTGGGCCTGAATGGGCATTCATCCTTACCTTTCCTTTTTGAATATGCTCAAAAGGATTCATTGTCAGTCATATTGATTTCTAAATTATATATTTTTTTTTAAAGATTTGGGTTTCTTTTTTAGAATACATTGCTCATGTTTTTTAATATCTTTTGTCCTCTAGTTTGCATTTGTTGCTGACCCTTACACTTAATACTTATTATTGGTGACAACGAATTCTTCCCATTTAAATTTACGTAAAATAGTCGATTTATTGAATTCCTGAGAAATCGATACTTTTGCCTTGATTCAAATGGCAAAAAGACATTGTTGCCAAATAGCACGAGCCACACCTGATTCGTCCTTCATTCAAAGTCAGTGGGTGATCGTAATGTTAAATCTGGCAATGGTGCATTTTGTGAATTTAAATTTTAAACCCACGCAGAAGGTCTAATTTGATGGTGTTTATTATACACCCAATATACCCCCTACATAGCTTTAACTGTACAAATGTCATCATTGTCAGATTCAAAATTTCCCACTGTTCAAAGTCTTCAGTATGTGTATAAATACTGAGGTATTAAAGAGTGGCACGCTCCAATTTAACGATCCTGCAAGCAAAAACTGTATGAGAATCGCATTTCAAATTAAATGTTACGAAATGAAGGTAGAAGAAAAAAAGAATGAAAAAAGAAATAGACGACTTGAAAATATCAAGATGCAATTAATGGTTATAATGAAAATAGTCTATTCCATAAAATAATTCGTTGGGTGGTTTAGGTAATAGCAACTCAGCGCTTAAACCACAAAGAAAAAAAAAATCAAAATCTCAAATAAAAGAAAAGTTAAAACAAAGACGAAATTAAACAAAAATGGGGGGGGCAGATAGTACAAACATCTACATGTTTTAACATTAATTCATTGCTCGAGGTTAAGAGTATGACAAATACCTAATTGTTTTTAGGGATGGTTATTAATCGAGTCTCTACTTTATAAGTGTCCTTATTCTTATATCAAAAGATAAACAAGTTTTTTTGAAACCAAAACTTGAGCAAGCGTGTTGACAATGACAAAAACAAATGAAAACATAAAACAAAAACGATTTAAAAATTAAACAAATTAAACGGGTCATTTAACTTTTAATTCAAACTGTGCACTGCAAAGTTGAATGATCTTAGTTTTTCCCCATTTCATCCTAAAATCACATCGTTATCTCTGATTTTCCTCCGACGATTTTTTGCAACTGGATTTTTTTTTTTTTTTTTTTTTTTGCTAAAAATGTGACAAAAACTCCGTTAGAATGTCTGCCATTTTTTTACATGCACATTTCCTCAATGTCCCGATGCAATTCAAGTTACGAAGAATATAACAGGCGTAGTCAGCTTGAGCCGAATACCTTTCCTCATGCTGATGAGAAAAAGAAAAAAAACCGCGCATTGCTTGTTTTTCTTTGCCACACGAATTGGGCCATTTTAAGGCGGATTGGAGGACAGTTATTTTGTTGAAGAGCGGCTCTCAAGATGGCTGCGATCATGTCATTATGAATGTAGCGTTTGGTTTCAAACCCAGCAATATCTATTGCGTTGTTTTCATTATACATTTTTTCAGCCGAATCTAATGCACCTAACTTTACGAAATTTTTTCACTGTAAACTTGCTAAATCATTCCTCTTTTAAAATCTAAAATTGCAATATGATTGCTAACAACTGGGAATGAAATTTAAATTGCAAGAATGGGTCTGTTGCATACTTTTGCTACAACAATATAGAACCTTGATTCTTATGTAAAATTAGGCAAAAATAACGATGCGCACATTAAAAACGTTCAAAATCCACTCATTAACTCAGGAAATCACTTCAATTTCAAACAGCCCACGCTACACTAGACACTATTTGCACCGGTATACTTCTACATAGACGGAACCACCGTGCATAAGTAAACAACATCGTAACTACAAAATGATGGACTTTCTTTTTTAATACGTAAAATAGAGCCTGCATTTGCTGTCTGATCTTTTCGGATTATCAAAGATTACAAAATAATATAAGAAATGTACGCATCTAAACGAAACATTCCAATGTTTGTAAGTTTGTGTTCATGTTTACATAAACGAGATGGTTTCGTCTATGTAGTTATAAGTCGGTGATATAGTGTCTAGTGTAGCGCGGGTTGTTTGAAATGGAAGGTATTTTCTGAGTTAATTAGTGGATTTTGAAAAGTTTTTAATGTGCGCATCGTTATTTTCGCCGAATTTTACGTTAGAAACAATGAGTTATATTGATGTAGCAAAAGTACGCAACAGACCCATTGCAACTTTATTTATAAAAAAGCTAAATGATTTAGGTAAATCAGCAATATTTCCTTCTGAATTGGCATTTCATAAAATGCAATGTTTGCAATAATGTACAGTGTATTTCCGGATTGTGACATTTACAATTTGATATCGATAGAATTTTTGGCTGTGCATTGACTTTCTATACAATAATAATTGAAACATTGTAAGTACCAATGTATTTGAGTATGGTTTTTGAAAATAATAATAACTAAACACTTCAAATCATGTTTGATTCGAGAGATCGAGATTGTAGGTTGAGTTGCGATCATATACCGGTCCAGACTACCATAATTTTTCAGCGAAAGCTTAAAAAATCACCCGGTATCAGGCCATGCAAAATTTTATTTCGAGTGTCACTACTTCTTAAGAACCTTACTTGGACTGCATTGAATGGAAGATAAACGAAGAAGATCGTATTCGTCAGAGGAAAAAAAATTATCTAACTAATATTGAACTTCGTAGCAATGACAAAGTCACAAGGGACTATAGTGGAAAGGGAAGGACAAGAGTCGAAACATTAAAATCAGCATTTTAAATGAGTGCACTCTCTCAGAATTTTGGTGGGCACAAAAAACGCTTCCTATTTCATTTCGCAAAAATCGGTTGTATTTTTGTTAACTAGATGACATTCGAAATGCATTGAGAGACAAAAAATTCGTCGAAAAAAGGAAACTTTGAAAGATTTTTTTTTTTGTTAAATTGAGAAAAAATTGTAAAATTTGTTCAGGGATCCTCTCTTGCTAGTTTTTTTTTCTTAATTTTTTTGCTCCTGTAGGTGACTTAAAGCACCCACCGTCCAATTTTTTCTCCGTGATTTCATTCAATAGTTTTTTTTCCCCCCCCCCAGAAATTTTTTCCGCATTTTTTTTTTTTTTTTTAACTGATTTAAAATAATTTTCCCTTCGGCGGTGACGGGTAAAAAAACTTAGTTTTTTGAGACGAAGTTTGGCGACCCGGCATTTGATATCAATGGCGAATATCCTTTTTCGCTTACAATCGACTTCCGTTTCACCTTAGCCCTCTAACATTCTCTTCCGTTTAGCAGACCTTGGAGGGTCATTGGAATAATTAAAAACTTAAAAGAACAAGAATAAAACAAAATACCAAATGTAGCTATAAAATAAAACTTCTCGAAGACAGTACGTTCGTTTTTTCGTACAGTTCTCAAGTTACAACTTTTGCGTCTCCCCGTCCCCAGAAATTTTCTTTTAAATTGGTATTTCATGGGTCTGGTAATATTTCAATGCCGTATGAACTTCCATCGCGATAACTTTACAATAAGTATGCGTCGAGTTGGAACTGACGATGGCGTGCTCTTGAAATTATGTTGGTAAATCTATTGCAAAATCCTACAATTTTGCAATTCGAGGAATTGAGCCGAGCCTAATAGTGTTAGAAAAAAATAATACGAATTCATATTATCTATAATTTAAGGTCCACCTGTATGAAATCGTTACACCAAAAAAATGCTGAATTCAACTATTTACTTACTTAAACGTGCAGACAACACTTAATAAATTGTTAAGTAGTTTGACTTTTTAAAATTGTCAAATTAACACAGCATGGAGGTAAATTAACTATTTTAAGTAAAACTAACAGTTTTTTAAGTGCTGTTCATATTTTGAACTCTGTAAATAGTTCAATTCAGCACCTTTATTTTTATTTTCAGTGTAATTAATATTTTGAATTAGGGCTTTTTTCCGCTACAAAAAACACTTTCTTAAAAAATAACACTTACCTGGGAGGCAGGTATTGAGCTGTTGAACGTATGCGAACATTAATAATGTACAATTTGGAAGCTTGCTTTCCTAACGAATCCTATACTTAAAACTAACGCTGGGAAATTATCGATTGTGGAAGGGCGGATACAGCAATTTTGCAACCATGAGTTTAGGCCTGTGCGATGTCTCGTTCGGTCCATCGAAGTCGCTTCGATGTCAATTTCCAACATCGGATGGATCTATCGAAACATCGACAAATCGACAAATATCGACAAATATCGAAAAATGTCGAAACATCGATCCACATCGAAACCTGATGATCTACATCGCAACATCGCAACATCGATCTGTATCGAATCGTTGATTTACATAGAAACATCCAAACATCGATCTTCATAAAAGCACACATTTACATCAAAATACCAAAACATCAACAAAAATTATTAAAAAAAATCAAGCATTGGATTTTTTACTGCCGTATTTCTTGATTTTTATTTTAAAGATTGATCGGAACAGTGACCAATTACATGACCCTTTGGTCGGAAAATTGAAACCTTATTTGATAATCCTACCATACATTGATCGCGGTTCGGATCGATGTGTCGATATTGATTGGTGCTTCAAAGTCGATCGATAAGAATCGATGTTTCGATCTGGATCGAAGTTGCAATGTTTCGATGTGGATAGATGTTTCGATGTAGATCGATGTTTCGATGTGGATCGATGTTTCGATGTGGATCGATGTTTCGATACATCTCATGAGACATCGAATGTCCCTTAAACATCTAACAAGCGTCGATGCATCGAACATCGCACAAGCCTACATGAATTCATTCAAATTGACCGTATGAGAAACAATCTTAGAGGGAGCCATGGCCCCTCCACTAATCAATTGTTCCTCATTCGTTCAAATGGGAAGAATGCATGGTTACCTGATCGCTGGATCCGCCTTCGGTATTTTGCAATGCACCAATCTTAACGTTTTGAAGTATCTTTCATACGAGCAAAGTGGACTTAGGGGAAAATGTTTCAAATTATAATTTACGACGTTTCGTTTGTGTATTATGAGGCCAATCTGTACCACGTAAGCTGCAATGCGGAGTCATTTCGCAAACATATGTTGATCCTGCATTCTAATTGACTGACATGACGCTGCGCCGCGCCGGGAAGAGTGTTGAAATCAATTCTCGTCGTGCTTTTTGGGCAGAATGATCGAAAATCAAGTTGATCTGGATTGGTTTCGTTTCCGGATCGATGCGGTGCGTTGCAGCAGTTGCGAGCTCAAATCCCGCGCGCCTCCGTCGGGTCGCCTTGTCGATCTCGATACGAAATTCTTAAATATTCCAATTTATGCAGGCGTTTCAGTTTGGGCGTCAGATCAAACCTAACCTCACCACTTTCACTTGCCCGCGTATCGATGACTCGGGGGGCTTGGACGCCTTTAATGCAATGGATTGGGGAGGGGGGGGTCCAAAGTGTTAGCTTAAAAGGCAATCGTCAAGTGACGCTGGACACGCATCACCGAAATCCTCTCGCTTTGAGATAAATCGTAATCGGTTCACAGGATTAGACAAAGAGATACTTCTGAAGTTGGATCAGTCATTTTAAAAACCGCATAAGTCCATTCTGTTCGAAACATTTTTTTCCTTTCTCTTTTTCTTCGAAAAATAGCCATAGTTATCCGAAAATAGTCAATATATCATCGGGAATGATCTTAAAACATTCAGTAAGATGCACTATAGCAAACACAAACGATTTGTGAGTCAGGTTTAGTATGCACGCGGAGCGCAGAAAGTTTTTTTATTACACAAGGATTTGCCATATCGAATACTTGACTGCTAAAAATTTATAGTTTGAGATTACTCATAAGCACTAAAAATACTTAAAAAGTTTAAAAAAAAATAGATGAAAAATCAAAACGAAAAAGAAAAAATTAAAAACCACACCGTTGGTATAGCCCGCTTAAGAAAAACTAAGGCTCTACGAAGAAAAGCCGTTTGGATTTTTGTTTTTTATTTTTACACCTCCCCCTCCTTCACACCATATACTTTCGTCAAATACGTTGGGACTCACAAGGGCTAAAAGGCATATCCATTCATACCTATGTCAAACAATCGATTCTTGATAAAATATCTGTCTTACCCCGAATCAATTTTCTTCAGTGGCAAAAAACAAGGTTGCCAAAATGCACGTGGGACCACCACGGAACCGTAAAGAGGTGTATTTGCGCCTTTTTGCGATGGGACAACCGCATATCATTCAATCAATCACTTTTTTCTTTGATTTGTCCGTAAAGCTTAAAGAGAACGGCAAATTAGATGGCAAAACCGTGTGTATTAAGTGATGAAAGACACTGTCTTTACGGTCTTACTTTTTTAAAAGCTTTCCTGAGATTAATATGTGATGCAAATTTTGGAACTTTTTTATGCTCCCATAATTGTTCTGGCATAATTTCTTATAAATTAATTAAAATTAAAGTAAAAGTAATAGCCTCTTTTTTTTTCTTTAAATAAATTCAGCAGGCTCTTTTGTTGACTCTCATAGTATATATTTAACCATTTATTTTCCTGTGTCGAGCAGTACTCGACAGTATTAATTCCACTTTCCGCCCCAGTGTTAAGCTAACAATAAAAAAAAACAAAACAAAACAAAAACAAAACAAAACAAAAAATAAAAATAATAATAATGATAGTTAAAAATTAAAAAGAAAAACAATTCAATGGGAGTTGGCTACGGGAAGGTACAAAAAGAAGGATGGGAGAATATCGGTAGGTCTGAGCACAGAATACTACAATCAGAATGGAAACTTCGGTCCACTTTGAAGCATTATTTTCTAATCCGTCATTTTGAAAAGTTCAAAATCATCCAGTTCAATGCAAGGCGAAAGACAGAGACAGAGATATATCCGCCATCTTGAAAAGTCACCAAAGTAGACCAACACAATATTTCTACTGGATCTTGGGAGTTTCCATTCTGATTTATTCTGTACATCTAATATTGTGGCGTAGATTGTGGGTCTTGAAACTTTTATTCTATACTCCCGTTCTTTTCCTAGCATAATTTTATTGAAAAGAAACAAAAAACAAAATACAAAAGAAAAAACAAAACAAACAAAAAACAAAAAGAAAACAAGAAACAAAACAAAAAATTCCCTATTTTTCTTCGCTAAAGACATGACCAATTCGACACTTCAGGAGTTTGATTCCACGAAGTAACAAAAAAACGTATTTAAGGATAAGTGCACTTGCGCGGTTTCTGAAACAACTAGTTTGATTCGGTTCAGTATAGATAGGTGCTGACCCTGATTTCACCGCCGCTCAAACGTTTAACCGCGTGAAACGAGCAAATTAGAGATATCTCAGAAAAGTTTCTCAAGGAAACTTCTCTTTTTTCAAGTATTTCAGTCTTTTTTTTATTAGCGCGACAGATGTTATTGCGTGGAATGTTATATCATTAGACCAGGTTTGCGCCCGCGCTGCGTGCCGACACGCCGCACAATAGTATCAAGATAAAAGATTACACAGCTCAGTTCAGTGTATTGCCTGTACTGCGCAAAAATACTCTGATCTGTAATCTTTTCTCAATCGGTGGAAACCCCGTCAATTTATTAAAATATCTGTAAGTATTTTAAAGTCATCGACGACTCTATACTAATCTAGAAAAGAACACAAATGCGAGTATTTTAGTGCATTACAGTCATAAGCTGAACTTAACTGCGTGTAATCTTTTCTCAACCGGTGGATTCATCGGTGAGTTGAAAAATAACATTGATTAAACGCAAAACGGCAGCTCTGGTTTGGAGGGTGATGGCAATGAGCAGAGCTGCCGTTTTGCGTATAGTCAATGCTATTTTTCTATTCACCGATGATTCCACCGGTTGAGAAAAGATTACACAGTTCAGTTCAGTGTATGACAGTAATGCACGAAAATACTCTGATCTGTAATATTTCCTTAATCGGTGGAAACTCAGTTGATTAATTACAATATCCGCAAGTTTTTTAAAGTCATCGACGACTCCATCGGTTGAGAAATGATTATATACAGATGCGAGTATTTTAGTTCATTACAGTCATGCACTGAACTGGACTGTGTAATCTTTTCTCAACCGGAGGAATCATCGGTGAATTGGAAAATAGCATTGATTAAAAGCAAAGCGGCAGCCCTGGCAATGAGTCGGTTGCGCCAAGGTTAAAAATGATCTTCAATGCACGCAGATTCAAAAGTCTTTGGGAACAAACAGTTCATAAAAAAGTTCGAAGTTGCGCATTAACTGAGAAAATAGCTTTTGAAGCAACCGTGAAATCGACGTCATCCACCATACCTTGTTTATGAGCGTGCTTTAGGCGCCATTATTGTGAACACTCGTGGGAGCGACTAGCGAGCCTGCAAACACAATAGAGCGTAGTGCATTTGCATGCACACAGGTATAGATATTTTCTACCTCTATCACTCAATTCTTTCCATTAAAAACGTGTGAAAAACGAGGATAGGCATAGGAATACAACCCCCTCTTTCGGTCATTTTTTTAAATACATATTCAAAGAGAATGTGAGAGAGCACGGAGAAAAAAACTTCGGTTCATATGGAACACCGAGGGTGTTTGGTTCCAGTAACCGAAGTTTTCAGTTGTGAGTACCGAACTTCAGTTAGGAGTACCAAAGAAGTTCAGTAGGAACGAAATGTGAAACCTTCTTCTCCACTACATTCGTTTGGTGAAAAAGAAAGTGTATACACAAGAATGTAAAATACCCCCTTGCAAATGTTTACGGAATCTGGTGCGTGTATCTCGTGAAAATTATAAAAGTTGTAAAAATTGTAAAAAGCTTTCAGTTGTGAGTACCGAACTTCAGTTAGGAGCACCGAAGTGGTTCAGTAGGAACAAATTGTGAGTCATAGTATTAGTCGCACTTACCATACCTTTGGTACTCCTAACTGAAATTCGGTATTCACGACCGAAAACGTTGGTTACTGTAACCAAATACCTCGGTGTTCCATATGAGCCGAAGTTCAGTTCTCATAACCGATTTTTTTTTTTTTCCCGTGAGGTGGAAGATATTCTGGCTGCGATTCTGGTGATCCTACATGACGTTATCGGGGCGTTATTTTTGGTGCTGTTTTTCCAGTTACAGCGTAGAACTTTGCGTTGGGGGTTATTCCAGTAGAAAATTACTTTTTTTTTCTTTTCTTTTTTTTTCTTTTTATTTTATTTATTATTTTTTTTTTTTTTGCAACAAAACAAAAAACTGTTTCTAATTTTTCATGCTGGTAAAGTTCGTTTTAGATTGAGCATTGTAAGTAGGTGATTGTGAGTCATTAAATAAGCTTTGTAGTTCTAAAAATACCGTAAAAAATTTGATTATGTAGTGTACTTCGTTAGTCTCAGGGGGGAAAATACTTAGTAAGAGAATAGAGAATCAAGTTTTACACTTGTGCGTCGCGTCTCGCCAAGCGCAAATTGTCAGATGACAAAAATGCCTCGTCAAAATTTTGCTCGGAATCAAGTAAAAATTACGACGCTTGAAAATTAGCCGCGTTTGCTCCAAATAACTGACAAATTGAAAAGAGCCGCCCGCCGTGTAAGCGACGTGTCGATACTATAATTAAGTAATTACCGCGGAATCGGAGGAAGATTTGACGAAATTTAAAGTTGATTCTAAACCTGTTTGACGGACGTTTTTTCCGTTTTCTCCATCGTCGAAGCGCGGAGACTAAAGGAACCGAGTTGCTAACAGTTTTGACTAGAGAATAGAGATAGATCGAGTATATATACGATCTTTATGGTAAGAGCTGCCTATTGGTGAAAAAAAAACAAAAACAAAAACAAAAACAAACAAAAAACAAAAGACAAAAAAAACTATATCCATCTCTTATCATTTTCGCATTCTCATCATTCTCTCATTTTCTTTTTAAACTTGCTTTGGCAGAGATCTAGAATTCTCCGGAGCAATTCATCTGGGGGAAAAATAGATATACTTCGGCTCAAAACCATGTAATCTTTTCTCCCCGGATGAATGGGGCTCTCGCGAACTTTTTCTACACGGGATTGAAGAGTTGACTCTTGCATAAAAACCAGTAAAAATGACGATAAGTACACGAAAAAATCACGAAATTCCCACTCAGATTCGAGCTTAATGGCGGTTCGACGCAGGTATCATGGGAGATTCCTATCTAAATTGAGACATACCTCTGTGTTTCCAAAAAGAAAGTGGCATATTAGATAGGAATCTCCCATGATACCTGCGTCGAACCGCCATTACGATCTTGCCATTTATGTAGTTGTGTAGGTTTATTACTGAATTTTAGACTTACTCAGTGTGATTTCCGTGATTTTTGCTGGTTTTTACATTAGAATGCATTATTCATTTGCTCACAGCAAAAGTTTGCAAGAGCCCCATTGCATTGAAGAATTCTAGAACTCTATCTTTGAGTGGCTGCGATCCCCTAGTGTTATATAAAAGGAAAATCCAAGATGCAAAAATAATCAAGGACAGAGATACCTCGCACATTCATCGCAATGGGGGGGGGGGCTCTTGCAAAATTTTGGTACATGGGATTGAAGAGTTGATTCTTACATAAAAGCCTTTAAAAAATGACGATGAGTACACAAAAAAAATCACGAAATTCACTCTTAGAATCGGCCAGAATCGTGGTGGAGAGACGCAGGTATCATAGGAGATTCCTATCGAACTTGAGACATAACTCTGTGTTTCCGAAAAGAAAAAGTGACAAATTAGACGCAGAGGCAGGGCTGCCGTTTTGCGTATAATTAATGGCATTTTTCAATTCACCGATGATTCTACCGGTTGAGAAAAGATTACACTATTCAGTTCAGTGAATGACCGTAATACATGCAAATACTCGCATCTGTAATCTTTTCTCAACCGGTGGAGTCGTCGAAGACTTTAAAAAAACGTGCGGATATTTTAATTAATTAACGGTGTTTCCACCGATTGAGAAAAGATTACAGATCAGAGTATTTTCGTGCATTACAGTCATACACTGAACTGAACTGTGTAATCTTTTCTCAACCGGTGAAATCATCGGTGAATAGAAAAATAGCATTGATTATACGCAAAACGGCAGCTCTGCGCAGAGGTATCCTTTTTGATACCTGCGTTGAGCCATCATTACGATCTATCTAGCCGTTTCTGCAGTTTTGTGAGTTTATGACTGAATTTTAGACTTTTATAGAGCAATTTTTCTGATTTTCGCTTGTTTTTACATTAGATTGAACTAAATTATTTGCTCTCAGCAAAATTTCGGAAGAGCCCCATTGATAAAATCGACTTTCAGATTGATCACAAGTGCAAACTGATCCATTATGGAGCGGGGTTGCATCCGTCCCGTACCTATACATAATTCTTGGGGTTTCAAAAGGTCCGAACTATTTCTGCATCGGTTTCGAAGCAACTGAAAAACCATTTTTTTATCAGTCTTTGAGTGAGGGAGCCTTAAATTACTGAGGCACCCCGATTAGTTCGCGGGTCCTCAACTATGCAAATAAGATAGTATAACATAGAGGACTTAAATATCGATTCTTGCTTGTTGAAAATCGAAATAGAGTACTGCAAGTAAAAGAAGCTCCTTCAATTTTTCAAGCGGCAACCACCCTAACTCCTGAGTGGGAACTTTTTTAAAGTCACGGGCTGTATGTAAATTCTTGATTTAGTATCTGATTGGTCCATTTAAATTATCCTCTCGTATGTAGAAACATCTCGTCATTAGTGAGTTTAAATCGCTCTTTTGTTAAACCTAACGCTTCTTATTGGTCGATTTCAGGAGCTAGAGCGTCAGACCCAAACCTATATCGAATCCACCTTGACATTTTAGTTTCAGAATAAATACGTTGATTATAATTTCGTGGCCTTGGTGGACAAAGAGAATTGCTAAACGGTGCTGCTACACTATGTCGATTCGTGAGAAATCCGCGGGATCAGGGTGAACAGAAATAAAAGTTAAAAAAAAAAAAAAAAAAAAAAAAAAAAAAAAAAAAAAAAAAACACAGAATATAAAAACGTAGGTGGTAGAATCTGATTTGAATGAAAAGCATCTAATCACGTTACATACTTTCCCCGACTGGACAGACTTGAGTGCGTGAAAAAAATCGGCTCAGAAACATATCAAAATGGAAAGCATTAGAATGTACAATCTTAATGATTATTGAAAGTAATAAATCTCAAAATCAAATCGAAATAAATACTTTATAACCTCAAATCTTTTGATCAGGATGCTTCTATTGGAAGTTGGCGTATTAAGAATTTTGTACTTCACTCTCTTTGCCTATTTGAATACATGGGTTTAGAGGAGGATGTAGGTTGCAGATAGGCCATTTGTGGAACTAGAAAGGTTTTATTTTCTTAGGGCGGGGGGGGGGGTGTATTTACGGGGGGAAAAGAAATAGTTCGCCTGACCAACTATATTATTATTGAAATTTTCGCAATGTAATTTATTTGTTGTGGTTACCCTATAAATTAGGTACTCCAACCAATATTCGATAATTGATACCATTTATAATGCGTAAGTACAACCAATAAAATTGTTTGTACATTACCAATTTGAGTTGGTACCGGGTACTAATTTATTGGTAAAGAGTACCAATTTATGGGTTGGAGTACCTAATTCATTGGGTAAGTACAATCAATAAATTTGATTACGCAAAGCTCACTAATAATTAATTAGTCAGACGAGACGAACCAATTCTTCTTATTCTTTTTTCAGTGCGCAAAGGCATTTTATCACCATGCATTTTTAAGAGGTTGAGAATCAAACTCGGTCAAAGCTGAATCCAAAATTCAAAATTTGTTCGAATCATTGTTTTAGCTCGTTTCAGATGTAATACGGGTCAAAAAAGAGAGAAAACTCAGTGTCATCTTGCTAAGCCGATACATTAGTGAAAAACAGGGGCGAGAGACAGGTGAGCGGTGTAAATGCATCACAACCAGTGCTGCCAAATCACAGGCGGATCCAGTGGATTGCCTTTCTCTCTCCATGGCCATTTCATCGCGTGTGTTAGAAAAGGATAGAAGAGGGGCGAAAGTCACGTGACTGCCTCCTATCTGTCCTTTTCTAACACACGCGATCAAATGGCCATGGAGAGAGAGAAAGAAAGATTCCTGGATCCGCTGGTGTGCCAAATTTGGCGGGAAATTCAAAAATGTCATATTGAGTTAAATGGGGAAAAAACGCATATAGTTAACAGCAAAATGGCAGCTCTATAATCCCAACCGAAGAAAAACTTCTTCGTTTGCATGAGTGCAAAGTTGAAAACAAACTTTAAATGCAACTCGCGCTAATCATGGCGTGGTGTGGTTGGTCCTGAAACTAAATTTCACTGTATTTTTATTTGGAAATTGCCGTCACCAAACCAGATCATTTAACGGCCCACATCCGCGTCGGTTTATGATTCCCCGCTTGCTTTTTTTTCTGTTCATCTTTCTTTTCCTTCTTCCTCGTCTCAATGCTTTATTAGCCCCTCCTCCCAAACGCTCGTCATTTTTTTATATACATATATAAAAGATGCACTTGTTCTTCTCTTTAATTCCAAAGGTTATATAATGCCGAGTGGTTGCTTTCTCGAGCAGGTAATCTTAATTTTTTTTTTAGATTTACTTTTGTGACTTACCTCATATCCTTGCTTCGTCACCTGCTGCCTTGGCCATCCATAATCGACGTCCTTGCCACAGTGCTGAAACACAAAACCGATACCTCCATTAAAATCGTCAATTGATTCGGTATTTGTTATGGTCTTTGATGTGCATGGTTGCCAGTTAGGTCAGTCATTTTGTAAATTATTTATCTGTTGCGAACTTTTGCTACAGCTAAAGAAAAGGTCTATACTGGTGTAAAATCTCTTTTGAAAATAACTCCGTTGCACTGAAAAAAAAAGGCTTTCCTCCATTTTCCTTACTGTTTTCCTCCATTTCATTGGCGGTTTGTGCAATGTGGCAACAATGGATTCTCTCCATTTAAGCCTATGCAAAATAGTCTATCTTCAGAAGATTCACTAAATCCCTGCGAAGTGCGAAATCGATACTTCTGCCTATATTCAAATGACCAAAAGACTTGTGGCTGCCGAATAACACGAGCAGTCCCTGCTCCATTTAGAAAAATTGAAAACAATCGATTCTCCAATAGGCTGTCAGCCACCTCAAGAATCAATTGCCTCCCTCTGATGTTAATACACTGTTTTAGAGAGAAGCGGGAAATTAAAAACTGATCAATGTTAATTGAAAGAAGAGCTATCAAGTTCGGACATTCGTTTTTAGAAAGCGTGCTGATCTGATTCAATATACAAGATCTTTTATGGTTTATGATGAAAAACATGACTTTATGTAATAAAATTGTTGATTGGCTTATAAAAAAAAAAAAAAAAAAAAAAAAAAAAAAAAAAAAAAAAAAAAAAAAAAAAAGATGCCGTAAAACTGTGAAAAAAAATCCGTCGAGATATTGCCCAGGGAAAATTTGAAGACCTGGTTCATAAAACAATTTTAATTTTAATGGGAATACACATGAGATCTACTTTGCGCAATTCGATTCGTTTAGATACTTATACAACATTTATACGTCTGAAATGAGAGTCAAAATATGCATAAATATTCGTCACGGCAGTAAACGTAAATGAGTGTACGTCAGATAATGTTGTCGCAAGTTTTTGAACTATAGCCAAACAATGGCACAAATGGCGTAATCTGACGTGAACTTTTACGAGAAAAATGACGAGTTTGAGTCGCCGAATGCCATTAAAATTTACTCTCAAAAAAGCTAAATTGAAAAAAAAAATTGCTGTCGCCCTTCTTGCAACTACCTTGTTTATTGTTTAAATTCACAGAATATAACTCATTTGAAAATTGCATAAAACCGTTTATCAGACGAAAAAGGGTGGAAAGCATGTCAATTAAGAAATAAAGGTTAATTAATGTACTCAACATTAGCTGAAAATAAATAAATGGTTATAATAATGATAACAAAAATCGTTATTTACTGGTGGGTCTTCAACAAGGTTGCTTTTGATGATGCGATACGTCAAAAAGTCTGGCAAGAAGCAGTAAACAATGTTTCAACTAGATGAATCCACTTTGGAAATACAATTCAGGGTTTAACAGTGCGCTCAGCAATTTTGCCCGTGTACAATCTACAAAGCCATAGCCAGGCATTTGTCTTTCTCTCTCTCCCTTAGCCCATTTGACTGTGTGTGTTAGAAAAGGACAGAAACAGGGGCTGAAATCATGTGTCAGCCGATATATCCACATTTTTTAACACATGCGTTCATATGGTCTAAGAGAGAGAAAACCAATTGCACCGGCTGAGAAAAGATGGCAAATCAGAGCATTTTCGTGCAGTACGTACAGCAGTCATAAACTATGAGCTGAAATGTGTAATCTTTTCTCAACCGGTAGAATCACCGATGAACAAAAAGCAAAACGGCAACTCTAGAGCTGAAATGTGTAATCTTTTCTCAACCGGTAGAATCACCGATGAACAAAACGCAAAACGGCAACTCTAGAGCTGAAATGTGTAATCTTTTCTCAACCGGTAGAATCACCGATGAACAAAACGCAAAACGGCAACTCTAGAGCTGAAATGTGTAATCTTTTCTCAACCGGTATAGAATCACCGATGAACAAAACGCAAAACGGCAACTCTAGAGCTGAAATGTGTAATCTTTTCTCAACCGGTAGAATCACCGATGAACAAAACGCAAAACGGCAACTCTAGAGCTGAAATGTGTAATCTTTTCTCAACCGGTAGAATCACCGATGAACAAAACGCAAAACGGCAACTCTAGAGCTTACCCTCTGTCTTATACGTGGTTTTTGCCAAAGATATCCTTGATTGAAGGGAGAAACAACGCAGTAGGATATAAAGGGTGAGGTTCGCCAGGGTGACTTTGAGCAAATCTAATTAGTCGACCGTAAGTCGTGTGGTCAGAAGATCCAGGGAGTGAAATAAAAGAAGAAATATAGAAAAAATTAGGAATATATAAAGGGTGGGGTTTCGAAATTGTATTGTGAAAATTAACCGCTCTGTGTGTTCGCGATCTCCGATAATTGAATCACGGGGTGCATCGAGTGAAAAAAAAAGGAGGCAGAATTGAGTAAAATCATTTTTTTTTCTCTCTCTCTCTCTCTCTCCCCTCACCCTAACTTTGTTTTTTTCTCTTTTTTTCGGGTGTTAGATGTCAATGCAGCTCTCGTGTTTTATATGCCAGCTGTTAGAAGGAGTATAAAAAAAAAATGTAAGGGTGCTTAGTGGTTGTCATGGTAACCGAGGGCGAGGGGCAAGGTCACCAGGGCTAGACATCTCCCGCCGCCGCGCCGCCACTCCGCGGCCGGGCGCGAGCCGCGAGTCTCTTCGTTCGGCCGTATATGTATACCAAGAGAGCAAAGGAGAGACGCATCTTGCTAGCGCTGGAGCACCCGATCCGGAGCAAAGAGAGCGGGTGCGTTCACTCACACGAACACAAAAGATATTGATGAACGTACTCTACACACAAACACATACACACGCTCACACTCACACAGACTCATAAATAGGGAATGCTATCTGCACACGACCGACCCAGAGAGACCGGGACAGGGCAGTTGGGATCGGGACACTCGGTCTGGTTGAGGCAGGTCGTGGTTGTAAAAATGAGGTTTTTTTCCCTACCTTCTCCCTCTCTCCTATCCCCCTTCTTTCCAATTTCCTTTTTTTTCCCCACTTTTTTTTTTTTTTTTCACAGCGCAAGATTCTATATCCTCGAAAGAAAAAAGGCATGGAAAAAAAGTTTAAAAAAAAACAAAAATAAAAAAAAAAAAGATAGGAGCAAATAAACAAACGGGAGCGGTGTGTGGCGGAAGAGTTTGTTGACACTTCGGAAGAAAGTTAGCGAGTAAAAAAAAAAAATAAAAAAACTGTGTTTAAAAAAGGAGAAAAAAAAGGTAAACAAAGAGAGAAAAAAGGGGGGGAAAATGGCAATAACAATTTTAGTATAGGTCAATTCCACTCTGCGGTTGCGGGGGATCGCCAGGTTCTTATATGTAATGCGTTTCCGACTGCTCTACTGAACTTCGAGCAATGACCGTTTTTACAATCAAATTATTTTCGTTTTTATCTATTTTTTTATCATCATCATTCACTTGTTTGATTTTTCATCCAAGAGTGTTTCAGCGCTGATTTTTTTTTTTTTTTTTTTTTTCTTTTATTTTTTTATCTCGGTTCATCAAAAGTAGCGTTCGTCTCAATTTCGTCGAAATATGTAATGGGGTGGCTTCATGTGGATGAGGACCAACTTTCCTTTTTTTGCAGAAGAGAGGAAAGAGCCAACTGCTTTGTGTTTCCTATGCCATTTCGATGATTCCCTTCCCTTCTGTATAAAGCCGTCCAATTGATTTTTAAGATCTTTAAAATGAAGATTGTGCTATACAGTGGTGTAGCATCCAATTTGGCAACGTTACACTGTGTTAATTTAAATCTATGTGAAAGGTCGAATGAGAAGGTGTTCACCGAACACCCAATGGTTCGACCTTTTGCATGTATTAAAATGGACGAACCTCAACGCTGCCAAATTGCACGCTACGCCACTGGTGCTATAACTTTCAAAAGAAAGTCCTCTCATCGAAACGGGCCTCGATAATGCTGTCCATTATTTTCCGAAGAGTTTTAGATTTTTTACGACATACTTTCAAGTGGAAATGCTGTTAGACTCTGAAATACATACAAACTGCACAAATGTTTAAAACTGGTCGAAGAATGGGAGAATGAAAATTTCTACCAGGATACTTTCTTTTGAAAGTAATAGTACAATGCTACGGAAACGGGAGACGCAACGTGCAATGCAGAAAACACTGCGTTAATGCTTTCAATATCACGCCTGAGTATATTCGTAATCGTAATTAGGTTTGAAGCAAAATATTCCAATTTCTTATTAACAGTGAAAGCTATCCCAAATTGTTAACAATGGGTTGCATACTTTTGCTACAGCACTAAAGAGGGTAGAGTCTGGTGTAAAATCGGGGGGAAATCTCATTGAGAGCATCAAATATAGTCTCAAAATTTACTCATAAACTCACAAAAGGCGTTTTAAGGGAAGCCTAAGATGGAGGTCGAACGGGCGAATCAACCCTGCATGCATGCACCACGTGAGAAAAATCGCAATGGGGCTCTTGCAAATTTTTGCTACAGGCGATTGAAGAGTTGATTCTTGCAAAAAAACCTGTAAAAATGACACTGAGCGCACTAAAAAATAACGAAATTCACTCTTAGAATCGGGCTTAATGGCGGTTCGACGCAGGTATCATGGGAGGTTCCTTCAAAATTGAGACAAATCTCTGTGTTTCTGTAGAGAACGTGACAAATTAGACAGGAATCTCCCACGATACCTGCGTTGAAGCGCCATTACGATATTCCGTTAAAGCGGTTTTGTGCCTTTATTACTGAATTTTAGACTTTTTCTGCGTGCTTTTCGTGACTTTCGCTGGTTTTACATCAGAAAAAACTATTCATTTCTTTACAACAAAAGCTTGCAAGAGCCCCATTCAGAGACACTCACTGTAAATCGGCAATCCTTGGAAACCTGTAGTTCGCTAAAGGGTAGCTGACGAACTACCTTAAAACCCCTTAATTTTGCCTTGAGTACACTCTTATGCGTTTCCGGAGCGGCTCTGAATTGCAAACTCCATAAAATATCCGAAAAAAGTGAAACTCCCTTGAGAAACCTCAAACCTTTTTGGCTCAAGGGGGTTTTTTTGAATTGAAAATTGAAGATGGAGGGTGATTCAAACCCAAGCCAAGCCAAGGAGATCTCAAGCAATGTCTCTGAATTCCACTCCAAATCCTAAAAATCTTTTGTCGTTAATTGGCAAAAGAGCCCCGTGAAAGCTGGCAACTTGGTGGGCACTATGTTGCTAGATTACAGGGAAAAAACAAAAAATTCCCGAAAGATTCAAGCGCAAAGTCTGGCGATTTTTTGGCTCAACCCGGCAACCTTGTGGGAGATACTGAGCAGACGATGCAACTTTTCGATGAAAAGAAAGAAGAAAAGTTGGTGGGTATCCGACCCGAACATTGACCTAGTGCCGCGCTCGCTCTATCTCGCGTCACCCCGCCCCCCGTGATCGTTCTGCAAGCCCGCCAAACAACCAGCGCTTCGTGAGTCAAAAAGGGGTGCACGTTCGCCGAGAGAGCAAGGATACAAACGCTTGCTAAGATTTTTCTTTTTTTTTTTTTTTTTAAACAAAAAACATTGGAGGTTACCCATCATTTTTTTCAAAGTCAATAATCCATAGCTGAAGGGAGGTGGGTTGCAGGGTTGTTTTGACTAAAAGTTAAATGACAGTACGGCTCGTGCGATTTGCCAACTATGCAAATTCTTCTTTTAAGGGTGCCGCGTTCATCGTTCAGCGTTTAGTCCCGATTTATTCCACCAGGCGCTACCATTCGTTTAAAGTCAAATGCGGGCCCGATATATATGAAAAAAAAAACGGAGTGTCAGTTACTAGATGATCGTCTGAAAAACGTCTCTGAAAAATATCTCGTAAAATTTTTTTAAAAATAAGGCTGAAAGTATAAAAAAATGGAATATCGCATTTCGGTACAAGAATCGTTTGAAATCAACCGATACATTGCCTAGTAAATTTAAATTTTATGAAGAAGTACAAAACTAAGGAGGGGGGTTACTGATGAAAAAAAAAGGAGCGTAAAATAAAATTAATAAATTATTACCTGCTATTCTAAAGAGAAAATCTTTTCAAATGGCAACAAAATTTAAAAAATGTAGGGTAAGCTATAAAAAAAACTAAGAATACGCAAATGCTCGATTATTTTAAAAATGGTTCAATTTTTTTAGCCTTGTTTCCCCCTTTTTAATTTTTAGTGTTTTTAATCGTTTTGGACTACGTAAATTTTTTCTAATCTACACCAAATGTATAGTGGTAAGTTAGTACTATTTAATTTTGGATTGGACGGAAAAATTTAAATCAAGAGTTAAAAATGGTTCAATTTTTTTAGCCTTTTTTCCTCCTTATAATTTTAGTGTTTTAAATCGTTTTGGGCTACGAAAATTTTTTTTCTAATCACACGCAAATGTATATGTGTAATCTAGTACATTTAAATTTGGATTGGTACAGTAAAAAATTAATAAAAAATAAAAAAAAAAAAATGTTTTTTCACGAGGTAGTAATAGGGGGGGTTTGGGGCCCCGGTGACCATTAATGACCTAATTTCCGGGAAATTTTTTCGCGCGTATTTTCGGTGGACTAATTACCCAAATTTAAATTACTGCCACTTGATCACACCTGACCTAACATCATCTTCTTGGACGACACATTGTCGCTACCCCTCCCCCCTTCCCAAGCGACCGATACACCGTTGCATCCCCGCACCCCCGCAACCTACTCGCTACACCGTTGCCCCCCCGCACCCCCCTTTCCCCCCTCAACCTGCAACCTATACATTGTGGCGCGTGCTAAGACATTCTTCAAACCCCTTCCCCCCCCGCTCCATTCTGGTGCCTGATACACCGTTGCATTTGCATCCCTTCACTTCACCCCCACGACCGAAAAAGTGTTGCATCCCCTGCTCCCCCCCCCCCCCCCCCAATACAGCGAGTTGTATAACCATTGATGACCACTGTTGAATCATCGATAGTTTCCCTCCCGCATCCTTTCACATCCTCATTATTCACTACACGCGGAAAGCATCGTGTGAGTTTTCCTTCTCCTCGCCCCCTTCAACCTAACTCCATCGTGGTGCGCAAAGAATTCTCCTTGGAAAGAGTTACTCCTTTACCTTTCCCCTCTCCACCCACCTTTCCAGTGTCGTACATTATGAAAACAGCAACTCTTCCCAATTCATCATTGCCCTTGGTGACAAATGATTGACAACGCATTGCCACACGCGAAAGGACAAGACAGGCATTTAAGGATTCTACTTGTTTGATATGAAGCCAGTTTTAATTTTGGAGTCCATCTTTTACCTCGAAATTTACACGGAGTTGGTAATGATTCAACCGTTGTTTCACAAGGAGGAACAGACCCAAGTCTTTTGATTAAGACAATGTAAACTACAAGATGAGCATAATTTGGAATTTTTACGTTCACTCCCATAGGAGTCAATTAACGAACCAATAAATTGTTGCCATATTGCAAAATATTTAGAACATGGTTGCCAAGTATTAATTCCCTCCCAAATCTACCAAGTTCGATAAATTTTACAAAAACCTTTCTGAATGAGCTGGGAATCGAACCTAATAAGTCCCCCTTGATCTAGGAAGCTAACGCGTTAACCACTAGACCAAAGAGGACTTACAGGAAACAAGGAGTAATTTCCATGATTTAAATTAGGTGAAAACTAAATGTTTTGACCTGTTAAAAAAAGTGATTTCAAATCCCCCACTTGTAAAAGTGGCCGATTTGAAATCACAGCTGGATTTTAAACCATGAACGGATTCAATGATTAATGCATTTTACTTAGCATTATTTTTTTTTTATTTTTTTTTGTAAATTTCAATTAATTATTTTATTTTATTTTTTTTTTTTTATTTTAAATATAAAATTGAATGAATAATTCGGGATTGTATCGATGAAACAAAAGATTACAAGAAGATAACCTTTCATAAGGTTTAATCTGTGTAAATCTTTTCCTTCACCGATCTCCCCCCTTAATAAAAATTACCGAATTCTTCATATTTTTTTTTTTTTTATTATTTTTATTATTATTATTAGGGTTTATGATGGTATGAATTTGAAAGCATAAGACCAGGATACAGATTATAGAATGTATTTCCCTATAAATGACAGTTCTAATAACTTAAATATAACTTAACATCTAAACTATGACTTTTTTTAAATACAGTAAAATGCGTGTTCATATTATGAAAAAAGAGAAGCTAATACTTTTGAATATTGAGACAAATTCGAAACGATATTGGAGAAAAAAATTTTATTAAAATCAAACGAACGTTGTCAAAAAATTTAAAAAACAAACGAACGTCGACGAGAAATTAAAATTAAACTTTGTCGACTAGAAAAGAAAAGGGGGAAACAAAAAAAAAAGAAGATTACAGCACTGACTAGATGGACACGCAAAAGATCATGGTTTACAAGACAGATTGAATATTTTTAAAATTTCGATAAAAAAAATTGAAGTTGACACACGCATTCACATGCACTTTTTTTTTTTTTTTTGTAGATCCTGTACCCCCTATAGGTTTTTCATTTCACCGCAGAGTCTGGAAATACATTCTAATAAAACATTTTCAATCCTGTTACCTCTATTGAAGTTTTTTTGTTAATCTCAAGGACAGGATTGTAAAAACATCCACACTCGTCAACCCCATTTTTCAAAAAGAGTGGACATTGAGGAACACAACTTCTT
Source organism: Trialeurodes vaporariorum (assembly GCA_011764245.1). Taxonomy (NCBI): domain Eukaryota; kingdom Metazoa; phylum Arthropoda; class Insecta; order Hemiptera; family Aleyrodidae; genus Trialeurodes; species Trialeurodes vaporariorum. The sequence continues at coordinate 34,071,287 of VMOF01000379.1, read as the reverse complement.
GAAAATATTTCATTTTTCATCGGTTTATTTAAAAATTTCTCAAAGAATGAAAACCATGGACAAAAATTACTTTCAGATTTCGAAGGTAAAATTATCATATGCAGCGCACCGTCACACCACTCTGTAATAACTGTTTTCTTTTTTCCCCTATTTTTTTAATTGTATTTTAAATTGAAACCAACTTTATTTTCTAAAGTTAAATGTAAAACGCTTTGAAACACAAATGTTTGAGTTCCGTAAAAATCACATCGAACTCTTCTTGAGAAAAAAGACCATCGTTCGGAATATCGTTAGATTTTAATTTTGTTAACACTTGAGACACATTAGCTGCATCATAGTACAGACAATTATTATTTAAGTAAGAACACACACTGTTAAATAATGTTTCTATTTTCTTTTCACTGCTGGAACATTTCTCGACACAATGATCAATCGCTGGCATGATAGATTTAAAGTATTCCCAAAGGCCTTCCTGGATGATAAACTGTCTTGGATAGTTTAATGGCGGTGGTGAAGTTTCCGATATGATGATTGTTTTTTTGTCGTACATCGTTTTGAACTGCAAAGATCTGAGGAGTGAGCCCAGTGGTTTGGTCGACCGATCGGATCCGTGTTGAAAATAGTGATCGATTTCACCCCGGCTTAGACAAAGTTCGGTCCATTTTTTTGGTGTAAGTTCGAGACCGTTTTGCGGTGCACTGTGTTTATGAAACTTGATGCAGGTGGCAAAATCATCGTTAATATTATGACCGACGACGATTTGTTTTGAACCGTCGGGAGATAAAAAGTAGCACGTATTCTTCAGAGTCGACACGAATAAGGCACCTTGGCATTTCATCTTGAGTGGTTCCAAAGGTAACTCAATACCGTTGGAGAGACCGTATCTATTGGTATCCATGGTTGTTGAAGAAATGCTTTTAAAAAAACAAAAAAAAAAAATACCGATGGTACAACTAAACAGACTACTGTTATTAAAAATTGCACAGCGAGAGGAGTGATCTAAGAACAGCGCACTAGTGATGAGTGGACAAAGAGAATAATTGGGTCATTTTGATGAACTGCTTTTAAGCACCCCGAGAAGCGATGAGTTACCACCACCACCGGTAAAACGGTACTTTCAATAAAACCGTTAATCACCCTCGGAATCGTTACGTAGCAGAGACTTCTAACGGTTTTTACGGCAGCAACACGATTGCGTATCACGGGTGTTCTCATGCTTTCCAACGTTCCATCTTTTGAAACAAAGATCGAATTTCTTTTTTAATAATGCGTCATTCGTAAGAGTGTCTGTTGAAAATAATCTTTGGAAATCCGCCATCGAATGACCGTTGGCTCTAAAATGCAAAAAAAAGTAAACAATATTGTCCCCACACACATACAAAGATACTTAGCCAGGTTATGCAATAAGCAATACACGTATCATCCCATTCAACACGTGTAATAGGTTTGTTGCGTGTTGCATACTTTGGCCAGGTATTTTTGTCCCCCCCCCCCCCCCGCTAGTGCAAAAGGGGGGCTGAGACAACCAAGTTTTGGTATTTCTCTCTCTTAAGTTCCATGCCGGCTTTGTAATATGAGTCGTCCTCTAAAGCTAATGCGAATCGAAGTTTGCCTATGACTCACTGTTCACAGTTTTATTCGATATTTTTTTCTTTTCCCATTTCCAGCCTCTATATTTTCCCTCCTTCTTCTGTCTTTCCACTCTCTGGCTCTTCCACTGCTCCTCTCAAGTGCAGCCCTCCGTTCACCCGCGTCCCTTTTATTTTATCTCTTTCCGTATCTTTTAATTCTACTGGCTACATTTTTCCCTTTTTATCACTTCTGTTCCTTTCCCCCAAAACAACATTGCTTTTGATTTTTGAAACAGTAATGCTTTGATGAATGCCTTTTTAATTTTTTTTGGGGTTTTTAAATAGTTTCTCCCTTCGACTCAACCCTATTTCCCCTTTTTCCCTTCGGATCTGTTGATCCTTAGTATGACTAGGTAACAAAGTATTTCCGAGTCTGACTCGTCCTCACCACCGCACGCATATCATTTGTTATCATCATCATAGAAAAAAAAAAAAAAACGCTGTATTCGAATATTTAGGAACACGGACCACCAGCTTTACAGATTTTTGTCGCAACTTCAGTAGTAACTTCTTCAAAACGTGCAACAACTCTTGAGGCGCTGTTTGACGAGGAATGTCAATTATTAAATTATAAAATGTAACTTTTGTGGAACAAAATTATGGTTCACCGCAATTTGAGACCAAACTTCCCCAGCTCTCTTTTTCGGATATCTTAAGTATCCAATTTGCTAGTTATAATACTTTTTTCTCTTTTAGGTGAGATTACAGACCACTGATAAACAAAGATAAACAAAAAAAACCAAAAAAATAAAAATAATATAAGTACAGGTTTTTTTTTTTTTCTCTATTTTTTATTTTTAATCTCTTTGTGGATACGTCGGCAAAAAAATGATTTTAGTTCAACGGTTTTTTCCCGTATCAAAAATAAATCTAAGAATAAAAGGAACCCACACGTATTGCCCCCCCCCCCCCCCTCCGGTTCCTTTGGGTTTTTATCGCGAACTTCTCAAATCAAGATTCGAATACTGCTGTTTCAAGACCAAAACTGAGATTGAATTCAATAACTACGATACACGCGCACATTAGACATAACTTTCACTCCACTTGTTGGGTCGATTATTTCACCCAGGTTCAGGGCACACAACAATTTTCATAAAATCCCGCTTTCCTTATTTTTTTTTTTTTTTTTTTTTTTTTTTTTTATTTTTTTTTTTTTTTTTTTTTTTATTTTTTTTTTATTTTTAATTTTTTTTTTACTTATTTTATTTTTTTTTTATTTTTTTTTTGAAATTTTTTTTATTTATTTTTATTTTTTTTGTTTTTTTTTTATTTATTTTTTTTTATATTTTTTTTTATTTGTATTTTATTTTTTTTTATTTTTTTATTTTTTATTTATTTTTTTTTTTTTAAATTTTTTTTCTTATTTTCAACTCAAAGGGTTGGATTTCAAAGCAATCACATTCCACAACTCAAACTACTTAAAAAGAGTGCATTATGCTGTTGAAAACCCCAACTATTTGAACAGATTTATTTATCCTTTTTGCATTCCTATTTTTTTTTTGGTTTTTTTTTTTTTTGTTTTTTTTGTTTTTTTTTTAACTAACCCCTAACATAAGATTTGAAATTATTATGATTGAGTTAAATCGACAGATAACATTAAGCCTAAGCGCTTGAGATCTGTAAAAAACAAAAGTAAATTTTTCGTTTGAGGAAAAGGTGTCGCTTAGCATATATACCTGTTGATTTAAAAATATTCAAAATCTATGATACTGAACGCTTATCGAAATGGATGCACTTATGATTCAAATATTGCCAAACACTATCGAACACTCTTTACTTGTTTCCTTTCTTTTTTTGGACTTTTTTTTAACCCTCAAATATATTTCTGGGAGAATTGATTTTAAATACTTCCAAGCTGGCCTTGAAAGATGAATTTTCTGGGGTGTGGCAAAAGGCGGGTGCCACTGTATTGGTTTTATGTCCCGATCCTAGACTTAAAAGTGTTCTGAAAGTCAGAGCTTTGTTCAAAGCCCCCAAAAAAATTTATGTCAGAGTAATCGTGTTCAAAACACACGTCAACCACCGCCTGATTCTCTCTGTCGGTCAGAGTTCGGCGCCATTTTTTTTTTTTTTTTTGTTTTTTGTTTTTTTTTGTTTGCAAGGCACTGTGTTAACGTTGTTGAATGAACTTTGATCGTCGTGAAATCAACATCAATCGATGATCGACAACAGTTCGTTTTCAACCATCAAGGTTAGAAAATAACAGATGTTCGTCGCAATTTTAAGACCAATGGAGCCTTGCAAACCTATCTTAAACGGTTTCTCCACCGCTTGGGTCCTGCTCTAACCTGTTCCTTAGTTAACGATTCCACATTGTTGACCTAACGCAGGAAAAACAAGGCAGTAGGTCCATAAAATCCTGCAAAGTAAGAATGGACTACTAAAAAAAAAAAAAAAAACAAAAGAAAAAAAAACAAAAAAAAAAAAAAAAAAAAAAAATGTGTACTAAATTAGGATTCGCTCTGTGACGAGTGTTGGTATGATCTTTGCGGCTATAGCGAGACGGAAAAATAAAAGGTTTACCATATCGAACTTTTGATATGTCTTGACATTAAGACGTCGACTTTCCCACACCAACGATTCGTCGTCATTGGAACACGCCACCAGAAAGCGCGTATTAGCGCTTCCCACTACAACAAGATTCAATGTAGGTTCAAATTTTAAAAAAAATTAAAAAATTTATTCATACTTTCTCTGAAAATTTTTATTATGAATCGTTTACTATTCACTAATAACCAGCCCCCTGTCTCTCGAGGTAGCAAGAAAGGATATGCGACACGCAGTACACATTGGCAAGACTTAACCTTACTTTTTATAATGATACACACGCGACGACGCGAGGTGTCTGCAGGAGAGAAATACCCTCTCCCCTTTCCATACAAGTACTTACTAAAATAAATCTCACAAAACCTCTTACTTTGTTTTGTTTTTGGTCTTGACCGCCAACAAGGCACTTTCCTTCGCACACGCGCCTTTCAAAACTGTCAAATAAAATTCGTCTTGTCCCGGCTAAAAAAAAAAAAATCGGACTCCTCCACTAAGTAAAGTATAAGTATGTCAAAAGTATAGGAAAGTTTGTATACGCGTTAAGTTGAGCCCCCATTTTTAAAATCCCGCTTTACCCCCATCACAAAGAGCCAGAGCTTTCAAGGCTTGCTGGTTAATGCATGTACTTTACTGTCTTGAAATTTTCAGATTAAGTAAGATAAAGCACCTAACAGTGATAGGCTAACACAACTAAAAGGTCGTGGAGACTGAAGTTGATTCGCCTTCAAAAAAGATTATGCAAATTTAAATACAAGTATCTTGTGTGTTTCCCAAAATTAACAGCATTGAAAATTAAATAAAATGAATTCTATCGTCAGTTCAACAATTACAATCTTTAAACCCAAAGTCGAGTGTCTCAAATTGGATTTACACAATGAGACTAATTGAAAAATAAATCATAACTAAACGGTTTAATAAAAAATTTAAAAAATGTAAAAGATTGTAGGAACAAAATTTAAACAAAAAAAGAAAATATTGAAAACAAAATTTTTTTTTTTAAAAAAAGGGGGGGGGGGAATCAAGAACAGTGGACAGAATAAAAAGTAATAAAAGTAATGATAATAATAATAATAAAAAACGGGAAATAATAAAAAAAAAAAAAAAAAAAAAAAATCGAAAATATTAAAGAACAGAAAACAGAAGAAATAAAATCAAATGAAATGGAATAAAATTAAAAAAAAATTAAGAGAAAAGAATTAGAAATAATATTAAAAAAACAGCAAACAGCAAAAAAAATAAATAAAAAAAAAAAAAAAAAAAAAAAAAATTACATTAAAAATTAAAAAAAAATTAGAAATACTATTATAAAAGAGCAAACAGAAAAAAATAATAAATAAAGAAAGGACCCGTTTAAATGAATCGCTCAATCGAACTTATTTCCAGGTTTTGTTATTTTGGTTTATGATGAGAATAATTTCAAGAAATATATATATTTAAACTGTTCACAAAAAAACCACAGTTGATAAAACAAAACAAAAAACAAGCAAACAAAAATGTGTCACCACCCGCCCCCAACGATCGTTTATTGATTCATAAATTGCCACTATTCGTATCTGCCAAAGTGACAATCTATTTCTTTTATTCCGCAATTTCATTTTCGTTTGCCCCAAGTAGGTAATCCTCTATTTTTGTTTTCTTAACGGAGGCTGATTCAACTAACACGCTTGTATACCTCAATGATTCAGCCCCGAAGTTTCACGCAAACACTCGCATCCTGTGAGAACTTCAACTTATAGTGCTACGCTAGTGTCGAGATAAGCAGGAATAGCACGGCTCAGAGAAATAAACATTGGAGGCATTCTATTTCCTCCACCAACTCCACCTCATCATCATGATATTATTGCTATCATCATCGTGTTTTAAAAAAAAAACCATCCCCATTTTCAAACAAAAAAAACTGGTCCGAATCTTAAACCAAAAAGTCATAGTTAAAGATTCAAACATTTCATTGTTGAAATTTTTTTTCTGGAATGAACTCTCTGAAGGATACCTTGAAAATCTGAAATGTGGTCATTTATGGAATAAACAACCGCATGTTTTTCAAGTAAAACTTATTTTCGTTAACTCCGTGTAAAGTTCGAAACAGTCTGCCAAACTCTATTTTATTTTGACTTTTTTTTAGCTTTCTTTCAATTTCACCGATAATAGTTGCGTGTGTTTTTCAGCTTCGGCTTCTTTCCCTTTAGGGATAGACGGGTGAATCGTATAACTAGTTGTCTAAATGAGACGATCATGAAACAGTTTTGAATAATTGACAGGTCAGTTGGCTTGAGTTGACACATCGGAGCAAATAAAGGAGACCTCATAACTTTTTTTTCGGTCTCTGTGTACATTCTCGACTCGTTTTCGGGGGTGATCACGGAGGATCGGATCGTCTTGGTAACGTTATCGTTATCGTTTACATATAATCTTATGGGTGGCTCAACTGATCGAATTGTTTTGAGCCCCTCGTAACGATTGAAACGAACGAAAGGAAGCGACGAGTCGGAGGCTGTCGTAATCTCATTCGTTTGAAGCTGGAAGAGGTGGGGTGGGGATCACCTGCGCGATGCGTTGCGCAGAAGCAAGCCCGTTTGATTTAATGCAATTATGCAAACGATAACGATACCCAAAACGAGCCGATCCTCCGTGATCACCTCCCTGGAACTTTCGTTTGTACGGTATAGATCAAGAGTTGATTTACGTTTCCCTGAATTCTAACGCAAGCACTGAACCATTCACTCTAATACCCACGATCCATCCCTATTTACGTTTTTTTACTGGGAGATACCAACACATTGCTTTGGTTAGCCTCAAAAAAGAAAAGTGACGGACCCCACTCTCTAAGAGAGTACTTTAGAGTTGGATAGGTACTTGCAAGTAAATTTATGCATGCTAGAATGCATGCCTTGAAGGGGCTGGATATGAGGGCTGCATGAATTCAGGGAGAACTTTAACGCAAGTCAAATTATTTCTGACCCAAGCACTCTCGAAGATAACAGCTCTGTAGAGTATAAACTCACTTGAACAGGGGGTCGCAACTCATCTGAATGCAAAGAAAAAGACATTACAGTGTGTACGGTACATTTTAAAAGGTGAGATGCAATTACTTGAATGGATTATCGATCACATGTTTTTTTACCTTTTTTCCTAGAGAATCCGGGTGAATATTGGTCAATTTTTCATTCACCCGGAGTCTCTGAGAAAAAAAGGGGAAAAAAATGTGATCGATGATCCAGCTCAAGAATTGAATCTAACCTTTTAAAATGTATCGTACACACTGTAATGCTTTTTTTTGCATTCAGATGAGTTGCGACCCCCTGTTCAAGTGAGTTTATACTCTACAGAGCTGTTATCTTCGAGAGTGCTTGGGTCAGAAATAATTTGACTTGCGTTAAAGTTCTCCCTGAATTCATGCAGCCCTCATATCCAGCCCCTTCAAGGCATGCATTCTAGCATGCATAAATTTACTTGCAAGTACCTATCCAACTCTAAAGTACTCTTTAGAGAGTGGGATCCGTCACTTTTCTTTTTTTGAGGCTAACCAAAGCAATGTGTTGGTATCTCCCCCGTAAAAAAAACGTAAATAGGGATGGATCGTGGGTATTAGAGTGAATGGTTCAGTGCTTGCGTTAGAATTCAGGGAAACGTAAATCAACTCTTGATCTATACCGTACAAACGAAAGTTCCAGGGAGGTGATCACGGAGGATCGGCTCGTTTTGGGGATCGTTATCGTTTGCATAATTGCATTAAATCAAACGGGCTTGCTTCTGCGCAACGCATCGCGCAGGTGATCCCCACCCCACCTCTTCCAGCTTCAAACGAATGAGATTACGACAGCCTCCGACTCGTCGCTTCCTTTTGTTCGTTTCAATCGTTACGAGGGGCTCAAAACAATTCGATCAGTTGAGCCACCCCTAAGATTATATGTAAACGATAACGATAACGTTACCAAGACGATCCGATCTTTCCCTGATCACCCCCGAAATCGAGTCGAGAATGTACACAGAGACCGAAAAAAAAATTATGAGGTTCCTTTATTTGCTCCGATGTGTCAAATCAAGCCAACTGACCTGTCAATTATTCAAAACTGTTTCATGATCGTCTCATTTAGACAACTAGTTATACGATTCACCCCTCTATCCCTAAAGGGAAAGAAGCCGAAGCTGAAAAACACACGCAACTATTATCGGTGAAATTGAAAGAAAGCTAAAATAAAGTCAAAATAAAAAAGAGTTTGGCAGACTGTTTCGAACTTTACACGGAGTTAACGAAAATAAATTTTACTTGAAAAACATGCGGTTGTTTATTCCATAAATGACCACATTTCAGATTTTCAAGGTATCCTTCAGAGAGTTCATTCCAGAAAAAAAGTTTCAACAATGAAATGTTTGAATCTTTAAATATGACTTTTTTGGGTTTAAGATTCGGACCAGTTTTTTTTGTTTGAAAAAGGGGGTGTTTTTTTTAAAGCACGATGATGATAGCAATAAAAATGATGATGAGTAGTTGGTGGAGGAAAAAAATGTCCAATGTTTTTTCTCTGAGCCGTGCTATTCCCGCTTATCTCGACACTAGCGTAGACTATAAGTTGAAGTTCTCACAGGATGCGAGTGTTTGCGTGAAACTTCGGGGCTGAAACTTGGGTTTCAAGCGTGTTGTTGAATCCCTCCGTTAAAAAAACAAAAAAAGAGGATTACCTACTTGGGGCAAACGAAAATGAAATTGCGGAATAAAAAAAAAAAGATTGTTTTGGCAGATCGAAAAGTGGAACGATTCTGTGTTGGGGGGGGTTGACACATTTTTTTTTTTTTGGTTTTTTGTTTTTTTTATAATGGGTTTTTTTGGAAAAATTTAAATTATTTTTTAAATTTTTTTAAAAAAATAAAAAATGGAAATAATTCGATTGACTTCTTTAAAGGGTTTTTTTTTTTTATTTTTTTCTTTTTTTTTATAATGTATTTTTTTTTTTTTTAATTTTTTAAAGAATTTTTTTTTTTTTTTTTTTTTTTTTTTTATTTTTTTTGCTGTTTTCTGTTTTTTTTAAAATTATTTTTAATTCTTTTTTCTTAATTTTTTTTTTTTAAATTTTTTTCCATTTTATTTGATTTTATTTCTTCTGTTTTGCTGTTCTTTAATATTTTCGATTTTTTTTTTTTTTTTTTTTTTTCATTATTCCCGTTTTTTTTTATTATTATTATCATTACTTTTATTACTTTTTATTCTGTCCACTGTTCTTGATTCCCCCCCCCCTTTTTTTAAAAAAAAATTATTTTTCAAATTTTTTTTCTTTTTTTAAATTTTGTTCCTACAATCTTTTACATTTTTAATTATTTATTAAACCGTTTAGTTTTGATTTATTTTTCAATTAGTCTCATTGTGTAAATCCAATTTTAGACACTCGACCTTTGGGTTTAAAGATTGTAATTGTTGAACTGACGATAGAATTCATTCATTTAATTTTCAATGCTGTTAATTTTGGGGAAACACACAAGATACTTGTATTTAAATTTGCATAATCTTTTTTTGAAGGCAATCAATTCAGTCTCCACGACCTTTAGTTTTTTAGCCTATCACTGTTTGGGGCTTATACTTTCAACGAAAATTTTAAGACAGAAATACATGCATTAACCAGCAAGCCCTTTAAAGCCCGGCTCTTTGTATGGGGCAAACGGGTTTTTAAAAGGGGGCTCAACTTCCTTAAAAATTTCCATACTTTTGACATACTTTTAAATTTTCGTGGGGGAGCCGATTTTTTTTTTTTTTTTTGCCGGGGCAAGAGTTTTTTTTTGACAGTTTTGAAACGGTGTGCGAAAAAGTGCCGTTGGCGGTCAAGACCAAAACAAAAAAAAGTAAAAGGGGTGAGATTTATTTTTGTAAGTACTTGTATGGAAAGGGGGGAGGGTATTTTTCTCCTGCAGACACCTCGCGTCGTCGCGTGTGTATCATTATAAAAGTAAGGTTAAGTCTTGCCAATGTGTACTGCGTGTCGCATATCCTTTCTTGCTACCTCGAGAGACAGGGGCTGGTTATTAGTGAATAGTAAACGATTTATAATAGAAACTTTTCAGAGAAAGTATGAATAATTTTTAATTTTTTTTAAAATTTTAACCTACATTGAATCTTGTTGTAGTGGGAAGCGCTAATACGCGCTTTCTGGTGGCGTGTTCCAATGACGACGAATCGTTGGTGTGGGAAAGTCGACGTCTTAATGTCAAGACATATCAAAATTCGATATGGTAAACCTTTTATTTTACCGTCTCGCTATAGCCGCAAAAATATACCAAAACTCGTCACAGAGCGAATCCTAATTTAGTACACATTTTTCGGGTTTTTTTTTTTTTTTTTTTTTTGTTTTTTTTTTTTTTTTTTTTTTTTTTTTTTTTTTTTTAGTAGTCCATTTTTTCTTTGCAGGATTTTATGGACCTACTGCCTTGTTTTTCCTGCGTTAGGTAACAATGTGAATCGTTAACTAAGGAACAGGTTAGAGCAGGACCCAAGCGGTGGAGAAACCGTTTAAGATAGGTTTGCAAGGCTCCATTGGTCTTAAAAGTTGCGACGAACATCTGTTATTTTCTAACCTTGATGGTTAAAACGAACTGTTTTCGATCATCGATTGATGTTGATTCCACGATCAACGTTCATTCAACAACGTTAACACAGTGCCTTGCAAAAAAAAAAACAAACAAAAAAAAAAAAAAAAAAAAAAATGGCGCCGAACTCTGACCGACAGAGAGAATCAGGGGGTGGTTGACGTGTGTTTTGAACACGATTACTCTGACATAAATTTTTTTGGGGGCTTTGAACAAAGCTCTGACTTTCAGAACACTTTTTAAATCTAGGATCGGGACATAAAACCAATACAGTGGCACCCGCCTTTTGCCACACCCCAGAAAATTCATCTTTCAAGGCCAGCTTGGAAGTATTTAAAATCAATTCTCCCAGAAATATATTTGAGGGTTAAAAAAATGTCCAAAAAAAGAAAAGGGAAAAAAGTAAAGAGTGTTCGATAGGTTTTGGGAATATTTGAATCATAAGTGCATCCATTTCGATAAGCGTTCAGTATCATAGATTTTTAATATTTTTAAATCAAAAGGTTTTTATGCTAAGCGACACCTTTTTCCCCAAACGAAAAAATTTTCTTTTGTTTTTTTCAGATCTCAAACGCTTAGGCTTAATGTTATCTGTCGATTTAACTCAATCATAATAATTTCAAATCTTATGTTAGGGGGTTTGTTAAAAAAAAAACAAAAACAAAAAAAAAAAACAAAAAAAAAAATAAATAGGAATGCAAAAAGGAAAATAAATCTTTCAAATAGTTGGGGTTTTCAACAGCATAATGCACTTTTTAAGTAGTTTGATTGGGAATGTGATTTCTTTGAAATCCAACCCTTTTAGTTGAAAAATAAAAAATTGAAAAAATAAAAAAATAAATAAAAAAATAAAAAAAAAAAAAAAAAAATAAAATACAAATAAACGAAAAAAATATAAAAAAAAAAAATAAATAAAAACAAAACAAATAAAAAAAAATAAAATAAATTACAAAAAAAAAAAAACAAAAAATAAAATAAGTAAAAAAAAAATTAAAAATAAAAAAAAAAAAAAAAAAAATAAAATAAAAAAAAAATAAAAAAATAAAAAAAAAAAAAAAAAAAAAAAGGAAAGCGGGATTTTATGAAAATTGTTTGTCCCTGAACCTGAGATGAAAAAATCGACCCAACAAGTGGAGTGAAAGTTATGTCTAATGTGCGCGTGTATCGTAGTTATTGAATTCAATCTCAGTTTTGGTCTTGAAACAGCAGTATTCGAATCTTGATTTGAGAAGTTCGCGATAAAACCCAAAGGAACCGGAGGGGGGGGGGGGGGCAATACGTGTGGGTTCCTTTTATTCTTAGATTTATTTTTGATACGGAAGAAACCGTTGAACTAAAATCATTTTTTTGCCGACGTATCCACAAAGAGATTAATAATAAAAAATAGAGAAAAAAAAAAAAAACCTGTACTTATATTATTTTTATTTTTTTTGGTTTTTTTTGTTTATCTTAGTTTATCAGTGGTCTGTAATCTCACCTAAAAGAGAAAAAAGTATTATAACTAGCAAATTGGATATTAAGATATCCGAAAAAAAGAGCTGGGGGAAATTTGGTCTCAAATTGCGGTGAACCCTAATTTTGTTCCACAAAAGTTACATTTTTTAATTTAATAATTGACATTCCTCGTCAAACAGCGCCTCAAGAGTTGTTGCACGTTTTGAAGAAGTTACTACTGAAGTTGCGACAAAAATCTGTAAAGCTGGTGGTCCGTGTTCCTAAATATTCGAATACAGCGTTTTTTTTTTTTTTTTCTATGATGTATGATAACAAATGATATGCGTGCGGTGGTGAGGACGAGTCAGACTCGGAAATACTTTGTTACCTAGTCATACTAAGGATCAACAGATCCGAAGGGAAAAGGTGAAATAGGCTTGAGTCGAAGGGAGAAACTATTTAAAAACCCAAAAAAAATTAAAAAAGGGATTCATCAAAACATTACTGTTTCAAAAATCAAAAGCAATGTTTTTTGGGGTAAAGGAACAGAAGTGATAAAAAAGGAAAGATGTAGCCAGTAGAAATTTAAAAAATACGGAAAGAGATAAAATAAAAGTGTACGCGGGTGAACGAGAGGGCTGCACTTGAGAGGAGCAGTGGAAGAGCCAGAGAGTGGAAAGACAGAAGAAGGAGGGAAAATATAGAGGCTGGAAATGGGAAAAAAAAAAATATCGAATAAAACTGTGAACAGTGAGTCATAGGCAAACTTCGATTCGCATTAGCTTTAGAGGACGACTCATATTAAAAGCCGGGAGGAACTTAAGAGAGAGAAATACCAAAACTTGGTTGTCTCAGCCCCCTTTTGCACTGGGGGGGGGGGGGGGGGCAAAGATACCTGGCCAAAGTATGCAACACGCAACAAACCTATTACACGTGTTGAATGGGATGATACGTGTATTGCTTATTGCATAACCTGGCTAAGTATCTTTGTATGTGTGTGTGTGGACAATATTGTTTACTTTTTTTTGCATTTTAGAGCCAACGGTCATTCGATGGCGGGTTTCCAAAAATTATTTTTAACAACACTCTTACGAATGACGCATTTTTAAAACAGAAATTCGATCTTTGTTTCAAAAGATGGAACGTTGGAAAGCATGAGAACACCCGTGATACGCAATCGTGTTGCTGCCGTAAAAACCGTTAGAAGTCTCTGCTACGTAACGATTCCGAGGGTGATTAACGGTTTTATTGAAAGTACCGTTTTACCGGTGGTGGTGGTAACTCATCGCTTCTCGGGGGGGCTTACACAGCAGTTCATCAAAATGACCCAATTATTCTCTTTGTCCACTCATCACTAGTGCGCTGTTCTTAGATCACTCCTCTCGCTGTGCAATTTTCAATAACAGTAGTCTGTTTAGTTGTACCATCGGTATTTTTTTTTTCCCTTTTTTTTTTTAAACGCATTTCTTCAACAAACCCTGGATACCAATAGATACGGTCTCTCCAACGGGATTGATTACCTTTGGAACCACTCAAGATGAAATGCCAAGGTGCCTTATTCGTGTCGACTCTGAAGAATACGTGCTACTTTTTTTCTCCCGACGGTTCAAAAAAAATCGTCGTCGGTCATAATATTAACGATGATTTTTCCACCTGCATCAAGTTTCATAAACACAGTGCACCGCAAAAAGGGCTCGAACTTTCACCAAAAGAATGGACCGAAATTTGTCTAAGCCGGGGTGAAATGATCACTATTTTCAACACGGGTCCGATCGGTCGACCAAAACCCCTGGGCTCACTCCTCAGATCTTTGCAGTTCAAAACGATGTACGACAAAAAATCAATCATCATATCGGAAACTTCACCACCGCCATTAAACTATCCAAGACAGTTTATCATCCAGGAAGGCCTTTGGGAATACTTTAAATCTATCATGCCAGCGATTGATCATTGTGTCGAGAAATGTTCCAGCAGTGAAAAGAAAATAGAAACATTATTTAAAAGTGTGTGTTCTTACTTAAATAATAATTGTCTGTACTATGATGCAGCTAATGTGTCTCAAGTGTTAACAAAATTAAAATCTAACGATATTTCCCAACGATGGGCTTTTTTCTCAAGAAGAGTTCGATGTGATTTTTACGGAACTCAAACATTTTTGTTTCAAAGCGTTTATACATTTAACTTTAGAAAAAAAAGTTGGTTTCAATTTAAAAAACAAATTTAAAAAAAAGGGGAAAAAAGAAAACTTATTACAGAGTGGTGTGACGGTGCGCTGCATATGATAATTTTACCTTCGAAAACTGAAAGTAATTTTTTTCCAGGTTTTCATTCTTTGAGAAATTTTTAAATAAACCGATGAAAAATGAAAATTTTCAAGAAATTGTGTTCCTCAATGTCCACTCTTTTTGAAAAATGGGGTTGACGAGTGTGGATGTTTTTACAATCCTGTCCTTGAGATTAAAAAAAACTTCAATAGAGGTAACAGGATTGAAATATGTTTTATTAGAATGTTTTCCAGACTCTGCGGTGAAATGAAAAACCTATAGGAGGTACAGGATCTACAAAAAAAAAAAAAATGTGCATGTGAATGCGTGTGTCAACTTCAATTTTTTTTATCAAATTTTAAAAATATTCAATCTGTCTTGTAAACCATGATTTTTGCGTGTCCATCTAGTCAGTGCTGTAACTTCTTTTTTCTTTTTTTCCCCCTTTTCTTTTCTAGTCGACATCGTTTAATTTTAATTTCTCGTCGACGTTCGTTTTTTTTTAATTTCTTGACAACGTTCGTTTGATTTTAATAAATTTTTTTCTCCAATATCTTTCGAATTTTTCTCAATATTCAAAAGTATTTGCTTCTCTTTTTTCATAATATGAACACGCATTTTACTGTATTTAAAAAAAGTCATAGTTTAGAGTTAAGTTATATTTAAGTTATTAGAACTGTCTTTATAGGGAATATACATTCTATAATCTGTATCCTGGTCTTATGCTTTCAAATTCATACCATCATAAAACCCCAATAATAATAATAAAAATAAAAAAAAAAAAAATATATGAAGAATTCGGTAATTTTTATTAAGGGGGGGGATCGGTGAAGGAAAAGATTATACACAGATTAAACCTTATGAAAGGTTATCTTCTTGTAATCTTTTTTTTCATCGATACAATCCCGAATTATTCATTCAATTTTATATTTAAAAAAAAAAAAAATAAAAATAAAATAAAATAATTTAAAATTTAAATTTTCAAAAAATAAATAAAAAAAAAAAAAAATGCTAAGTAAAATGCATTAATCATTGAATCCGTTCATGGTTTAAAATCCAGCTGTGATTTCAAATCGGGCCCCTTTTACAAGTGGGGGATTTGAAATCACTTTTTTTTTAAAAGGTCAAAACATTTAGTTTTCACCTAATTTAAATCATGGAAATTACTCCTTTTTCCTGTAAGTCCTCTTTGGTCTAGTGGTTAACGCGTTAGCTTCCTAGATCAAGGGGGGCTTATTAGGTTCGATTCCCAGCTCATTCAGAAAGGTTTTTGTAAAATTTATCGAACTTGGTAGATTTGGGAGGGAATTAATACTTGGCAACCATGTTCTAAATATTCTGCAATATGGCAACAATTGATTGGTTCGTTAATTTACTCCTATGGGGGTGAACGTAAAAAATTCCAAATTATGCTCATCTTGTAGTTTACATTTTCTTAATCAAAAGACTTGGGTCTGTTCCTCCTTGTGAAAAAACGGGGTTTAATCATTACCAACTCCGTGTAAAATTTTGAGGTAAAAGATGGACTCCAAAATTAAAACTGGCTTCATATCAAACAAGTAGAATCCTTAAATGCCTGTCTTGTCCTTTCGCGTGTGGCAATGCGTTGTCAATCATTTGTCACCAAGGGCAATGATGAATTGGGAAGAGTTGCTGTGTTTCATAATGTACGACACTGGAAAGGTGGGTGGAGAGGGGAAAAGGGAAAAGGGGTAACTCTTTCCAAGGAGAATTCTTTGCGCACCACGATGGAGTTAGGTTGAAGGGGACGAGGAGAAGGAAAACTCACACGATGCTTTCCGCGTGTAGTGAATAATGAGGATGTGAAAAGGGTGCGGGAGGGAAACTATCGATGATTCAACAGTGGTCATCAATGGTTATACAACTCGCTGTATGTGGGGGGGGGGGGGGGGGAGCAGGGGATGCAACACTTTTTTGGTCGGGGGGGGGAAGTGAAGGGATGCAAATGCAACGGTGTATCAGGCACCAGAATGGAGCGGGGGGGGAAGGGGTTTGAAGAATGTCTTAGCACGCGCCACAATGTATAGGTTTCAGGTTGGGGGAGAAAGGGGGATGCGGGGGTGCAACGGTGTAGCGAGTAGGTTGCGGGGGTGCGGGGATGCAACGGTGTATCGGTCGCTTGGGAAGGGGCGAGGGGTAGCGACAATGTGTCGTCCAAGAAGATGATGTTAGGTCAGGTGTGATCAAGTGGCGTAATTAATTAGGGTAAATTTGTCCACCGAAAATACGCGCGAAAAATTTCCCGGAAATTAGGTCATTAATGGTCACCGGGCCCAACCGCCCCTATTACTACTCGAGGTTGAAGAGGAGCATTGCTAAAACTCACTCACTCTGAAGCAGCATGTATGTAAGGGCACCATAATAGAAGCGGACGTGTAGGTTCTGCCGAGGACAAAAAACGAAAACGAATAATGCGATACAACGGAATTAAAGAGAGCGTGGAAATCGAAGGAGGGAAAAAAGGGAAAAGAGGGAAAAGAGCAACGAACACGAACGTCTAATAAGAAGGAGACTTATCGAGAAGGAGCATGATTCAGATCGTTCATGCTCCTTCAATTTCACGTATATGCAACGTCCTCGCATACCCGTCCGTTAAGTTGCGTCTCAAATATAACTTGTCCGCTCCATGACGCTCGGACACTTCTCTTTGCGTCGACAATATTGCTCCATGCGCGCATTCGTAATTGAGCAAAAAGCGTGTTCCGGAGACTCATTGTTGTAAAAATGGATATGAGTCAAAAAGAAAAGATTATCCTGGGCCATTTTGTGTGTTGAAGCGCTGCTTTTCTGTCTGGACGGTTTTAAAGCGAAGTCAACGGTTGGCCGATTAGCTAACAATCGCAACAATGCACTCATCGGCTACAATCAGCTGTGAATAAAACTCGCGTTTGTTCCAAACTATCTCACTCACTCTCTTATAACCCTCATGCATAGCCATCTCTTTCTAGTATCAAAATTCGAATGCAGGGCATTGTTTCACGACATTTTACGAGTGCTATCATAATCATACGAGGGCTGATCGAAAAGTAATGCACACTCGCAGATATCTCGAGACTAACACGAGATAAATCAGATAATTTGGGCTTATCAGTTACCTAGTGTCATCCTCTGATATCATGCGAAGTTTCATACAAATCGGTCAACCCGTTACGAGTCAGTGTACGATGATATAGAGCCTAGTGCAGGTGATTTGTCAGTGCGAATAAAACAACGTGCAGTGATCGAGTTTTTGCAACAATTGCAGTGATCGAGTTTTTGCAACTTTTGCAACGATTTCGCAAGGATGGAGATGAGTTTCTTCTGAAAATTGTGACCGGAGACGAAAGTTGGGTACACCACTACGATCCAGAAGAAAAAAATCAGAGTAAAGAATACCGCCACAGTTCATCTCCACCGCCGAGAAAAATTTAAAGTTGCGCCGTCCGCAGGCAAGATTCTCCTGACAGTTTTTTGGGACGGAAATCGAGTTTTGCTCATTGATTTTTTTGGGAAAAAAGGGGCGACAGTCAACTCTCCACGTTACTCGAAACTTAAGAAAAATTCGAAGACGATCTGTAGGGTTCGTGGATCAACCGACCGCATTTTGTTGCAGCACGATAACGCGACACCGCACACTTCTCACGCGACTAAAGAAGCCTTAACAAATTTGAAGTTTGAGACGTTACCACACCCCCCATATAGCCCTGACCTCGCACCGTGCGACTTTTATTTGTTCCCAAATTTAAAGAGACACCTCAAAGGCAACAAATTCTCTTCGGACGATGAAGTGAGAGAAGCTGTCCAGTCTTGGCTAAAGAAGCAAACTTCAGAATACTTCACTGACGGCATGAGAAAACTGGTTCGACGCTGGGAGCGCTGTATCGAGTTAGGTGGTGACTATGTTGAAAAGTAATATACCATTTTAAAGGTAATTACATCTACTTTCATCTCTTTTTTCATTTTTGAAAATATGTCAAACCGTTCTCGAGATATTTACAACTGTGCATTACTTTTCGATCAGCCCTCGTATTAAAATGATTCGAGAAATTAATTTCAGCCGAAAATAAATTTATGAAATAAGTATCTGTAAGTTTATACGATTTCAGCGATGAGAGTGCGATAGCAGTACATGAGGGTTTTGTGAGAGTGTCGAGATAGATAGTTTGGCCCTCTCAAAGAACTTTCTCACCGGATGAGGTCATGACTAACACCGTCTATTCTACACCGATTAGATGGTTTTCTGATGTCTTCCTACGCGCACCATATATGTGGCCCGAAATGTAGGTATCACACACGAAGAACTCTGTGTCACCGGTTTTACAGACGCAAACTTTCAAAATAATCTATTCGATTGAAACAGACTGACAAACACATTAAAAAATTCGAAGTTCAATCACGAGGGAATACGTTAATTTCTTTATATTTAATTGTTGATCTCGCTTACCCGAAGTCCCCCCCCCCCAACACGGCAAATATTCTAGCAACTCGTGTCGTCCAAAACATACGGAAGGCTCTAATGATCGGCGACTAACTCTCGCTCATTGCCTTGAGAAGTGAAGTACGATAATTGATGTGAAATATCGCGCTTCATCTTTTTTAAGCGAATTAATCAAGATTGAGTTTCGCAGGTCGGGAATGTAAGATCGAAATTCAGAGGTTAACAAAAACAAAACAAAAAAAAAGACTGAAAATGAAGCCGAAACGCGATTTATTATAAATAATACATCAGGAATCGTTCAATTGTTTTTTTTGTTTTTTTTTTTTTTTTTGTCTTCTCTCTGATTTGCTTTCGGACCGTAAATTAGGTTTCACGCGAATAAAATGTGACTCCATCGTAAAATCTCTCTTTTTTTATAAATTTATTTTATTTTGCTTTTTTAGATAAAAGTGAGTAAGGTCAGGAAACCTGTTTTGCCACCTCCTCCCTCCTTCTCGGACATTTTTTTTTCTCTTTCTTGTGAGTGTGTGTGAATGTTTGTGTGGTTTTTTTATTCTTTTTTTCTTATCTTTCCTTGGGCGGGATTACCTATCTTTATAAATAAAAACATTCTAAGTTGCTCGAGTCAAATTAAGTGCACGTTTATTTCTTGTGCCACGGACAACAGGCCATTGCCCATTAATATTCCGTTTCATTTTTGATCCACTTTGATGGATGCTTAATTGCCGTCATCAATATGGCTTGTTGAATTGGTTTAGATTATTTTCGGTGCTTTTGAAAATTCCCGTCGTCGCAATAGTCAAACAACATTAAACCATTTACAAATCAGTGGTGGCTCGTTCTACTTGACAACTATGCCATTTGAACCTATACAAAAGTATCGAATTCTCAGGGATTCAGTTCTTCCCCTAAAGATCGATTATTTTACGTAGATTTAAATGAAGATAACCTGTTGTTGTCAAATTGCACAAACCACCACTGTTGCATACAAAAAATTGTGCTCTCATTCACCAAACAATTAATTTATTAATGCTTACTTTTTTTTTTTTTAAACTAATTGCATAGCTCGGTATAAGTACAGTAATAATGGTCTTGTCTAATGGACGCTCGATAAATCCAAGCAAGAGGATGACCCTTAAAACGTCCCTCCCGCTCTATTGAGGCACTATCGGTGTTATTTCATTAGAGATTTTGACAGACGAGCATATACCTACCTGTCTGATTAATGACTTCAGTATAAAGTTATTATGGTGAAAGCTCCTGGGGCGCCATTTCAGATTTTTCTTGGGGGGGGGGGGGGAGGGCAAGGCCCTCCAAAAATTTGGATGACCTTCCCCCCCCCCCCCCCCCCCCCCGCGAATCTTCAAAAAATCTCTCTGACTTGATTTTTTGGTCACATTGAAAATCCTTGGGGGGGGGGGCAATTGCCCCCCCTGCCCTCCCCCAAATGGCGCCACTGGAAAGCTCGTTTGAAAGTCACTCGCTTTCTTTCGAAACATTGTGAATTCAATTTTATCTTACAATTTTAGGATAGGGATCCTGACTTTTTTTCACGCTTGTTTGGTTCTTTAGACCATCGGTTAAGTCAATGCTATTGAAATTTCAGCGAATGTTTTGACTTATGCGCTCATGTTAGGTAGATAATGTGTTTTAAACATCTACATTGGTGGAGTTGGGAGGGGAAGGGTGTTGGAATTTTCTTATGACTATTCTTATGACCTTCTCATGTCAAGATTATACCAATGCTGCCGTCTTGCAGAGGCGGCTCGTACAATTTGGCAACAATGTCATCCCTCCATTTGATTGTATGTAAAACAATCAATTCGAAAGTGAACCAGCAATCGATTGTTAAACATAGATTCAAATGGAGCGAAGACATTGTTGCCAAATAGCACGAGCCGCCACTGCCGTCTTGTGGATATTTAATTACGTTTTACAATCCATCAGTGAATTAAACGGTTGAAGCAAATATTACTGATTCGAGTATTTCTAGAACTCATTGTTATACTTCTCGATTGATGGTATAGAATTGATCAAGTATGTATACAGCAACCAGTGGCGAGGCGTGCGATTTGGCGACTTTCCTTTTTCCCCATTGAAACACATTAGAAAGGTCGAAATGCCTGGTCATCGCCGATGACTGAAACGTTCGATTATTTTGGTGAATTTAAATGTAGAGAATACATTGCTGCCAAATTTCACGCTTCGCCAATGACAGCACCATAGGGAAAATTCCGAAAATTACACCTTTAGTCTTCAATCTAACTTCAAAATCTTCCACGTCAGTTACCTAGGTTACCCGCGAGCATGGCCGCAGGCAGAGAAATATATTCATACTAGAGAATCCGCTCCAGTCAATCGCGCGGTGGTCTTTCTTTTTTTTTTCCGGATACTCAACAGAATAACACAGGAAGCAACATCCAACTGGACCATGCGTTGACTGATGAAACTCCGGTGCTTCGCTCTCAATTGGCAACGAACCTCTTCATTGCTCTTGTGTCAACGTACGGTCCAGTCTGACGTTGTTTTGTTAACACCCCGAAAAAAAAAAAAAAAAAAATTGCCACCCGCTTTTAACAGTAACATGGGTAAGATAGATAGAGCGTAGTCTTAAAGTATGTATTGTCTCCGGCACAGTGGCGTGGCGTGTAATTTGGCAACGTTGAAGTTTTACCATTTAAACCCATGAAAAAGATCGAACTATTGGGTGTTCGGTGAGCACCTACGCATTCGATATTTTAAATGGATTTAAATGGACACATTACAACGTTGCAAAATTGCACGCTACGCCACTGCTACGGCCGCAGTCGAAAGGATCCTTTCCCCTTCCCACCGAAAAGACAGAAAAAGGAGGAACTAGGTGAAATGAAAGGAAATGGAAGACAAAGGGGAGGAAATAGAAAGGGAAAACACTGCAGCTTCCCCCGAAAAAAATTGTGAACCTGCAGCCTCTCCCGAAAATTAAAATCCTGGTTTCGGCCACGGCCACGAGACAAAACTCGCTTGATCCAAGCGCTCGCAATCAACCACCAGCAGGTGTCTTTCTGGTCCAAAAGTTTAAACGAGAAAAATTCAAGGGATCGATCATCCCCGGTGGTAAAAAAGCGTTAATGTGGATGCCTCGAAAGACTTTTCAACCCTTTCGTCGATACTCTCTCATCTCGGACCCGCGCAGAGTAATTTGTCGTCAGTTAAAAAAAAAAAAAAAAAAAAAAAAAAAAAAAAAAAAAAAAAAAAAAAAAAAAATTGGGGGCTGCGGCCAGACAGGGATAAGGGACCACGGTTTGATCAATTAGCCGTCGAGGCCCGCCGACGCGCGCGCCGCGGTCTCCGCTCGAATCAAGCAAGGGGTGAGAGGAGAAGGCGAAAGCCCCCTTAAAACAGAATCGCGGGTGAAAAAAAAAGTGTCAAACCTACCCCGCTTTTTTTTCGTCCCCCCTTTTATCACTCCCTCTCTCCCTCTCTCTCTCTCTTTCTCTATTCCACCTCTCTCTTTCCCCTCTCTCTGGCGCTCGCTTTTTTTTCGGCTAATAAAGAGCATGCGTTCTTTCTCCCTCCCCTCGACTACCCACCCCGTCATTTAAAGCCTTCCTACACCTCCTCCTCCTCCCTTCTCTCCCCTGACGTTTTTTTCCCCTTTTTTTCTTGCTCGCTATCTCTCCCTCACTCGTTCTCTCTCTCTCTCTCTCTCTCTCTCTCTCTCTCTCTCTCTCTCTCTCTCTCTCTCTCTCTCTCTCTCTCTCTCTCTCTCTCTCTCTCTCTCTCTCTCTCTCTCTCTCACTCTTTCTACGAGCCCTTATTGATTTTTTTATTACGTTCACCGGCTCCTCATCCTCTCTCTCCTCCTCTCCCCTCCCCCCGTGCACTCACTCTTTCTCCTAACTCCAAACCCCCTCCCCTTTCCACCCTCGGCGAGAGCACAAAAAAACCCCCTTCCATTCGACAACTGCATCTTTAATAACGGGATTAGATCGCGCGACGAGGCGCGGACATTGGGAGGAATCACGCGAATTTCTGGACTCGAGTTTTTTGTGATGGTTTTTTACGCGTGATGGTATTTTTTTTTTTATTATTATTATTATTATTTCTTCTTTCTTTTTTTTTTCTCTTCTCGTGAGTTATTAAATTTTAATTGTTCATACTCGCCTTCTCGTTGTGCATTTTCACGATCTCACTGCTCTTTTCGAGATGAAACGCTGCGCTAGAAAACTGAACAACCCCCATCTATGTCACACCCGAGATATTTGATTTCGTGCCTCTACTATGTCTCGTTGACAGTACAAGCTGCTCCAAATCTTTAACACTTGAAAAATAATATTTCATCGAGCGCCTTCAATTATTTGCATAGGCAAAATAAAGACAGCAAAGTACGAATGTTTAAATACCCACTGAATTTGAGCGTGATAAACGTAATTTGTATTTCTTCTCGTAACCTTAATCTGCCAGTAATAGGGTTGAAGGGACGGAAATGTCAAATCTGTCAGGTAAAAATCCTCAACAAAAATCATCGAAAAAATATCAGCATGAGTTTTGGAACCTGATTTCATGTTGATCTCATGATGATTTCATGATGATCTCATGCTCACAGCTGAAGGTGATCTCTATTCACGCTGAGATTTTCTGATGATTTTTCATGAGGATTTTTGCCAGGTGTATGCGCATTAAAGGGTCGCAAAGAGGTATTTTGTGAGCATTTCCTATTTCAAATAATACGTTTTTTGAGGCTTCTGAGTTCTGGATGAGGCCGCGGGCTCCCATCTGGAGGTTGATGGAATTTGAGACTATCCTCTAATTGCCTCTGTAGGGAGAGAGAGAAAAATTGAATAGGAATCCCTTGTGAAACATTATTTACGTGCAAAGCTCTTCCTCATCTTTGCTCTTAAATGGTGGAGTTGCGCAAGTGTCATGAAAAATTCCCGTCTAATTTGTTATATTCTCTCCATAGAGACAAACAAAGGAAAGCCTCAAATTAGATATAGGATATAGGAATCTCCCGTGGTTCCTGCGTAGCTCCGCCATAAAAAAGAAAGTACTCGTATGAGTCTGTGATTGAATATCGTAATTTTCTTACTTCGACTGCTCATCGTAATTTTCGCTGGATTTTACCTTCGAATTAACATTTCAGTCGATCGTAGCAAAAGTTAGCATAGGAGCCCCAATATTTCGAATTAACATAAATTAGATTCAGCAATTGGCAACTACGTTGTCAACTGTGTTAAGTTATTTAAATTAATGGACAGAATAGTGTCAAATATTCGCTTCTTTTGCGAATAGGTGCAGGGTTGAGTGAGTGCAATGCACACACAAACAAATAAAAATAAAAAAAAAAAAAATAAAAAAATAAAAAAAAAAAATTATTTCGAATTAAAAACAGAATGATTGGTTCCTTTTGTTTCAGTTTTAGTATAACAAAACTTCAGTTGCCTATGCACGTGGGGCATTGCTCTGAAAATTTCCACTGGCTTCAGCCCGATTCTTCGATAGGAGTTTGTTCGGAAGGTTTTTTCGCCGAATTTCAACGGCTCTCATTATAAACCTACTTGTCCACGATCCTGAATTTTCCGGCCGCGTGTGAGGCGCGGCGCGGCAAGTCCCCGCTTTCGCCTCCCTATCAATTTATTTTTTTCCTCTACCCCAGACATTTATTTGCAGATTTTTAGGATGCCTCGTCTCATGTTACGGCTCTCTCTCTCTCTTTCTCTCTCGGACACGCATCTCATTTTTTTGACTCTCTCTCTCTCTTTCTAACGCGCATCCCCGTTTCCCCACACTGCAATTTTATTTCTGTTCGGACTAGAGTCGAGAGTGACCGGTCGCCTTCGATAACATGTAAACTCTGATAAAGTGACCGCGAACCTGCAAACTACGAGTAGAGCGTCTAGACATAATACAAGTTCACCGTAGTCTTACAGAGTGATAGGTCATGGTACTCATCGCAACAAGTAGATAGTTTGTTTATTTTAATTGTTATATAATATGCGCTAATTAGCAGTACATTTGAGCGGAGCTCTAGCCAGACTTTTTAAAAGACCGATTATTGCAGCCCTTAACGCCAAAAGTGATAAATATCAGACAAAAAAGGATCCCCGGACGCTTGTCCTAAAACTTTTTATCTAAAAACAGATTACCTACTTTTTTTACCTAATGAAAGTTGCCCTACTTACCAATTTTCACCTAAAACGCATTTTACCTCAAAAACCTTTTGCCTAAAATCTTTAAGGCAAAATGCCTCAATAAGTAAAAATTGTAAAAAAAAGAACAAAAAACCAAAATAAACCTTAAAAACCGCGAAAACCACAAAAAAGAAACCGAAACCATGACAGTCCTACAGTGAAAAAAAGATTGTAAAAAAGTAACAAGGTATGACCTTGTTAACAGAATTCTAATGTTTGTACAATAGTATACTCGCACTTGGAAATTCTGGTTCTGTAACCATATTCTGATAGTAAACTCTAAAATTGTCTGAAATCGTCTGGTAAAAGTAATGGACTTTCCGCGGTTAGTTACAATAAATCGTTGTATTATAATTTGGTTCTCTTTTTCTTCGAGCCAAAGACAATGCACTAGAGATCAAGAAACACTAGCCAATCGTGCGATGGATATAACTTTCATTTTTTCGGGGGGGGGGGGGGGGGGGGGCTAAAAAAATAACAGAGAGTAGCATCCAACTGGACCCTATATTGACTGATAACCTATAAGACAAAAACTCCGATGCTTTGATTTCACTGGCTACTGAAAGACCCCGGAAAAAAAGAAAGGAAAAAAAAAAGTTGCAACCCAATTTTAACATGGGCAAGATAGCTAGCGCGTGGTCTCTAGTACACATAAACTGCCTCTGTTTTCAGCGGATCTTTTTTTGTGGGTTTGCGACATAAAAACAGTTTCTATCGATAGCGATTATGACAGTGACAAAACTATCAATGACATATAATAATAAAATGAAACGACATAAAATAAAAAGGAGATCAAAATGCCTCACGATTCTATCGGTTCTATATAACTGCGTCATTAGATTACGAAACACACCAAGGACTAGACAACCTGTCATATATTTTTGCTCCAAAAAAAAAGTCTTGATCGGAACCAAAACATCCATTCCTTTAGCTTCAGAGAGCTCTCTGAAGAGCAACAAATGAGCTCGATAGTTTCCTCGGGCCTCCCTTCATTGCGAAGTTGTGATTTTCACATTAAATGCAGTGAAGCCAAGTATTCCTAAAAGTTGACAGTATTTGTGAGCTCACCGTCTCCCCTCTATCTTGCTCTCACACCTACAGCATCCTAAGAAAAAGTTAATGTTTACGACTGACAGCTGAGGCTGGAGTCCACCACATAGACCAACGCTCAAATCTCTGTTTTGCTTAATTTAGTCTGCCTACATGAACTTCGTTATGAAGTTCAACTGCGTGTTTGACCAAATTAAAAGTATTCGTCCTCTCCTGCGCAAATCTTGTTATTCTCATTTGTGTTGTTATTATTCTCATTTAAACAAAACCTTCAATTTTGAACATTCAATGCGCGAAAATACTCTAGGACCAATAAATGTTCGGTATTGACGGTCCTGCTCTTATATGAGTGGTAAGCACGTACGGTCATTTAAAACCACATGTAAACGCTCACTTTCGGACGTCTTTCGGGGGCAATCTGTACCAAACATTTATTGGTCCCTGATCTTTTATGTAATCTGATCTTAACAGGTGCACTATGATCTGGCATCAAAAAAAGGGTCAACAATCAGCGAACTGAAGAAAAGTCGTCGAAAGTCATCGTTTTTGACCTTTGAAACTAAATTTAAAACTTCTCAGTATGAGATTCCTAGATTCAAATAAAAATTCATTTAAAGTGTGTTTCTGGGATTAAAATTGGTCTTGAAAGTTGATATAAATGATGAATTGATGTCAAAATTACTGTCTGATTTCGGGCTTTTTTTTACGATCTCAGAGGACCGTGGTGCCTTTGACAAATTTGCGAATAATTCGATAATTTTAACAGTGATCACACCTTCCACCGATTGAGAAAAGATCACCAGAGCGGAGTGTTTCTTCCATAACACTGCCGTTTTGAGTATTATTAATGGTGTTTATCAATTTCCCGATGATTCCAACGGTTGAGAAAAGATTCCATAGTTCAATTCAATGTATGACAGTACAGCACGAAAATACTCTGATCTGTAATCTTTTTTCAATCGGTGCAATCACTGTTAAATTATGAAAATGTCCTCAAGATTTTTGAAGCCGTCGACAACTCCGCCGGTTGAGAAAAGATTGCAGATCAATGTGTTTTCGTGCATAACAGTCCTACACTGAAGTGAACTCTGTATTCTTTCCTCAACCGGTGGAATCATCGGTGAATTGAAAAAATCCATCAACTACGCAAAACGGCACCTCTGCATACACTGAACTTGACTCTGTAATCTTCTGTTCAACCGGTGGAAGCATCGGTGAGTTGAAAGACTCCATGAATATACACAAACAATGCGACAGTGGAAAAAGTCAAAGTTTTGATTTTGCTGTTTGCCGTGACAGCAACCGCGCGAACAAAAGGACAACACAACAACCTTTGTCGCAAACAAGTCGCAAGTCTGATGTACGATTGCAACGCACGGGGGGGGGGGGGGGGGGAGGCGCCAAAATGCACCTTAAACCACGCGCAGTAATCCAACGGTGGCGTGCTCGGTGCATCTCTATATAGCGCAGTGCAAGTATACATATTACGATCGCATCTCACCCTTAATCTCCAATTCGAGAGCCCTATGCTAAATAGTTTAATCTGCGATAAAGGTATGGAGTGAGACGAATGCACTATAATACAGCCCCCGAGTGATCGATCATTGAGTTTATTGGGTTACCGATTGAGATTATTCGTAGTCGGGGAAAGGATTCCTTGTAATGTATCCATATTTATACGAATATTCTTTAATAGTCTTTGTTCGATTGTGTTGCGACTCGCGCGGCGCAAGGAGGGTGCCTCCTCTCCACCCTGCCACACCCCTTCTCCCACCCTTTGTCACTCTCTGTTAAGTTCAACGCGCGATGTAGGTTTTCGGGTCTAGCCGAGAAAAGACTCGGTCGGCACGCTCTATGGCCTATTTTTAATCGACACCTATCATTGCGTATTGTTGCTTTATAGGTAATGTGGTGCTGAAAGAAAGGAACGGGGTCGGAGAAGTGAAAACTGATACGAGTCGAAAGAAATGATGATGGTACAGTCGGCGAATAAAATAATGTCAGTCGAATCCTTAAATTTTGACAAGGTAGGCCACCCGCAATGCTTCAACTTATTGTGTTCGGTACTACAGGTTGCCGATCCAAACCAAAATCTAAGGAGTCAATTAACTGACATTCTTTGAATCCTTGACTGTACATTGTCAGCGGGTACTAAATTGTGTTGGTTTTGATGCAGCACGTCGCGTAGCTTTATTAATTTGATATGGTGGCGAAATTTCCTTTTTTTTTTGTAAACTTGGAAAAAATTTCGAGGAAAACGTCGATTTGTGCCGGACTGCGGATGTCGTTACCTTCAGGTAAACTTTGCCTTTTGGTGAGAGAGAGAGAGAGAGAGAGAGAGAGAGAGAGAGAGAGAGAGAGAGAGAGAGAGAGAGAGAGAGAGAGAGAGAGAGAGAGAGAGAGAGAGAGAGAGAGAGAGAGATGATTAACTTCCGGCGTTCGTCAGTAGCTCAACCTTTGACAACGGCACCTATTTAGAACCTTACACAGTTTGATTTGCTGGTACCGCATTTTAGTTCGCAAAGTGATGACAGATTTAGGCCATACGTAACTTTTAGTTTGACTTTGTTCGACTCAAATTTTGGTGATTGATGAGAAAACATGAATTACATAGAAGTTAACATGAGTTGAGTTATAATGGAGTCGAGTCTAGTATAAACAGTTTTAATGCGAAGTCAACGGTTACCCTATACAATCACAACAAGGCACTCATCGGACGCTATCGCCTCTGAGACAAAACTCGCGTAATGTTCCAAACTATCTCATTCACTGTCGAAATTAGTTTACACTTGTTTCACGACACTTTTCTACCAAAATCGCATCAAAATTACTTTAGAAATTTATGTCTATCAAAAAAAGTTCACAAAAAATGTCTCTGCTTACGATTTTAGCGATGAGAGTGAGATAGAAGTATAAGGGTTACGTGAGAGTGAGAGGGGTGGTTTGGAGCGCTCAAAGAACTTCCTCGCCAGATGACGACGTCATCACTAAAACTGTCACTAGCCCAACTCTCTTCGGCCCCAGACTACATAATCTTGATAGTAAACGTTACTACGAGACGACCCCTTAGATTTTGATGGTTGCGTCCACCTCTGCAATGCTTAACTTTGTTGAGGTTTGAGTGTTGTGGTAGCGCCGGTAGGGGTAGCCTACCTCTAACAATAAGAGCTGTCCGAAATTATTTAAATGTTCCTGGGACCAAATAGTGTTACGTCCTCACGGTCCCGCACGCAGATGATCGGTGAGCACTTACGGGGGGTATAAACTACACGCAAACATACTTACGTGCGCACCATCCAACGTCTTTCGGAGGACCGTCAAGCCGTAACATTATTTGGTCCCTGGCTATAATTGGAGAGTTTTGTTTTTCCCAATAACTAGTAAAGGTTATACTACACTCTGTTGAGGTTGATCAAAATTACTGGCGTGCGCCAAATTCTTCTATTTTTACGGTTAATTTCGTGTGTGCTGTACAGACTGTGTGCTTTTTTTCGAGATAATTTGATTTTTTAATCTAAGTTTTTATTAATTTGGTTGTTCTTTTTTAAGGTCAATTTTTTCAAAACCAGTGCAGAAATGAAAAAAAAAAAAAAAAACTGAAATCAATCAAAATTAATTTCCGATCAAAATTGGTGGGTCAGTCAAGCGAGACAGGGTTCACGCCTTTTGAATATCGGGTTCTGATGAGTAGTGGTAGCTGCTTTTGAAATGCATCAAAACGCATCGATGAGCTGTTCGTTAGCAACAAGTCGAATTTCTGCGCTAACCAATTACTCACCGGTACGCTTTGATGCTTCTCGGAAGCAGCCACCGTTTCTTGTCATAATAACCCAATACTCAAAATAGGTGAGTTCTTGAAGACATTTATGAAAGCTATCGAAAAACAAAACTGATCTTGAGACACAGTTACGATGGTATATAGTAACGCTTATCCTTCACGGCTTTTTTCAGCATTGCGGAGTGTTCGAGTCATCACTCGGCCCGATATATATTTTATTTCATTATCCAGCAATGAAGCAACAATTATGACAACTCTATCGAATAATTAGTTAATCAATCGAGTAACGACGAAAGACTTTTCGCAAAACGGAAGACGATTTAAAGACCCAAAGCGACGGATGAAGTCAAGCGAGGCACAGGTTTGCAGGTTGCTCTCGACGCAATGAACACACTCAAAATAACTCACGAAAGAGATTTCACTCATACGAGGTAATTTCAAAATCACCCTATTTATATGTGAAATTAATTGTCATAATTTTTTAGCATCAACAACACAAAATAAAAATAAAAGCATTTTTTTATTATAAATATCGCGAGGGGTGACTCGCAGAAGAAAGATCCCTATTAAGTAGTTATTCATTTAACCCTTTCTACTCTACCGTCCCATCCCCAAAGGTAACACGAAGGTGTTGAGAAAAAAAAGGGAGGAGAGGGGCACTGCCTCTATATATAAAGAAAGGAGTCTTTTGGGGTGAGGGTTGCGGACGCTAGGGGAGAGGGTTTTGAATACTCATGTTAAAAAAAAGGACTTCTGGAAAGACACTGGTGCCGTTTTGCATATCGGTAAGTTAGTTAGTATTCCTCAGGACTCATCTCTTTGGTTTTAGTAAAACCAACTGTCCCTTCAACAAGGCCTTTTTTTCCTCTCCTCTCTTTCTTTTATTTATTAATCATTCGCCTCGTTCATTTATACGGTGGGAAACTTTGCCGCTGGGTTCTGGTCCTCCTCGGGCCGGATGACGATAGATAAGTCTTACGCTTTGGGCATCATTACTGATTACTTACACTATTTTAATCTTTGAGCAAAGACAATTTTTCATGCTTTTTTACGACCAAGAGCGAGTTTTTTTTTTCTTTCTTTCAGTTTCGCCCTGTTGTCATTCACACGGAGGGATTGTTTAATGTTTAACGACTTAATTATATTCATGTATAATTAATCTTGTTTCTCTCATTCGCTTGGGGGCATCATTTTTCTCTTCTCGACTGCAGGATGACTGAGCGGACTGACTGGAGACTCGTATGCAAAATTGGAATTATGAAATTTGAAAATTATCAACGCTCTGGAATCATGATTTTTCGGACGGCCGTGAAAACAAAAGGGGGTATCCTTTTTGTTCTCTTTTTCGCTAATAACCGAAGCGTTTGCTACGGTTCTGTGTTTTTCGATGGCGGATACGTTTTTGAATATCTTAAGTCTCGCTTTGTTTTTTTTCTGCACCCAGATATCTATTAATTATTTTTTGTGTCTTTTTTACAACCGTGCAGGCCCTGAGGTCGGTTACTTTACCATGTGCAAAAAATCTTGCCTGGGGGGGAGGCTTTTTTTGGTCCCACGAGTCAAATTGTGTTAGTATTTAAATAATATGCGTATTAGTATCGAACGGTTATTGAGATCTCTGTCATGTTCGACTTTCAGTTGAGGTGCTTAAAGGTTTTGGAAAAATATCAAATAAAAAATTTAAAAAAAAATAATAAGGATGCAGTTTGTTACATTATCTATACTGAAAAAAGTGCTGACTTAACTAATTACAAAAATAAAAGTATGTGTTGTGTGTGCAAACCTCCGTGCTGAGTTGATTCAACTATTTTAACTAGTAAAACTTACAGTTTCTAAGTTTTGTTCTCACTTGTAACTGTGTGAATAGTTAAATTAATCACTTTTTTTCAGAGTACCTCTACCTAGCGGACTCAATAAAAAGACGAGGAAAATGAAATACTTCCTCTTCTTTGGGGGGGGGGGGGGGGGGAGAGGAAGTAAAAACATTTGATACCTTAATGACACACATGTAAAATCGTTCGGAAAATAAGCAAAAAGTGTGAAATGTCGGTTTTACACTGACTTTCACGTAAACCATTGGATGATTTGACTGAAATTTTTATCAACTTTTTTGAAGTTGTTGATGCTTGTTAAAAGCCAAGTTGTACTTTCTATAAAGCATTTAGATCAGTGAATTTATTTCCTCTTTCTAGACGATATTTTGGGTCGAAATAAATGTACCAAATCCAAGAAAAAAGAAGGAGAAAAAGAAAAAAAAAGCTGCTTGTAAAATCTATCCAAACAGTTTCGATCGCTCCGTGGTTAAAGTTTTTACATACATTTACGCAAGCAGAATAATGCCAGATCCATCATTGGAAGTAAACTTCAGATTAATCTTCTACACAGAGCTGCCGATTTGCGTAGATTTAATGACATTTTCAAATTCACCGATGATTCCACCGGCTGAGAAAAGATTACATAGCTCATTCAGTGTATGACTGTAATGCATGAAAATACTCTGATCTGTAATCTTTCCTCAATTGGTGGAAACGCCGTTAATTAATTAAAATATACCGGTTGAGAAAAGATAAATGAGGCTAGTATTTTCGTGCGTTACAGTTATACACTGAACTAAACTCTGTAATCTTTTCTCAACCGGTGGAATCTTCGGTGAATTTCAAAATTTCATTAAATCTACGCAAACCGGCAGCTCTGCTTCTACATCAAACCGACAAGTATGTGATCAAGTATGCTAAAAAAAAAAGCATGCCTGCTCTTTTGACCAATCGCAATTCGGATGGTACGAATCAATGTTGCCAAAAAAATGTCAATCATGACTCATGAGAAGGTAATAAGAAGCAAGACTCAAAAGGAAGAATGCTTCAAAATTACCTCGTGTTTCTTTTTGGACCACATTATTCTGTGGTTGCAGGTTCCTCAGTAGGTTCAAAAGGGTTGAAAAGAGAACAATCCCCAAAAAAAAAAATCTGACTGTAAAAAAAAATAAACACACACACAGGCGGGTGGTCCACTGCACGCTTGTTTCAAGAAATTAAACCGTGCAACAAAAAACCGTTACATTCATTTGATTGTTTACATATTTTTTTCCTTCCGTCTTCTTTGTTGAAACTTTTTTCACCTCTTTTTTTTCTCACAGAACTTTTTTTTTCCGTCACTTTTCTGTTAATTACGTCAATCGATAAACACAGACACGCTTTTCTCAGTATTCCACTATACAGTATGCAAACACGAGCTCCTTATTAATTTTTTTTTTTAAGAGCCTTGACAAAAAAAAAAAAAAAAAAAAAAAAAAAAAAAAACGAAAAAATAACAAAAGAAAGTAAAAGAGAGGAAAATAAAATCCCTCGAAAGCCAACCCCTAGCCATTGGTCTAATTCATTTGAATACAAGGTGGACCTGTTAGTTCACAGTTATATAGTGTTTAATATAAATGGACGCTTTTTTTCTCCCTTGTTTTTTTTTTTTTTTTTCTCTCTCTCTCCTTCAATTATGAGACACGCTTCATTTTTTGTTCCAATTTTTTGTGATTTTTTTTCTCTCTTATCATACATCCGGTCATCCCGTTCATAGACAAGTCAAAGGTAGATTAATTTCTTCGTTGCTTTAGCTGTGTACGGAGAGAGAATGAAATGAAGAATTCAATCAATAGGTTGTTATGATAAACCTAATATTCAAAACAGGTGTGATTTTTTTTCTTTTTGTATAAAAGGTCAAGGCTGTTTAAGCAATCATATACCTTGAAAATAAACCTCATCACGACCTGGGACCTGGGTGGGCGTTATAAGGAGATCTATACGTTTACAGTTATTCGAGGTTTGAGAATTGAAAAAAAAGGATTTATTAGCGTTTTGTTATTTTATTTATACTTGCGATCACAGAAGAGGATGCAAAATTATCTAAAAAGTATCAAGTTTAAAATACTTAAGCCCTTAAATATCTCGTCAAGTTCAAGTTTTGAATATTTTGATAAAAAGTCTTAAAAAAAAGAAACAAAACAAAACACGATCGAATAAACTATGGTGTCTCAATTCTAAATACAAATACACCTGGGTTCAAATAGAGTATCCGGCAAACAGTAATTACTCGCGCTCTACGAAGAAACGGTCTATAGCTGCTTTAAAAAGGGATCATTATTAGTGTGACTAAAACATATTATGATCATATAGACATATGATCTTCAAAGCATTAGACAAGACTATAGAAGACCGCCTGATTGGATGATTACTATTGGTCTCTCTATTTTATATTGACTATCGAAAAATATAAAGATTTGTAATCAAGCATCACTCCGCTACATTCGATAAGCTAAAAGCTGCTTAGAACAATGCTTTAGCAAATCGAATGTGGCGGAGAGATAGTTGATTACAGAGCTTTACTCTTCGATAAACACTAGATACAGGGTGTTGAAAAATGTTCCCGAATATTTCAGGGATGGATTCTACAGGTCAAAATAATACTTTTTTTTCCTACAAACATGTGTCCGAAAATGCCCCCCTTTTGAGCTACAGTCCCCCAAAGTTATAAAAAATTGACGGTTTTTTTGGAATAGTGACCACTATTATGGACCAAATGTCCTGAAAATTGGTGTCCCATTGTATTTTTACGGGTAAAATCCATTGATGACCTCGAGAAGTTCAGAAATTGAGTCTGACTGTACTTTTCACGCAATCTTGTATCTTTAACGGCACGAATTTTATGTTACGGATTAAAAATTGGAAGAATAATTACAAAAATCAGATGCGAAAAACCCTTAGAAAGATTTTTGGTCCTCCTTGTTTCTTTCGATACGACGCGTTTTAAGCGAGATAATCGCTGCACAGTGTAGAAAAGTCAGCGCTTTTACCATGAAAAGCGGTAGTGAGTGTATATGCAACCCGCCTCGTCGATGCTTCTTTAGACCGGCCGCTATGGTAAAAACGCCGACTTTTCCACACTGTGCAGCGATTATCTCGCTTAAAACGCGTCGTATCGAAAGAAACAAGGAGGACCAAAAATCTTTCTAGGGGTTTTTTGCATCTGATTTCTGTAATTATTCTTCCAATTTTTAATCCGTAACATAAAATTCGTGTCGTTAAAGGTACAAGATTGCGTGAAAAGTACAGTCAGACTCAATTTCTGAATTTCTCGAGGTCATCGATGGATTTTACCCGTAAAAATACCCCGGGACACCAATTTTCAGGACATTTGGTTCATAATAGTGGTCGCTATTCCAAAAAAAACCGTCAATTTTTTAAAACTTTGGGGGGCTGTAGCTCAAAAGGGGGGCATTTTCGGACACATGTTTGTGGAAAACAAAGTATTATTTTGACCTGTACGATCCGCCCCTGAAATATTCGGTAACAGTTTTTTAACACCCTGTATATGAAGAGGGATGAATTATTATGACCTTTTATTTAGCCAGTCTCTTAGTCTTGTCTAATGATTTCAAAAATCAATCCACTGGACTATATACGCAAGCCCTCAACGAATCAAAACAACCAATGACACATATCTTCTATTTCCCTAATTTTTACGCGTGAGTTCCATCTGTCTCATACTCTACTAGGATCCCTGCAATAGAAATAAAATCTTTTTAAGCTTTGAAGCACAAGTTCGCATTATGTTTTTATGTTAACGACCTGGTGGTAATTTGGGGGCTAGAACAAACTCTATTTAAAATTTTCATTTTTACTCCAAACTATTTCCTCAAAACAATAAGGGTTTGCGTTTACATTATCGAATGTTGCAAAGGGATACTTGATTAGGCACAGAACTTTATTTTTTGATTGATACTCTAAGAAACTATACTATAAGAAACGACTATAAAGAATAAGGATATTTTAAGAAGCGCCCACGACAACCACGCAAAAAATGTAAGTATTTAATAAACATTTTAGCTTGTTGTCTATACTTAAGAGGAGCGTACACGATTTTCGTAGTAATTTCACTTACAAAGACGAGCGTTGAATCGTTTCAACGGCAAGAGAAGTGATGGGAACTCACAAATTAGTAATCAGAATTATGTGAGAGTGCAGTCTTTCTTTTTCATCATATTTTCCTTTCTCCAATTAAAGCAATGGTTTTGATGTAAAATCATAAAAAAAAAAAAAAAAAAAAAAGAACTTTTTTTTGTCAAATAAAAAAAAAAAATAAAAAAAAAAAAAATAAAAAAATAAAGATTCTTCTTACAATCCTTTACATTCCATTGAGAAATAAACAAAAATCTCACGCCCAAACCAACTCCATGGCGACTCTTCTTCATTGAGCCTCTTAATTTCTCATTGATTAATCTGTATACCTTTAGAAATTGAAAAGGCAATAATACTTCAAACGTGCCTCTTCAAATAATTAAGTGTTAATCCATTGTAAATCAGTAATATGATAACAAATGGTTCAAAAGGTATTTCAAGATAACGGAACATAGTTCGTGATTGAAGAAGGAGGGAGAGTGAGATAATAGGAAGAAAACTAACAAAGTAATCCTACTATTGTGAGGCCACTTACTTAATAAAGAGCAAATGGTTGGCAGCTGATATAGACAAACCAAACAAGGAATTATGAAGTCAATGCCGCAAAACCTAACCTATCACAATCTATTCGATTGAAGATTGGGGCAGGTATATTGGAGGTATCACGCCGCACGACTATAAGGCCTCCAATGATTACTTTTCCCTTTGTAATCTAATAATGGCTATCCTTTTCTGATCCCGTGAATCTATATCGAAAAGAAAGGGGTTGCTCTCATTACCGATTGAAGACGCGAGAAGAGGGAGAGGAGAGGAGAGGAGAGGAGAAATGACCCAATTTGTCGTTCGGTCGAAGGGTTGAGAGAATCTCAACCCTTTTGTAAAGCGTTATTTGTTTGAAAATAAGAAAACAATTTGGACCTGTGATGTTAACCTGTGACTCTCTTTTTAAGAACGCTGATCGGATGCTGATCAAGATCTTGAGGTGCGCTGTATCAAACCACCGAATCTCGTAGCACAGAGATTGCTTCTCCGTAAATTCTAGACTTGATATTTCGAGTGGTAAGCAACGATCAGTAACTATGTAGATAAACTGATTGGGGGAGGGGGGTTATCAGTCGATTAATTAAAGGCATAAAGCTCAAACACAGGTGCACGTGTCTTTTAAATCGGTATTCGTAGCGAGATAATAGGAATACTGACTTCTTGCTTCATAAAAAAAAAAAAAAAAAAAAAAAAAAAAAAAAAAAAAAAAAAAGTCAAGCCTCTCCCTCAGATTGTTGGGCTTTTAAACTCCCTCAACTCCCTTTCCCCTCCCCTAAAAGCCGCCTATGAGCATTGATTCATTGAAATCTTCTTTGATTACCGTCGAAATATAATGGGGCTCTCAGTGGTGTCGCGTGCCATCTGGCAACAATGCAACTGCTCCATTTGAACTCATTATATATATATCGAATTTTCCTTGTGCACTGTGCACCCCCTGAATTCGATATTTTACATGAGTTTAAATGGATAGAATACATTGTTGCCAAACTGCACGCGACGCCACTGGGGGCTTTTGAAAACTTTTGCTGTAAGCAAATGAATAGTCCAATCTGATGTAATAACCAGCGAAAATCACGAAAATCGCCCTAAGTAAGTCTAAAATTTAGTAATAAAATCACATATTTGTTATAACGGCAAGTTCGTAATGGCGGTTTAACGCAGGTATTATGGGAGATTCCTGCCTATTATGTCACTTTCTCCACAGAAACACACAGATTTGTCCTAATGTAGATAGGAATCTCCCATGATACCTGCGGTTCTGCGTCTCTCCGCAAACACACAGATATGTCCTAATGCAGATAGGAATCTCCCATGGTGTCTCTCCGCCATTAAGCCCGATTTTGAGAGTAAATTTCGTGATTTTTTAGTGTACACATCGTCATTTTGACAGGATTTTTTGCAAGGATAAACTCTTCAATCCCTTTATGGCAAAAGTTTGCAAGAGCCGCATTCAAAACATTTACGAATCCTGGAACTGCCCAATTCTGGCTCGATAAGTTAGTTATTCTGATCCCACTGAGCTACGTGCCGCCCGCAGAGGATTGTGGGAAACAGTTTGAGCCTTTCACTCTTTCACTCCTCCGTGACAGAGCCACAGGGTCAGGTCAACCCGCGAGGGAAGGGAAAGCTTTTCGGTAATTAATATCGTTATCACTTTCTCACCCTACATTCTCGTCGGTCCACCACCCCCACACCGCGTCGTGCAGACTGCAACCCCCCCCCCCCTCCCCCCTGTTTAAGAACCCCCAACTTTCACACGAAGAATATACATACGATTCGGTAGCCACAGGTGATGCAGATGTCTCATCCCTTCGATTTTGATTTTGTTTATTTCGCCCCTCCTTTGTCTCTCTCTTTGATCTTGATTTCATTTTTCGTATTTTTAAGCTGAGGGCTGAGAATCCAGAGAAATCGTATGTAAGATTGATTCTTTGTACGGATTGTTATAATCTTGAGTTTCATCGGAGGAGAACCGGGGGGGGGGGTTATTTAATGTTCGGCTGATTCTTGATGATTCATACTGTTATTTCTTCGAACGAAATAAAGGCATACTCATAGAAAAAAATAAATGGGCACTTTTGAGTAATCTTTTAAAATAAACACAGAAAAAAAGACTGGTTGAATTTACCATCGGCATAGCTGATTTTGGAGTCTGCTATCAAGTATGGTCCACTACACCAGATTATGGTAAAATGTACCAACATGTTACGTTAATTTCCCACAAGGTAAGTTGCATTTACCATGCTTGCTAGCAGACGCCAAAATCAGCTATGCAGATGGTAAATTCTACCTGTCTTTTTTTCCGTGGTTATTGAAGTTTCAATTTTATAGACTTAAAGGGTATGATCAAACAGAATTAAAACTTTTCGTTGA
This sequence comes from Trialeurodes vaporariorum, assembly GCA_011764245.1. Lineage (NCBI taxonomy): Eukaryota > Metazoa > Arthropoda > Insecta > Hemiptera > Aleyrodidae > Trialeurodes > Trialeurodes vaporariorum. The sequence continues at coordinate 34,032,535 of VMOF01000379.1, read as the reverse complement.
CTCCGAAAATGAAATTGCATCATGAATACATCTAAAGCTACGAAATGAATGAATATTTCTTTATCAGGCGTTTCTCTCAGCTAGATCTACATTAACGGACAGTAACTTTAATGAATTGTTGAAACAATTATATGTGTAGCTTTTAAAGAATTAAAACAGGTTAGGACTGATTTACTGATTTACATATGTTGAGGCCCGACAAAATCTTGAATTTGAGGCCTCCTAGAAGACGAATAGAATGTTTGGGGGAACATCCTCCCCCTCAAAAAGGGAGTTTGGGTGTCCTCCCCTTAACTTTTTAATGAAAAAAAAAAAAAAGAGTTGAAAACTAATTTTTAAACTGTTTTTTCTGCAAAGTTCTTATTTTTTTACACTTTTGCATTTTCTTCTTTTACTTTCTCTCTTTTTCTCTTATTCTTCCTTATTTTGGATGGTATGATGCCCCCTTAAGTTTGAGGCCTTCCACAGTTGCGTACTTTGCGTGATGGTGAATCCAACCCTGCTCATGAGGTGCGAAATAGAATCAATTGAATTTCGTGGTATCTCAACTCGAAAAAGCCAAAATTTACTTGTAAACCTCTTTGCCGGACGAATTTTAAGATTATTACGTACAAAGAAGTAAGGTATGTTTTGATGTATCCGCTCTGAGGTGGGAGGTGCACTGTGCAGTCTCTCACATTTTGATCCAACCTCACGGAAATGGAAGAAGGAATCTCACACAGTGAGCATGAATTTGAAAATTTACGGCCAAAAATCAGCTTGTTAAAAGCACCTTAAACCACCTTAACCGGTGTTAAAATAATCACCATTTTGGAGCTGACCTGATTTAAGACTCACTGTGTGCAATTGCTAGTTCTAATCCCTGTCGAAAATTATTCAAAATGTGATATTTAGTCCTGAAACCTTTTAAACGATACTTTAAAAGGCAAATTTAACTTTTCAATGTACGACCGCCAAGTCGGTAATATTGCTCAATGTGCGGTGGCATCCGTTCCTGGGTGGACCAAAAAAAAATAGCGAACTGCGATTATGGTGGCCGATTACGGTGAAGCGGTCTGTTAAGTGTTGAGTCTTAACTGTTGATGTCGCCGCTAATACTTCGTTAAAAATCGCGGAAGCTGGTTTTTTGATGGTTAGTGTCTCGTCCATGCACGCTGCGCGGCGGCGTTTTAATTAGCTCTCACTTTTGCTGCAAATCAGCCCAAATTCTGAGGATGATCCTTAATTAAATTCATCAATGGATTTTCCTTGATTTAGAAGAAATCGGCTGATCCTGCAACGCATTCTTGTTGCCGGATCTCACGTCAAAAAGTGTTTTATTCAACGAGCTATACATTTACCTTGAGTGGCAGTTTCATAGGTAACCTGCGTAACCACCATGGGGGATGTTTAGGTTAGGTTTAAGCGAGCAACCTGTCCATTTGTTACCGTGTATTTTGATGCGGCATCACCGCACAGTGGACCAGAACATGCTTTGATCCATTGTGCGGTGGCGCCGCATCAAAATACACGGAAACAAATGGACAGGTTGCTCGCTTAAACCTAACCTAAAAATCCCCCATGTTGTATTTTTCACGCAATTTCATGGAAGATTCGACCTTCTGTAACGTTAATGAAAAGTCTTCAACAGACCCATTTGAAGTATGTTCAGGGGATTCAGTGAATCCTCTGAAGATCGATTATTTTACGTACGTTTAGATGCAGATTGCAGATAATCTGTTGTTGCTACATTGCACGAACCGCCACTGGACTGAGCACGGACATACTTAGCTATATACTTAATTCCTGCAAACCGATTCTTTCAATTTGGGTTTCAGCCAGAGTCGAACGCACAATGTGCATCCCTACAGTAGGTGTTAAACAAAGGTGAGATATCAAATTCAGAAAAACTGGAGCTCCAGAAACTGGTAAAGGCGTGATCAATAGTAAAACTATAAACACAAAGCAAAAGAAAATAAACGTTCCGTGATGCCCACCGCGGTTAAAACGCTGACTTTAACCACCTTCGACTTCAATTTCCTCAATTTACATCACATTGAAACAATGAAACGAATCAAGAATATTTATTTAGGGTTTTTTTTTTTTTTTTTTTTTTCAATTTAAAACCGTCGTAAAATTTTGAAAATTGCAGCATGAAATTATTTTCATAAAATACTCAAGAGTATCGCAAGAAAGTGCACTGAGACTAGTTTAATGATTATTTCAAGGGCATTGACAAAGCTTGCACCAAAAAATACGCTTACGGCCAGATTTGAATGCGATTTTATGGACAACTTCTGCCACAAAAAAACTGCATTTTTCCCGATTTTTGAAAAAATCGTAGCTCAGGAGGGCAGCATTTTAAAGACCCATACATGAAGGAAAAATTCTTATCTGCCTTAATCGGCTCTAAAATTTACTGAAGTTAAACCTGACACACCCTTTCATCTGCTCTGCACAATCATTATTTAATATGATTATTTCAAGAGCATTAATGAAGTTTACACGAAAAAAAAGAAGAAAAAAAACCTGTTGCCAAATTTGAATGCAATTTTTTTCATAACACTTTCGCAAAAAAAAAAAAAAAAAAAAAAAAAAACCCGAAATTTGAGAACTCGTAGCTCAGGAGGGAAGCATTTTAAAACCCTCACGAACATATAGTGGAAAAAAGTCTCATTTGACTAAAAAAATCAGCTCTGAAATTTCCTGAAGTTAAACCTGACACACCCTATTTATAACATGAGGAGAAATTTTGAAACGTCACGTCACAATAAAGTCCCAAAAGAAACTAGATGATGGCTTATAACTCATTTCCTTTTACTACTTGCTACTGTGCAGCGCGCATATTTTGAAGCAGCTGCAAGCTGGTTGTAAGTTAAGTATGCTATCAGTAAAATACAAATAGTGCCGTTGAAAATATTTAAGCATGAGGATTAAGGCATTGCATTCCAATGTATTCTCTTTATTTGAAAAATGTTTTACTGATAAGTTCTTCTGAGAATGTTTAAATCTTCGTCCTTCAGCACAACAAAAAGTCTTAATAATGTCAATCTAAACTTTTTTGCAATCGGTTTCAAGTGTACTAGCACCGTCCAATACGACCAAGAACTTTATTAGCTTTCCTTAGCTTTATAGCTTTTACTCTCCCTTTCTTTCATACAAGTATGAAAAGTGGTGTATTTAATCTTCTTCTCCCATTTCATGTAAAACTGTCCTTCATTTTCATTTAGATTAAAGTAATTCGATTTAAAAGCGTTTCAGGGCTGCCGTGCATAAGTGCGTTAAACAGTTTTTTTTTTTTTTTATTTTCTTTTTGTTTTTGTTTTTGTTTTTTTTTCTTTGTCTATTCTCTGGCGATTCTTCCTTGGGTTTACCAAAACATTACACAGTTCAGTTTAGTGCATGTATATGACTGTGATACTGGAAACACTGGAAATAGGTAGCACTGCATAGATCCTGTCTCCTTGGCGCCTAATATATTTTGACTTTTGATCTGCCATCCGTTTGTTATAATTTACAAGGATTGGTTGCAAGCTCTCTCTCTGTATTTTGGCGAAAAGAGGTGCACAAAGGAGACTTTCTTTCAGTAATTGATCCCTTGAAACCTTGTTACACCAAAATACTTGCATTTGTGATTCTTTCTAAATCGGTGGAATCACCGTTAAATTATCAAAATACATATTTACACATTTTTCATTTTTTTTTTCTTTTTATTTTAGTGAAAAGACTAAAGTTTGCATTGCAGCGCACTCTGGGTCTAAATACGAAGTTTTTCGGGCATCTTCATAGGATTCATCAGGACAAATGAATCTTCTACTATACCTACATAGCTTCGAGATCTTTGTTCTTAAATGGCAGAGCTATGCAAGTGTCATGGAGGATTCCTGTCTAATCTGTCAATCTCTCTCTATACAGAAACACACAGAGGAAAGCTTCAAATCGGATAGGAACCTCCCACGGTACCTGCGTAGCTAGCTACGCCATCACGCCTTAAATTTCAAATTCCTTTTGTGATTCTGCGTGAGTGAATTTCGTAATTTTTTAAAGTGCTCTAATCAAAATTTTAGCTGCAATTCACTCAATTTTACTTCAATTACCTATTCAATCGCTTACAGCAGAAGTTAGCAAGAGTCCCATTTTGTAGCGCTACGTGGGAATAAATAATTATGGCCCTAATTTCAATTATGGAATTTCACGGAACATTTTTACTGGGGTGCAATGAAAGGGGCTGTGTAATATTTGGGTGAACTGCGACCAATGGAATCACAAGAGTAATAAAAAATAAAAAAAAAATAATATAAAAAAACCATTTGAATGTATTGAGAACAGCAGCTCTGAAGCATTTTTCCGTGATCCTACTAATAACTCATCGTTAGATTCGATAAAAATTGTGCGCTTTTCGATGATTCTCTCTGCGCATGCGCAAACGTGACAACACCGATTCGAGCTTGCACCGATCGCGCACTTCCTCCTCCGTTTGGAATGCAATTCGGGTTAGAAGGAAAGAAGAGCGCTGAGCCCAAAGAGAGATCGTATCATGTCATACCAGATACCGAAACCGAGGGCAAGGGGAGGAGACTTTGTCTGGAAATTCCTGATTGTGGAACACGGCGCGGTGAGGCGCGCCATGGGCGAAAATGGCCGATTTGGCGGTCAAGAATCATTTAAGGTGATTCATGGCGAAATATTTCCAGATTTCAATCGGATAGACAGCGCCACGGTAGTGCGGTGTTTTCGGCATTTTAAATTGAAACCAAAGAAAAAAGCAAAATCCAATAACGTCAGCACCAGCGAAATTTTTTATGGATATATTTTGAGCCCAACGAGCAAAATGGGTTAATGAATATTAAAAGCCGTAAATTATGAAATTCGTTTCACCATAAGCCTAGTGAGTGCGAGTGAGGGCGAATGATAGTATGTCTATCTGCCTTACTCGCACTCATTGAGGCTTATTATTAGAATGTTCGTAATTCCTAATATCCGGCTTTATTTTTGAGTATTTCAGCTTGAACTTACAGGCTATCTTCCTGAGGTATGCTTGCAGGCACAGGTGTTCCCCAAAGTGTGTACTTTTGTTGTAAATTCATCAATTTCAGCCGACAAATTTTGACTTTTTGAGGAGCGCTAGTGGCGGTATCCATCGGATTGAAATCTGGATAAGCTTCGCCTGGAGAGCTCCAGTGCTCCAGTCCTGGAGTGTTCCATGCTACAATCAAGCTAATCTTAACTTATTAAATCTAATCTTTACAAAAGCTAATCTAACTCGAGCTAATCTTACTTAAGCTAATCAATTACTCAAGAAAATCTTTTAAAGCTTCCGGGACTAAATTTTACCCGCTTGGACCATATCCAATCGGAATGATTCCAGCTGGAAAATGTGCGCAAAGAGTCTACTATCAGTCCAGTTTCAATAAGAACATTATTGACACCGATTTTAAATTGTTGATTTTTTGGCCGCCAAATAGTAAAATTCATATCCATTGTGCGGTGGCGAGACGAAATATTGTTATTTTTAGTTTAAAACTTGTAAAATGAACTGGAACGCGATGAGCGCCGCTCTTGATGCACATGATATACAAGGTGGTCGTGCTTCTTTCCATCTGTGACTTCCAAGTCACGTGATGCTCGACGCACACAGGATTGAAACATGGATTTTTAAGGACATGAAAGGTTTACTTATTTCTCTGCTTTAAAAACATTTAATAGATGATCTTTCTTGTAAAAGTCAAACGATAACATAAATTATTTCACACATTTTTAAGTTTTCTCGCCACATATTGTTCATCATAAGCTTAAATTCTTAATTGTAAAGTTATGTCCGAAAAATAAATTTCATGTATCGACCCACTGTAAGACGGAGGAGAAAGCCGCTGATTCTAATTGAATTATTTCGGCGACGATGTCATTGATTTATCAAAACGTAACATCGACAGCTTTAGCATTAAGTATGATTGATGGCGGACTCTGATTCCAGATCAAAGTTGATTTAATTTACTTCCCCCAAAAAGAGCATTTTCGACTGCAAATTTCGGCTTTGTTGTAGATGAATACATGCAAGCTTAACGGAATTCACGTCTTATAAAATACTTCATGGGATAAAAATTAGAATTGGGACCGTCATAAATTAGATGATGCTAATTTTTCGATACACTAGTACAAAGGCTCCATGACGTGCTTGATATTGGCAATCACGTGATCGTGAATCAAGGGCATCCAGAGAAAAAATTAAGGAGACGAAGGAGGGAGGAGTTCATGTAGGGGGTGATGGTGATATCCGACAATTTTTTTTTTTTTTTGCATTTTTTGAGCTTTGCTTTGTTAGATTCGTGAAAAATTTTGGTTTCTTCATCATCCGAGAGGGACCCCCCAGGGGAGGCCACTTTCCCCTCTTTCTATAGATTGTATAAACCCATTGTTCGTAGTCTCTATCGAGAGAAGAGATGTAACTGTATTTTTTCTCTCTCCTCCAACAAAAAAAAGAAAAAACTAAATTCTTTCCTCCTACACTGATGTGATTGACAGAGAAAGACTCTTTGATAGTGCTGACGAAACCTTTCGTAGAGAAACGACCCAGCAAAAGACTTTCGTTGAGCCAAACAAATATTTAGTTCAACCAGCAAAACCTTTTTTAATTAGGCGTACAAAACGTTTGGGTTTAGTTATAGCTCTACTGCTCTACTAAGTCTAAGGTATTTTGCTGGTTTTCAACAAAAAGTTATATCAGCGCTTTGTAAGTACCAAATCGTTTCTTTGTTTCGTTTTTTTCTGTGGCTATGGCTTCGATGGCGTCACTGCATTTACCGTTAAAAGGTTTCGAATAAACCGATGACAATTTTTGCTCGTATAGAGAACGCAAATCCAAATACAGGCATTACTAAGCATTCTCTGCAGGCGTGTGAAACCTCATTTGCAATTTGGAAGTTTAAATCAATGCGTAAGTATGTATCTTTCAAGATATTCTCATCTCTTCTTCAACAACAAGAAGAAGAAAAAAAGAAGAAAAAATCGACGAAATCTCGTATTTGCATCGGATGTAAATTCTAAGTACACTTGAGGACATTTTCAGAGTCCAACGATCGGCAAAGGAAAGGGGTTTATAACCGAAGGCGTCTCTCTTCGGCCTTTTATTTTTCCATCGGTCCCAAAACTAAAACTATATGACGAGGATTGAGGCATCAGGTTGGCACCCTGCGGCGAAATATTTCAGCAGCACTTTTTATTTACCTCTCCTCTTTTTAAATTACAGGGATGCCAACTTAATCCTGTTTGAGTTTTTGTTTCTTTTATATTTGTCAACTCATTGATCAAGAAGCAGGTATACCCATCACGTTATACCCACGCCCTTTTGGCGAGACGTATGAATGCTTCGGGCTAATTTTAGCTTATTTCTCTTCCTGGATTTTTGTTTTCTTATTATTATTTTTTCCTTTTCCTTCTTTGCGTTCTCCGTAAAGCGCGGGGTTTTTTTTTATACTTTGCTCGCCGTTCCTTTCATTTTTAAACACTTTTAAGTTTATGTAAAGACAGCTCACGCTTAATTAGTTCGTTTTGAATAAAATTCATTATGCATTTTATCATTCTATTCAAATGAAGCTTTTTTTTTCTTGTATTTTGTTTCATTGAAACGGTACAGTGCTATTATTATTACACAACTTTTACTGTTACTCTTTCGTCGTTGCGCTAATGTATTTCCTGATGCAAACTATTAGATTTGATGCTCAAAAAAATGTATCTATAATATTTAATTTTCTTGGAAGAAGCAACTCATTTTTTGGGTGTCTCTATTTAAAGGTTTATTTTGAGCTACGGACAATATTTTGTTTTTTGTTTGTTTGTTTTTGTTTTTGTTTTTTTTTTTTTTATGGTTTAAATTTGATGCCGTAATAACTTACCAGTGGGCGGTTAGAGAATAATTAAACAAACCTTTAAAGCAGCCGCAACCTATTCAATGAGTGCGAGTGAAACAGAGAATCTCTCTCTTACTCACAGATAATATATCCGAAATCCGTTCTCAATAGTACGACTTTATATACTTCTTGTCAACTAATTTTAATTATTGATGGCATCAAATATCGAGGAAAATTTCGACATTTCATGACGTTCTGCTAATCAGGCTCTTTCAAACTTTTGTTGGGAGCAAATGAATAGTCCAATCTCAAGTGAAAACCAGCGAAAATCACGAAAACCACACTAAGTAGGTAAGTCTAAAATTTAGAAGTAAACTCACAAAACTGCTATAAAGGTAAGCTCGTAATGGCGGTTTAACGCAGGTATGGGAGATGTTTGTCTAATTTGTCACTTCCTCAAAGGAAACACAGATATTTGCCTCAGTTTAGATAGGAACCCGTGATATCTTCGTCTCTCCGTCATTAAGCCCGATTCTGAGAGTGAATTTTGAGGGTTTTTTTTTGTGTAAACATTATCATTTTAAGAGGTTTTTATGCAAGAATCTACTCTTCAATCCCCTGTAGCAAAAGCGTGTAAGAGCCCCATCAGCCCAATCATATTTTATCCCATTCAAATGACTGCAAAAATTCGGAATTTAGGAAAGTGACACGTGACAACCATCTAGCAAATTGCAAGAACCCCCAAAGCAATTTATTCACAGAAAATATTCTCAAGCCAAGGCCAACAGAAGAAAGTTTTTTCGTTGAATCTCTAAATTACATCCTTAGTTTGCTCTGATAACATACTTGAAGTCAGTGGCGTCGCGCGCAATCTGGCATCGCTGCATTTCGCCTACAAAATTAACGTATATTACAAGGGTCAAGCTACTAGGGCTGCACAGTGCACTTCCTCGAATCGATATTTTTGCATGGATTTAAAGGGGCAAAATGCGGTGTTGCCAGATTGAACGGAATGGAGCTGCTTGAAGCTAAAATAATACGCCAAAGGAACTTGAACAGACGGGACGTATAGTTATGGTGAAGAATTTCAATTGATCGTTGCAAGAATTGAATGGAGCGTTTTAAACAATGAAGATCGCTTATCGGAAATATTGGGACGCGATTTTATGATCGTTGAATGACCATATAGGAGGAGCATGATCATTGAGCATTCACATTAAATTAGGAATTAAAGTCCGTTGGTTAGTGCACTTGGCCTACGGCATGGCATGGCACAGCTGCAATGTGGTTGTTGATCTGATTCTTCGTCAACTTGCTACGTTCACGGCGGTTCAAAGGTACGAGGAAAAGTATCAATTTTTAAGATGCTAAATAGGTCCGTTGCATACTTTTGCAACAGATGGTCAAAATGATTTTCAGGGTTAAAATGAGTAGTTTTTAAAAGTTTTCAATGAGCACATCGTTAATAGCGTATGGAATTTTCAAATTGATTTCCAGAGTTAATGAGTGGATGTTAAAAGTTTTCTAATGTGCACATCATTATTTTCGCAGAACTTATATGTATTGCTTGAATCAATGTGTCCATATTATTGTAGCAAAATTATCGAACAGACTCTTTGCAAAAGCGGATCCAGCAATGAGGCGACTGTGTATTATTCCCATTTGAATGCATGAGAAACAATCGATTAATAAAAGGGCCATGGCCCCCTCAAGAATCGATTGTTTTTTATACGTTCAAATAGAGTGAATTTATGGTTGCCAAATTGCTGGATCCACCTATGACTCTTTGAATTTCCAAATAGACGGTAATTTTATACAGGCTCTTATGTAAGGGAAACTAAAATCGCGGTTGTTCACGGCGATAGATAGAAAAGACTTAAGAGAGACTCGCCGCGCCGTGTTAAATGAACACTATTCCAACTGTAGTGGATCTACTGAAAAATAAAATGCTACAACAGGTAATAAATTCACTTAAAATTACCTTGCTCATATCAAAAAGTTACTACATTTTCTCTTAAACACAATAAATGCTAACAAAATTCCAAGAAGGCTATCGCACAGCTATAGTCACAATAGGGGAGCATCCCCTCCTCTCATTACAACTTTCGCTATGCTGAAAGAAGTAATTCATCATAGAGTAGCAGAAAAAATGAATGGGACTCCCCCAGCCCCCACTGTTACTCATTAGACGACAACTATCTTGAAATTTTCTTTAAACTCATTTCTTAATCTGTGATTTGACATAGTCGATATCCAGCTCTCTGGAAATCGGTCGAAAATGCTCAAGATTTATCTTACGAGCCCCTAAAAGCAAGGTTTAGACTTCCGACTGCAGTTCGTGAGAAATTCTGTTGGAGAAAATGCATAAGGATCTCTTAAAACGCTTGTTTAAATGAAACGAGGCAGTTCGCATCTTGGAAAACGAGGCGCGAAAAAAAAAACAAAAATCAAAGATGCAGAAATTCGGGAATACATTAACACGTACGAATGTTTGTTCAACAGTGCTTTGTTGACGAATAAATACAGACAAGTCTGAGGAAGGACAGTTCTTTTAACCCTTTCCCCCACCCCCGGGCTTACTCTGTCCCCCTGTCGCGCCGTATTTACCTCACCGTACGGGTGCAATGATGCTGCAAAGAGAATAAGTATTTAAAAAAAAAAAAAAAAAAAAAAAGTACACGTAATGGTAATTCTGATCTCAAGTTTGGTCACGTCCGAAGTTTTTCACCCGTAAGAGGGTCGATTTGAATACGCAGCAATTGAAAGGAATCATTTATTTACTATAAGTAAGATCATAATATATTGTTTTTGAGTGGCGCGGCGAGGCAAAGAAGGCACCTCACCGCGATGATGCGACATGCACCCCTTTTGGTCCTCCGACGACCGGATCGATGGAGATCATGCTAGTGTAAAGATATGTGTGCTGTGGTTTTTCCTTCCTTTATCATACGCGGCCTTTCAGCCTTTTAGCCGTAGTTAATGTTGTATGCAAATCCGTGCAAGGATCCAGGAATCACGATAATCTTTGGAGTCCCCTATTGTTTATTTGGGGTGTTTAATTCTACTCTCGATGTCAGGTTCCGCGCGTACGTGTGTGTGAGTGTGGATGGGTGTTGTGTTGTAGAAAGGTGGTACCTGTCCTGAATATTTCCTTTCCGGATCCTCATTTAAGAAGGTTACGTATGCAAATCAAGTTTGTATTCATTTTAATAAAAGGATAGCTTTTTTTCATCTGTGAGTGTGTGCGTGTGTTTTTACTAATAGTTTCTACTCACCTCTTTCTTTTAGTTGCTCTCTCTCTCTGTCGCTCTTTCTTTATCAAAGGGTTCAAAGCATGGGAGTTTTTTTTGGTGGGTTTTTGTTTTATCTTTTTTTTTTTTGCTTTTCTCTTAGGGGTGGACTCTTTTTTTGTCTTAGCCTTCAGACGTGCGGATTAGTGGAGCTTCTATATGATAGCTGCAGATCCTTTGGTATATCCCTTCCTCCTCTCTGGGTGAGAGCAAGGATTGGAGGGGGTAGAGGCTATTGTTGGTGCTATCCAGTTGTCTTCACAACCTTCTTTGCATATATTCTTATCTGTGAGAATGTTGCTCACACATTATGAGGACTTTTTTTTTTCATTACTTAACGAACTTCTTCGGTTTTTTTTACTCGTTTTTTCTCCATCAATATGTTTTTTTTTTTCTCTCTCTCTCTTCAACCTCCTCCTCACTTCTTTGAACTTTCGCCATTTTTTTCTTCAATTTCTTATGCTTTGGACCGTTACTTATTCTCGTTGTTCTTAGAACGGTCCATTTTTTTTTCACTCCTAATTTTAGTTACATGTAAATTCGAACGGAAAAAATAAAGCAATGACAACATAAAACGAACCGTTTCAGAGTTTTTCATCCTTGATTTTGTAACGGAAAAAAAAAATCTTCTCAACCGTTCGAAGATATTTGGTCGAAGAAAACGCTATTCATTGAATAATCACAATCTATGGCCTTATGTGTTTTATTATACCGTACCTCGAAGACAATCTAACGGGTCAAAATTTTCTCCTCATTTAAACATTTATAACGGATTTGTCAGGCTTTCAGTGAAACTGCGAAAATTTCAAGGACAAAACTCGGTGTTCTCTGATGGAAGATTTCGATGCAAGATCGAGTACACTTTGCACCTCCAAATAGGTCGAAATTTTCAAGCTTTTAACCGGACAAACTTCAGAGTTGTCAGGTTGCACACGGAAAAAAATATTAGTAAAAATAACCATACGGATACCTGATTTTGGCACCTGCTAGATGTTATGGTAATGTTAACCAGAAGTATACTATGTTTTGACTAGGTACTAGGTGATGTTACCTGATTGCATGTCGAATTTACTCAAAGTATCGGTAAATTTACCATACTTCTGGTCAAGTTTACCATAACATCTAGCAGGTGCCAAAATCAGGTATCCGTATGGTTATTTTTACCATAGTTTTTTTTCCGTGCACATGCTACGCCGAGATGTAAAGATTGGAGGATAAGCAGCTGTGCTACTTTCGACCAGATAATTCGATCTTCTTCTTCACAGGAAAAGAAGGGGAAAAACTCTCTGTCAGCGCTATACCAAAGCGTTTTTCCCCAGTTTTATTCTTCTTCCTATTTTTCCGTGTAATAGTCGCATCAGAATGGACAAAAAAAGAAAATTAGAAGTTCGTAGCTTTCGGTATAGTTCGGCATACCGAACTGTGCCGAAATCTGCACTGAAACTAGTGATGCGTCCTCGAAACCTTCCATTTTCTGCAATGTATATAAAATTAAGATCGTGGAACGATTTGAGAGCAATCGAGATGAGTGTATTGCCTGTAACAATTAATTAACGATCTCACAATATACCGTCACTTGCAGAGCCATACAGAATGAAATCGGGTACAATATTAGAATACAAAAATGACATTTACAATCGTGGCACTTTCAAAAATGTTCGACAGTACGAATCAATTTGTTCTTGTAAATATCGATGTGTATTCCGCATGGGAATCTAAAATCCTCCGTCGACTGAAACGCGATTAAAAAGTGAAGCATACTTTAAAATGAAGCGTTAAATATTGAACTGACTTTGAAAAATCACTTGATCGTCTCGGGACCGCTCTATCTCCGAGGCTTGCAGGATTCGGGTACATTTTTGATATGCTAAAAAAAAAAAAATGTGATGCTGGAACAGTTTCAATACTAGAGCTCCGTTCTGGTCGCATTCGAAACGGCCCATTTTTAATGCTAAGTAATGAAGACATAATATATCGAGCCTGATATCTTGAGTGACTGCGTCATTTGAATAAATGGTCCTCAGCGGTGACTGCACCCAAACTTCAGTCTTGCACTGTGCACTCTGCAGTCTACCACCAACCCTCGATACTACTCACACACAGAAACCCACCGACACAGAGTAATTACATAATTATGCATCTGTATTAGTCCGTCATTCGTGTGCGCTCCCAATCTATCGACCTCCCCCCTCTCCTCTCCGCCAGCCTATTCACCAATCGAAATCGATGGATATGAACGCGCGATATCGAATGATATTCAAATGATATTCAAGCGCATAAAATAATGAGAGAGAAATGAAAATAAGGGAGAAGATTAATTGTTTGGTGGGAAAAGGGCGCATAAAAGTTCCGGTGTGCTTTTTCTTGACAAAATAAAATTGTACTTTAATGTAAGTTTTTATTGACGAGCATACCTCATGAATTTTAGGCTCTATTCTCGACAGTGTAATATGTTGTCGGTGGAAGGTGTTCTCTGTGGGAATACAAACAGTCGTTCCTTTTTTTGTTTCTTTTTTACGGCGTATTTTTTCGGCAAGACGGACCCTATAGATTAGTGTTAGTATTGGTTTATGTGTGTGCGTGCGTGCGCATGCTTCTAGTTGTGTTGTGACAGATTCCTCCGCTAAATGACTCTAGCTATAGTCGTTCGTTTGAAAATCTGCATAATCGTCGGTTGCCACGAGATTCTGGTCTACTTTACATAACTTCGAAGCCGAGGTGTTGCTTTGGATGCGTCCTTCCATTCGGAGCTTCAATAATCAATAGGGTATATCAAAACTGTGACGATCACCATGATTGGTACGAATTTCTTGATCGGGGCGGAGGTTATAAGGGTGTAATTTTGAAACTTTTCTTGAATGGGTCTGTTGCAAACTTTTGCTACAACGATAAAGAGTGTATCATCGTATGTAAAATCACCCGAAAAGCCCATTGGTGGCATCAGAAAGTCGTCGTTTAATGAAATCCAAGATGGCGGTAAAATATCGAGCAATCTGTACGCATGCACCTTTAACATCCAAGGATTGCCAATGTTGACAACCTCACAGCTTCAGAGGTTATGTGTTTATTTACGTTGTGATTGGGTGTGATCGATATTGTGAGGTTGGCTATCCTTGGATGTTCGTGGTGCATGCATACAGATTGCTCGATATTTTACCGCCATCTTGGATTTCATTAAACGTCTCTCGTGAGTTCCATACTGCATTTCATGACTTTCTCATGCTACCAATGGACTTTTCCCGCGATTTTACATGATAGTGAACACTCTATATAGCGCTGCAGCAAAAGTTTTCAACAGACCCATTGAGATATCCTTGGCTTGAAAAACACTCTAGTTGAGTTGAGTGAGAAAAATTGCAATTCAGAGACGTTCGCCAGAAATCGGCAATTCTTCACAAATCTTGAGTTTAGTTCAAGATATAGCAAACAAGCAACCTTGAAAGTAACTCCTTTGAGACTTATCTTAATGAGAACACCGTATGTGCTTTAAACCTCGCTCTGCATGAGTTTGTTGCGCAAAATTTTGCTATAGCGTTAGAGAGGATCAATATTCCTGTGACACTTCCCTTGACAATTACGTTGAGAGCATCAGAAAGTTCCAAAAATTGGCTCACAAACTCAATAAATAAGTTTAACAAAATTCAAAGATGGCGATCAAATGAGTGGGTGACAATGAGAGAGTCCAACCTAATTGCAGCTTTTTCTATGATGAATAACTTTTCTCAGCATAGAAATCTGGTTTTAGATGGGACTCCCCATTGTCACACGCTTATTCGACCGCTATCTTTTAATTTTGCTAACAGCATTTATTGAATTTGTGGTACTTTTAGAACTTTCTGGTACACTCAAAGTTATTTCCCATAGTGATTTTACGTAGGTAACAACCCTCTCTATAACTCTGTACAGACATTTTGTAACCCATTGTCCATTTTTGGAAACTCTTGCTTGAAAATCTCTTAAAACTTCCTCGAGATATCTCAAGACGTTTTTGGTTTAGGGTGGGTTTTCAAGGTGGATTTCTAATTTTCAAATTAACTTTGGAGGACGGTTTGATTCCAAACGAAGCCAAAAAAATCTCAAATTTAAGTCTCTGAATTCCTCACTTAGGCATCCTTTTTCTCTGATAAAAGTTAATGGGGGTACAGTGCTTTGGAGGTAAGCCTGGAGCGTTTAGTAATAATTTTGGTCACCAGAGTGCTTGCGGAAACTTGAAGTGAGACTTGCCGCCTAAACGGATTGCGAGAGTAAAGAAAAGTAATCACTCCAGGATCATGGGTGGAGCCATCAATTTGGCAACTGTGGATTCTTCCCATTTGAATGTATGAAAAACAATCGATTAGAAATTGGGCCATGGTCCCTTCAAGAATCGATTGTTTCTCGTACATTCAATTGGGAAGAAAACACAGTTGCCAAATTGCTAGCTCCGCCCATGTCCAGGATTCAGAGCTGCCGCTTTGGCGTATATTAATAACATTTCAATTTACCGACAATTTCACTGGATAAAAAAAGATTACAAAGTTATTTTCAATGGATGGCTGTAATGAACGATAATACTCGAATATGTAATCTTTTCTCAATCGGTGGAATGGTCGATGACTTTGAAAAAAAAAAACTTTCGGCTATAAATAAAATGGCGATTGCACCGATCGAGGAGAGATTACAGATCAGACTATTTTCGAGCGGTACAGCCATACACTGAACTGAACTGCGTAATCTTTTCTCAACCGGTGGAATCATCGGTGAATTGAAAAGTGTCATTAATAATACGTAAAACGCCAGCCCTGCCAGGATTTCACGTAATATAATCACTATACACACTAGACAGTCTACTATCGTTACGCTTTTTTGACCACCCCGTTTCACGAAAATACGAGGACATTCATTAAAACTAGCTTTAACTTATCACAAAGAGTCTACTTTCAGAGCAAAGTCATGAGCAGTTTTATGGCTCGACACCGCTTGGTTTCCATCAAAAACAACAACATCCAAATTAAGGGATGGTTTTCATGATTTTTAACGTCACAACCTGATATTAATTCTATTTCGAATTTTAAGGATTTTTTTACGTTTGGAAATCATGCCTATAGAGAGTGATTGATTCTCAATTTGATGACTCACGTCAGTATAAACCAATGTTTTGTTTGTCATGAACTTAGCAATACATTGAAACTTCACTAGTGACGACATATCTTAAGCGTCTTTTTTTCGCGCTTTTTTCACGGGTTTCGGGGAGGGAGGGGTGCTAGGATCAAAGCCAGGTGGAGGAAGGAAGAGTGTAAAACTATCGAACCAATTATCCGATTGCACTGCGTCATACTATATTTAAATAAATCGTCTGAAAAATATGCAGCGGTACAACGTACAAGGTATAAGAGCGCAGAAAAAATAAAAATAAAGCGTAAAAACTGCTGAGCGCATACAAGAAAAAAAGTTTAAAAAAAAAAGTAGACAAAAAAAGTTCCAAAAAAAGTTTTTTTCACTCCTTATTTTTCGGATGCTCGGTGTTCACGTTTAATAAGCGCAATATTTTCTTTTCTTTCTTCAAAAAAAAGAGAGAGGGAGAGAGAGAGGGAGAGGGAGAGGGAGAGGGAGAGGGAGAGAGAGAGAGAGAGATAGAGAGAGAGAAAGAGAGAAAGACAAAAAAATAAATGATAAATAAAAAGAAAGACAGAAGCGAAAAAAAAGATCCACGCTTAACTGTCTCTCACACATATTTAATTGTGACGTTATGTGGAAGAACGACACATCTCTTATGTTTAAATCCATTAGAGATATGTGGTTGTTGCATCCATCGGCTCAATTGTTCTGACCCCTCACGGATGAGATTATTTGCATAATATCCCTCCATTGAATTTTGTTTTAATTTTTACGGCTGCATATTAATTAGGAACATCTTTTTATCTCAAACTGTGCACCTTAAAGGGTTGAAAACTAGTTTTTCTCCCCCCCCCCCCGATTCCATCACTAGGATACCTCTACTCAGCATTAACATTTTTAATTATTTTTTGCTCTAGGTCCTATTTTTTCCGTTAATTTTTTTTTCGGCCACTTTTTTTTTGTTTTGTTTTTTTTTTTTTTTTAGATACTTCCTTATTACCTTGCCTTTCTTCAACGCAATCAGAGTTAGTGTTTTATTACGGACACTTTTTTCTTTCTCTTTGTGTGTGTGAGAGATTTTTTTTGGGTCCAGTTTTTTTTTCGTCATACCACCTTACCTGACCGATTATATCATAAAAGAGGAAGATGGTGAAAGAGAGACAGAAATATGAAGAAGGAACAAGACAAAAAAACAATGCACAAATGATTTTTCACGGTCTGTAACTGGTTCTCGGGATACTCCTGCACTCAGAGGACCGTTCCGGGGGTACCGTTTGTTCCACCTTGTTTGGGGATGCGAGGTCAAAAAAAGTACGTATTAAAATTTACGTCATGATACGGGCTCCTGAATCCTGTGCATACGTTTAGATACGATATTAAAACTGAAAATGAAAAAAAGCATCTCCCCTGCTCAGGGGGAAAAAAGTAATAAAATAACAGTTATTTTTTTTTCTTCGATTTTTTTTTTTGTTTTTTGTTTTTTTCTCGTTGAGTTTTTCATCGTTGGTTTTTTTCTTTTGTTCGAAGGTGAGTAAAACCCTTTTTTCGGATATGAAGCTTCTATGCTGCTGCATGTCCGCGCCGAATCCCATGGAATCGAGAGCACGTGCAAACGTTGTCACCGTGCTGTGTTTCAAATGATCATTGCATGCTCGGTGCAACCTTTTAAATTTCGCGTGTTGAGCGCTTTTCTCCTTTCACGTACTATAGCCTCGCGCGCTAAAGTTTTGCGTCGTGTGCAGCTCGAGAATCGAGTCGCAAGAAAAATAACTTATTTAACTGCTCAACCTGTTCCCTTTGGAATAGGAAAATCGGATGCGGGATATGATGGGATTCTATTAAAGAGACATGAAAAAGAGCATGGATAAAAAAAGGTAAACAAAAAAAAAAAAATTAAAAAATTAAAAATAAGTAGTAGTAGTCGTAGTGCATGGTAACTGTAGAATATTTTATTATTTGCCGTAGCATCAGCGGCTTTTTTGGATCGTTCAAGAAATACATAAAAAGTTTTTCTGCAGTGTGGTAATTAGCTTCTTCAGTTTTTTTTTTTTTTTTTTTTTTTTTTTTAAGTTTTTGCTAAGTCACCTGACGCTAGTGGATTTAAGTTGGAGAATGCTGGTTTGATCATAGGTTGTCGGAGTGATTGATAAACGATGCATTTTTAAATTGTTTATGGATGGTCGGAACGAAAAAAGTTGTATTAATGAAAAAAGTAGATTATATTATTAGGTGCTGTAGCATCAATTATTTCTTGTTGAAATTTTTAGGAAATTCAATAATAATATTTTGTTTTTTGTTTTTTTTTTCCTTTTTTTTATTTTTTTTTGTTTTCGTTTTTTTTTGTTTTGTTTTTGTTCTTTGTCTTTTTCTATAGAAATTAAAATAAATAAAATAACAAGACCTCTTACATTCATACTAAAACTGAATGGAGACAAAACAATATTCCTGCAACAACCATTGCTGCAGTTTCGATTTAAAGCTTTTTCTCGTACGTGTATATTAAATAGATACGTCTAAAATTTGAAGGTATTACCAAGTAAAAACTTATAAGTAAACTAATGTTCATTGGCGTCCGTCAATTCAGGGTGAAAGAAGCGCCAAGGGTGGTCTCCGCGCAAATATCAACTCAGAAAAATTAAAACTTCACATTTATTTTGTCTGTTTTAGTTTCAAGACGTTTGACCGATTTTCTTTAAAATGGAGCTCCTCCCCCAATTTTGAACAATCAGGTAACTATACTATTTTACATTCTATTATGTGCTTTTTTGGAGGTACGAGACTGTAAAGTCTGCTGTTCTTTATTATATTCACCGTTTCAGGAACTCAAACTTCAACCGGCAAGCATGATCAAATATCTGTCGTCTCAAGAACCAATTTTAAAGCTAAATAAGTATAAAATTGGAGGATAATTCAAGGCTTGTTGTGATCGTAGTAAATTCAATATTGCCTCAAGATCCCGTGATTTAGAATCACAGCTCCTTCACTATAACTAGAGTGGCATTTATTGGGTGTCTTTATAGAGGTCATACCAAAACAGAAGTGTCAAAAAAAAAAAAAAAACAACAAAAACAAAAAATCAATTAAAATCTTTTCTAAACGCTAATCTGGTATGATCCAGATCAAGAACTGTCCATGTGTAATGATTTTGAGAGAAGAAGCAATGCACGGAAAAGGGGGAGGGGGGAGGAAGAGAAAGAGAGAGAAGGAACCGGTCTCAGCTCAAGCGATTGTAGTGCGGAGAGCTATTTCGCCCAAAACGCATTCTAGCAAGTTTACCTTCCATTTTGACTTGACCTTAATTAACATTTGTGTGAGCCCTCGGTCCTTGAATCAAGCGCCAAACTTTTATCAGTAATTAACTTCAGTCTTCAAAGTTTTTAATGAGCATAGATAGATGTGTCGGGGACCCTAAGTGGCGACAGAAGGAGTAAATCGGATAGAGGACTCGGGCCCCGCCGCCGCGCCGCGCTGGGTCCGCGTACTTATACTTAAGTCAGACTCGAACTGTTACGAGCCGAGATAAAATTGTTTTATCCTATGCGATATTCAGGCAATTTAGACTAAAAATTTCGTTTCGTTTCTCCTCAGCAAATCACAGGCTGATCCACGAGAGTTTGTATCTCTCTGTCTCTCTATCCGGCCGGTGCGGTGGTCATTTGAACGCGTGTGTTAGAAAAGGATAGATAACGGGGCCATCACGTGACTTTAGCTCCTATGTCTGTTCTTTTCTAACACACGCGTTCAAATGGGAGAAGAGAGAAAGGGAGGCAAATTCCTGGATCCGATTCTACCAAGAAAACCCGTCCGCGTGTCAATGGGTGCATTCGGGTATAGAGTAGAACCATTTTGAGTATCGGGTTGTGACAATGTTGCTGCTTCCAAACTGCATCATGACGAGCGGCGGTTGATTACTAACCAGTCGAAACTCTGCGCACCGATGCGTTTTGATGCAGTTCGGAAGCAGGCGCCTTACGATGGTCTGAGACAGCCGTAGCCAGGATATTGTCTTTCTCTCTCTTTGCCTATTTGACTGCATGTGTTAGAAAAGGAAAGAAACAGGGGCTGAAGTCACTTGACAGCCCCTATATCCATCCTTTTCTAACGCATGCATTTAAATGGGCTAAGAGAGAGAGAGAGAGAGAGAGAGACAATATCCTAGCTACGGCTATGGACTCTGAGATCGTCAAAAAGTGGCACAAAATCAGAAAGGAAATGTCTCATCAAATTATCATTTCAAGACATTTCGAGACCAATTTTAATCACAGGAAACACGTTCAGCAAGTATGATTTAAACCTAGCAATGCCACTGGAAAGTTTTAAGTTGAGCTTAAAAGGTCGAAATTAATCGACAAAAAAAAGTCAATAATTATGCACAGCATGCGTCAAGGGGATAAGATTGTCTGCGACATCGATAGTACAGATACACATGCAAGATACCGCAAAGCTTTTGCGAAAAGGTTTTTTTAGAAAGAGAAAGAGAGGGAGAGAGGGAGAGAGAGAGAGAGAGAGAGAGAGAGAGAGAGAGAGAGAGAGAGAGAGAGAGAGGGATGGGCAGTGGACACTTACCTCGACACCTCCACCATTCCACATGTAGTGCATGGCTGCTTCGTGGTGATGATTGTTGGTGTTCATGTGCTCGGCCATGACGGACATCCAGTGGACGAGGCCTCCTTGACCTTGACCCTGTCCGACTCCGACACCAACCCCGACTCCGTTCGAGCCCCCCTGCTTACCGCCACTACCCGGACTGCTATTGTGCGACTGGTGGTTCGGGTCCGATGGAGACCAAACAAACGCTGTCTTCTGAAACACGCAAAATAAATCCATCAACATCACACTCGCTCAACACACATACACTATCAGTGGTGAACCCAGAAGTGGTGATCGCCGGATCAGTGGCGAGACGTGCAATTTAAACACATTAGAAAGATCGAAATGCATGGTCATCGCCGATGACTGAAGCGTTCGACTCTTTTGGTGAATTTCAATGGAGAATATCCATTGTAGCCAACTTTCACGCCTCGCCACTGTATTGGGGGGGGGGGGGGGGGGGGGGGGGGCACGGAAGAAATTTTAAATTTGAGGCAATTTTGCAAGCAATTTTGGGCTGTTTTCAGTTGAAAGAAAGACAGAATTAATATGAGACTTGTGAGGGGGGAGTTATAGGTGTATTGGTGTCCTTTATGGCTTCATCACAGTACGCTATACAGATCAAAGCTTCAAGGGATTGAAGAGGGAAGAAAAGAACGGGACTTTTTCTGAAAGCGTTTTTGAATCGAACTTTATTGCTGTAAGCGATTGAATATAGTTAAAATTTGAGTAAAATCCATAGCGAAAATTACGATGAACACAGTAAAAAATTATGAAATTACCTTACACACTCAGAAAATGACTTTAAAGTTGACGATGGCGTAATGGTGGGGCTACGCAGCTGTATATCGTGGGAAATTCTATCTAATTTAAGCGTTCCCTCTGTCTGTTTCGATGTAAATAGAGTGAAAAATCAGACAGGAACCCATCCCCCATCATATGACACCTGCGACCTGATGCGCACTGCGCAGCTCTATCATTTAAGAACAAAAATGGAGGAGCTATGCAGGAGGTATAATCGGAGATTCCTTTCTAAGAGGTTGATCCAGCTCCCATAAGGAGTGGGCCCCTCGAGTTTTCAAACCAAACCTTTTTAGATCGATAGAGCTACCTCTGGGGGTTCTGAAAAGGTCCAGTTTTTTAATTTTGACCCCATAGGGACGGGGGGGCGGGGGGTCAAAGGTGAAACCTTTAAACCGTTATAACTTCCTCAAAAATTAAGATATCAAAACGAACTTGACGCCAAAAGATAGAACATACAAAGAGCTTTCTAACCATATATAGGTTTTCAAAATTCCGACAATTTTAAGTCCCATTTTTGGCGATTTTTCAAATTTTTCAAAATAAAAAATTTTTGATTTTTCGATTTTTTAAGGGAGGCGGATCCTGGATAGGAAAACAAAAAACTGTCGGGAAAGTAGCGGAAGTAATGACCTTTTTAACAGCGCAAACCGCAATGTGGGGAAATGTTTCGTTTCAGAGATATAAGGCCGCAAAGTTGACGCGTCGAGTTTCTAGCGCTTCTCGAGGCGCGCGCGATGCCTGCCGACGGAAATTCACGCACAGGGAAACTGCATGACTTGAATAAATGGGAGGGGAGCATTGGAGGACGCTTCTTATCTCATACTTCAAGATTTTGGATTTATACTTCCATTTCATTAACCCCCCCCCCCCCCCCCCTCAAAAAAGAAATGAGCCGCGGGGCTAAAACTGGCGACGGCGCAATCACACTAATAATCAGAAATTAACTAGATCCAAAAAAAAAAAAAAAAAAACAAAAAAAAGGAGACTCACCAATGCGGCAATACCATTCTTCTTCCTCCACATCATCAACATCATCCTCTGAATCACTGTGATCAAAACTTGACTTGAGAAGGGGGAAACTATCATTTAAAAATTCAGCAGGTGATTGAACCGATTGCCTGTCCCGGGCCGTAAAAAAAATACCATATTAATGCGATAATATGGGAGCACGGGTTAACAGTTCGCGCACCGTTTTTGCAAGTGCAATAACTGCCAATAATTCCATCGGAGGTTTTTACACTGCAATCTATCAAAATAAATATACTGTAGGTTTTACTTGAAATGTGTCGAGATATGAGGCGAGTTTTTAAAAAAAAAAGGGGGATACGATGGTCAATTTATATTTTTTGAATTCAGGCAAGCTATAGCTATAAGCTATAGTTTGAATACTGAAAAAAATTGGGTTCAATTTTTAAACCCCTGCGCCGATTTATTTATTTTTTTATCTTTTTATTTATTTATTTATTTATTTTTTATAATTGCCACATTGGTGAGTCTCCTTCTTTTTTTCTTTTTTTTTTTTGGATCTAGTTAATTTCTGATTATTAGTGTGATTGCGCCGCACAGTGTTTTGAATCCGGCGCGGCGCGCCGTCGCCAGTTTTAGCCCCGCGGCTCATTTCTTTTTTGAGGGGAGGGGGGGGGGTTAATGAAATGGAAGTATAAATCCAAAATCTAATGAATGTATGAGATAAGAAGCGTCCTCCAATGCTCCCCTCCCATTTATTCAAGTCATGCAGTTTCCCTGTGCGTGAATTTCCGTCGGCAGGCATCGCGCGCGCCTCGAGAAGCGCTAGAAATCTCGACGCGTCAACTTTGGGGCCCTTATATCTCTGAAACGAAACTTTTCCCCACATTGCGGTTTGCGCTGTTAAAAAGGTCATTACTTCCGCTACTTTCCTGACAGTTTTTTTTTTCCTATCCAGGATCCGCCTCCCTTAAAAAATCGAAAAATCAAAATTTTTGATTTTAAAAATTCGAAAAATCGCCAAAAATGGGACTTAAAATTGTCGGAATTTTGAAAACCTATATATGGTTAGAAAGCTCTTTGTATGTTCTATTTTTTGGGGTCAAGTTCGTTTTGATATCTTAATTTTTTAGGAAGTTATAACGGTTTAAAGGTTTCACCTTTGACCCCCCCCCCCCCCCCCCCTCCCTATGGGGTCAAAATTAAAAAAATGGACCTTTTCAGAACCCCCAGAGGTAGCTCTATCGATCTAAAAAGGTTTGGTTTGAAAACTCGAGGGGCCCACTCCTTAGGGAGCTGGATCAACCTCTTTACCTCTCTCTCTCTCCCCTCTCTCCTCTCTCTCTCTCTCTCTTTTCCTTTTTTCTCTCTTCTCTTCTCTCTCCCTCTCTCTCTCTCTCTCCCCTCTTTCTCTCCTCTCTTCTCTCTCTCTCTCTCTCTCTCTTCTCTCTCTTCTCTCTCTCTTCTTCTCTTCTCTCTCTCCCCTCTCTCTCTCTCTCTCCTCTCTTCTCCTCTCTTCTTCTCTCTCTCTCCTCTCTCTCTCTCTCTTCCTCTCTCTCCCTCTCCTCTCTCTCTCTCTCCTTTTCTCTCTCTCCTCTCTCTCTCTCTCTCCTCTCTCTCTCTTCTCTCCTCCTCTCCTCCTCTCTCTCTCTCTCTCTCTCTCCTCTCTCCCTCTCCTTCTCTCTCTCTCTCTCTCTCTCCTCTCTCTCTCTCTCTCTCCTCTCTCTCTCTCTGTCTCTCTCTATAGAAATACACAAAGAGAGGAATGTCTCAAATTAGATAGGACCATAGTACCTGCATAGCTCTGCTGTACGCCTTAAACTTTAAAGTCTTTTTGTGAGTCTGTGAATGAATTTCGTGATTCTTCAGTGTACTCATCGTCATTTTCGCTGTAGAAAGTGTTTACAGTTGCCCTCCATCAGGCTTTGTCATCTGACTTAGTCTGGACAGCTGCCACCACTTTTATTATCTAACTCCCATGTATATAGGTACCAAGATTCATTCCTTGAAAAAAAACAGTTTTCGTCAATTTTTCTGAGAAAACTACGATTGTTGCCCCACGGCCCACAGTTTGTCTCAACGGTTGCTTCCGTAAAAGCACACATACATCCAGCTTAACCTCACCTGTATGATTACTACTACTTTCATTTATAAAAGAGAAAAGAGAACGAAATTGGCGAGAGAGAGGGAGGGAGGGAGGGAGGGAGGGAGGGAGGGAGAAAGAGAAAGAGAGAGAGAGGAGAGAGAGAGAGAGAGAGGAGAGAGAGAGAGAGAAGAGAGAGGAGAGAGAGAGAGAGAGGAGAGAGAGAGAGAGAGTATTTTTAAAGGGGGTGGAAGCTCTCGAGGTTCTACGAAAGCATGAGAGAACCAGGTCACTATTAATATACTGCAGGGAGTGCAAGGATGAGAAAAGAAACGTTAGGAGAAGAAAATTGAAACAACCAAAATGGTAGGGGGAAAAATAGGGAAGGAGGGGAGTTAGAATGTATAAAAAGAAGGAGAAGAAAATTGCTCCTTTTTAAACCTTCCTCGCACTAGGAAAATGTTCTCTCGCAGAAAGGAATGGAGAAAAATAACTGCTTTTCCCGGAATAGGGAGAAAACGAAATCTAGGTTTCAAACGTTACACTTTGCGAAACGAAATTTCTTGAAACGGAACGAGAACATGTTTTCAAGCGAATCCCACGATTTCTCGCATCGTGTGTTACTTACTTCTCCGGGTAAGAGGAGTGTTGAACGAAAGAAACAAAGGGTAAGACTTTACGGCATTGTTCGATCAGAAGCTGTGATAGCAGCAATTTCTGAATTGATAATCCTCGGATTAGATCAAGCATTTGCAAAACCTTGCGTTGAAGGGGTAACAATCCAAATATTTTTGCGATTTTCTACTCACCGCAGTTGAATTAGTGTAGCTCCAAATGTAATATAAATGGAACTAACTATGCTAAGACATAAAAGTTTGAGACAGCTCCAGTGCAGTGGCGGCTTGTGCGCTTTGGCATCAATGGATCATCTCCATCTAAACCCATGACAAATAATCGATCTTCCGTATTTTAAGTATAATCGATATATCCGCATAGGTTTAAATGGCAAAACACATGGTTGCCAAACTGCACGGGCCGCCACTGCTCTGGTGCTACACCGCACTATGATTTGAGATCGTCAAAAAGTGGCCAAAAATCAGAAAGTTAATTTCAGTGGCGTGGCGTGCAATTTGGCAACGTTGAAGTGTGTCCATTAAAACCCATATAATAGGTCGAATGCGAAGGTGTTCACCGAGCACCCAATCGTTCGATCTTTTTCATAGGTTCAGATGGAAGAACTGCAACGTTGCCAAAGTGCACGCTACGCCACTGGTTAATTTCTTTTTTTATCATTTATAAATTTTCAAAACCAATTTAATCACAGAGACCACTATCAAGTAGCAATTTAAACTTAGGAATGTTTGTAGAAAGGGTTAAATTAGGCTTGAAAGATGGAGAGCGTTGATTTTTGAAGACTTCTGGTCGCTGATTATTGTCCAATTTTTGTTCGATCTCACAATCAGACTAACGTGCACAGGTCTATTAATAGTTTACATTTGGAACTGCATCCGGTGCATAAGTGGATCCAGCAATCTGGCAACTGCGCATTCCTCTCATTTGAATGTATGATTCACAATCGATTCTTGGAGGGGCTACAGCTCCATGACAAATCGATTATTCCTCATGCAATCAAATGGGGAGAATACTCAGATTGCTGGATCCGCCAATGATCCGGTGCAACTCCGGTAAATAAAAAAGTACGTCATTTTAAGTATGACACTGCAAAGAGTAAGGTTTGAGCTCCTTCATTCAAAGTCGATGCAATTTGCTGTTCAGGTATGGCTTATCCAAAAGGATTCAATAAGGCACACTTTTGCAAAAACCTTTGTTTGAGAAATAAGTGATTGAAAATTGAACGCAATATATATTTCTATAAGATTCTAGTAACAAATTATTTATCATTCCTCTTAGCTCTATTTATTTCCTTATGGGTTTATTTTTGTTCAAATGTGATCTAATAGAGGTATAGAGGTAGCGGTCGACTTAACTTGACTTCGTCTTTCTCAAACCAAGTAGATCTCAAAATGAAGTATAATCTCTGAATTCTACTTTTATTCAAAAATAAAAAATAAAAGATACAAAATTTTAAAAAAATAAAAAATGGAGGAAACAAGAGGGCAATAGAGATACGAATAAAAAGACACCATACATACGCTATCAAACTAGAAAGGAGGCAAAGATTGTGCATATTCCATGGTAAAGGCGGCTTGTTTACGTTTTTAAAACATTTCCGCTCCATTGAAAAATTAAGATCTTGAAGAAATATCGATCCCGAAATCATCGAAGACCTTGCACAATGCACACCCCATTGAACCTTCGATGTTCAAAAATAAAATAAAAAAAAAAAAGAGAAGGAACCTTTTTTTATTATTTTTATTGCGTTATGATGACAAGAAACTCTTTTATAATAGTTCATTATTTATTAACAGTAAACGAGCAGTGTGACCGAAACATTGGAGAGCCGGAGGAAAATAATGCGCAAGGGTATGTTTTTGGTCAATTGGACTCAATCAATTCTCAATTTAGTGAGCAGGGGATAGAAATAATGTTTCAAGACCCCTGAATCAAATAGAGTTCGACGACTATTGGAACAATGCCGGAAATATCCAAGGAGTCAACACCGATACGGCCAATAGTCTTTCAGGAAGAGCTGCGTGAAAATATCAATGATATCTCAGCTAATAAAGTAATAAGTAATTTCTCAACAAATTTTGATGAGTGATGGCTCAACAAATCCGCATACATCAAATTGGAAAACATCGTGAAAACTCCGATATTTAGCATACCACCATCAGTGGCGTAGCGTGCATTTTGACAACGTCACATTGTGTCCATTTAAACCCATGTAAAAGGTCGAATACGAAGTTGTCCACCGAACATCCAATAGTTCGATCTTTTTCATGGGTTTTAATGCGGACGAACTGCAACGTTGCCAAATTGTACGCTACGCCACTGATCACCACATATAAAAACAGAAGAGGAGCACAGCACACTAGTTTAACTTAAATAATAAAATGACTCACGGAACACTAAACAATTGATGATTTCAGACGGGTTTCACGCTTTCCTCCATCTTCAGTGATTTGCGACGTCGCAAAATGACGTCGAAATGAGTGAAAGAATTTCCCGTAACGTGTCTGAAACTATCAATTATTGTTTAGTGCACCGCGCGTGAGTCATTTTATTATTTTTATCATCATTTGGTATCATACTCTAATATCCTATACTCTGTTCACGATAAGAAGGCGGGTGAGAATTCAGGTAGTAATGCACTATTTAGCAACAGTGCGGCTATTCCGGCTACTCCAACCCTTCGCAGTGGCCGTTGTTCTTCTGACTTCTCTCTTGGCACGGAGGATTTCCAAGAACCGACAGACTCAAAAATTTACACACGTCCAGTAAAAATTGCGAACGGTCAAAAATACGAAACAACGGACGAAATTTTCGACCTAAAGGTCTAAAACTCGGCAAAAATACTGATGATTTTCGTAAATTCGATAGCAGACGAAATATCCTGAATTTAATTCGAACTGAAAAATACGAATTTCTGTGAGTCATTAATATTTAAACTCGACTATTTTCGCCGAGTTTTGGCCCTTTAGATCGAAAATTTCGTCTGTTTTTTCGTATAATTGACCGTTTGCAATTTACTGGACGGGTGTAAATTTTAGAGTCTGTCGGTTCTTCGAAATCCTCCGTGCCAAGAGAGAGTTCGGGAGAACAACGGCCACTGCGAGGGGTTGGAGTAGCCAGCATAGGCGCACTGTTGCTAAATAGTGCGTTACTACCTGAATTCTCACCCGCCTTCTTATCGTGAACAGAGTAAAGAGAAAACGGAATTTCGGAAAGAAAGTATTGCCGCCATCTGGTGGATTAAAAGATGTCCAACTTTCATACTTCGCAAATGACAATGGCATCGCCTTAATACGTCAAATCACCGCGCGCTCATCCGATGAAGACGGTAGATAAATATTTCTACTCTACGGTACTTGTTTTTGCCTACAATGAGTATTGAAGGCGTTTGACCAGCGGTGGCGCGTTCAATCTGGTAACGATGCTTCACGTCCATTTAAACTCATGTTAAATATCGATCTAGAGGGATTGCACTGTGCACTTTCCATATTTCGACCTTTTTCACGGCTCAAAATGGAATAGAGTTGCCAAATTGCTCGCGCCGCCTCTGCGCTTGGAGATTTATATTCTTTGGCAAACTTTCAACATTTCAACGATTTTTCAATGTCAACATAATAAAATGAATTTGTATGAAATATAGCAATGACATTTATTATTCCACTAATGATTCTACTGATTGGCTAAAAATATTACGCAGTTCTTTTGAGCTTATTGCCGTATAATGAACGGAAATTAACATATCTGAAATATTTTATCATTTGTTGGAATCACCTTAAACTATCAGAATATCCGCAAATCTTTTAAAATCAGTGACGCAAACTCCACTAGTTCAAAAAATATTGCAGGTGTGAGTATTTTCGTGGTTTACAGTCATGCGCTGAACTGAACTTTGCAATCTGTTGGGTCAACTCGAAAAAAAGTACTTGGTAAAATTTAACAGCATGATCATAACCGTATAGCCAGGAACTTGTATTTCTCTCTATGCCCATTTGAACGCATGCGTTAGAAAAGGATGGATATAGGGGTTGTCACGTGTCTTCAGCCCCTGTTTCTGTCTTTTTCAAACACATGCGTTCAAATGGGCAAAGTAAGATGAATACGAATTCCTGGCTACAGCTTTAAATGATCATGATACACGATTTGACGCTCGAAGATGGTAAACTTGCCTGCACTTGCCGTCCCTGAAGTTGCAGAGGTCGACCAATAATCGCCTTTTCTTTGATTCTGTCAATTCTTGGCCGACTTCTCCAACTTCAGGGACGATTTTCTCGGAAATAGTTTATACGAATTGGGAAAACTTTTAAGGACTAAAAATGCATACTTTTTTACGAACTTTTGAGTGATGCTAATCGTTTTTGGGCTCAATGAATCCGAATGCATGTTTTTACATAATTTGGCCAAAAAATTGAGAAAAATCAAGAAAAACCCCCATAACCCCCCTCAAATTTTTGCATACAGCATTTTCACGGCCAAAATCGGCAAGAACGCCTAAAACTACATCAGAGTACCTATTTACGAGCATTAAGAAAAATTCACGAGGGAGTTATGACAATTTTTCAATTTGTTTTTCGGAAACTTTGCAACACTGTAACTCGAAAAGACTGCAATTTCGGACCCACGTTCATAGGATAAAAAAGTCTTATTTTGACCTGTATAATCCGCCCCTGAAATATTCGGGAACAGTTTTTCAACACCCTGTATTTAGGTAAATTAATATATTAACGGATCGGAATTTGGGGGGGGGGGGGGTTAAGCTACAATAAACGCACCTCATTGTGATTGAACTTGAACGGAGGACTGCTTCTTGTCGCCACCAACGGCTGTGAAGGGGGTGTCGGGGGGTCCGTATTCGATGATCCCGAATTCTCATCGCTACCACTCGCACAGACACCGGCACTGACACTACCACTACCGCACCCTCCGCGCTGCCTCCCGCGATCGAAGAGTGACGACGCCGCGTAAGCAGACTTCCCGGTGAACACGGACGATGCTTTGCCGAAAACTGATGCAACGTTAGCCGCGAGCAGTTGCTTGTAGTAGAGCTCGGCGGCCGTCGACGATGGAGGAGGTGGATATCTGTCCTCTTCGATTTTGATGTCCTCCGGGTCGATGAGGATGACCTCTTCCTCCTCTGGTTCATCGGTGCTTTTGTCTTTCTCGTCATCGTCATCATTGTTATTGTTGTTATTGTTGTAGTTGTTGTTCGGTGAAGATGCTGAGGAATCGATTCTGGTGTCCGATTGGAGACCGGGTTGCAAACTCATACCATTCAACGAATCTGATAAAAATAAAGTTTAAATCCGAAGTAATTTAACAGGTTTGACTGTTATTGTTTTAGTTGTTGTTTTTTTATGTTATTGTAGCTAATTTTGCAGCTGTTGTTCAATGAAGATGCCGATGAATCAATTCCAGTGTCCGCAATTGGAGACCGGGTTGCAAACTCATACCATTCAACGAATCCGATAGAAAAATAAAGTTTAAATTCGAAGTAATACAGGTTTAACTGTTATCTATCGTCGATGTCAATGTGATTGTTTCTATTTTTGTAGTTGTTGCTTGGTGAGGATGCTGACGAATTGATTCCGGTCTCTGGTTTAAATTCGACGTTTCGTAGGCCCAAAGATATTATGAACATTTATTTAACAGGTGTGAAGTTGTTGTTGAATGATTGGTTTTACTGCTATGGTTACCTGGTGCATTCAATTCCGATGTCTGATGATTGGAAACCATAACGTACATTCATTTCATTTCTCTTTTTTTCGTGAGCTTTGCAAGACTTTCAAAACTTCAATTCACGTGTTTTTCAAAAGAACATTGCCCGATATAAAATAATTTTCTCCATTTTTTTTTTTTTTTTTTTTTTTTTTTTTTTTTTTTTTTTTTGTCTATTTAAAGAGGAAACACGCGTACTCTTAAGAGCGCCGACGAATCAAATCAACGAGTTACAAATATTGTCAATTTTTTCCACGAGGTATTAGAATCGTTGCCTAAAGTGACCATCCAGGTCCAAACTTTGCTATTTGATCGACTTTCAACCAGAGCACGCACACCATAGTCCGGTCCTTGAAATTAATCATAACTTTTCTGCGATGGAAAACGTCTTGCAAAAAAATAAATAAATAAATAAATAAATAAATAAATAAATAAATAAATAAAAATAATAATAAGGTCTAATAAGCCGGATTGGATACTACCCCGAGCTTAACTCTGGACAATATAAACTCAAAAGCTCCCAGGTGTCAATGTCTCTATCATGGAGATCACATTTTTTGCCGGTCATTCTATAGTCTCAAAAAGCAATGAATATAGATACTGTCCGAAAAAAAAAAAATGTATAGATAGGACCGGAGGAAGGGGATGACACCAAATCGCAAGCTGGAACGAACGTGGCTGGTTAAACGAATGTCGCTTGGTAATCCAATTGATGTCGTTAATCAAATGTAGGTAATTAATCGCTGCTGTATAAAAAGCGCGATTGATTCGATTAAAAAATGGGTTGAATGGAAACGCAAATGTGTACAGATTCGGGGTTCCGACTGGATCTATGCAGGATCTGCCTTTGATGCTCAATCAATTTAATAACAGCTTACAATAAAATGGGCTTTCAATTGCCTTCTGACTCTCCATAAACAAGCTATACTCGCTGAAGATTTGCTGCTGCTACCTCATGAGATAAAATTATTCAATTTCATATGATTAAATTGGATATCGATTTTTTTATCATTTCGAGCTATATTTACTTGACTTTTGCTTATTCAGCACTTCTTTAGACGTATCAATCAGATGAATGATTCGGTAAATCCTGCGGTTTGATTAATCAGTCATTCTTTTCTGAATTTTTATCCTACGGTATGTGTGAACAAGATTTTCTGAAACTTCGTTTTATTTTAGAATTTTATGTGTGTTTTAAATTCTTCTGTTTTAATTTGACCTCTGAGGTACAAGTATGCATTTCAGGAGAACTTTATCGGGAATTTTTAAAAAAGGGAAGCCTAGATTATGTGAAAAATACAAAAAAAATAATAAAACAAAAACAAACAAAAACAAAGTGAATACGAGTCACCGAACAAGTTTGCCGGAAGTGGAATAGTTATCTTAAAATTAGCAAACTATCATTGGGAATGCATGTTTGTCCTTCCTGTTATTTTATTTGTTGAGGATCGCTCATTGATTTAAAATATTATTTTTATCGATTTCCCTAGATTCTCTAATTTTTATTTTTGGATGAGCAACTCGTTGAAGTGATTGGAGATCGTCCTTTAAAAGATTATGTTTCCTTGTCTATCCTCGTGAACGGACAGGCATCTATGAGCACATTTTACACGCGAATAAGATGAGAAATGGAAAGGGGGGGGGGGAAGGAGATGCGTACGCACTAATCTTTTATACTTGCTGCGCCCGACACCAAACGGTTGTTCCGAGAAGTAAAGTAGCAGAAGCCCGACGCGTTTCGACCGGGGTCGTGCTGCGCTTCAACTCCGGTTCCTTCTATCGTTTTATTGTAACAATCAAAATTATACTTGACGCACCGAGAAAATCACGCAGATCAGTTTGGTCAAAGCACAAACAACCCGCACAGACGAGATTTAATTCTGGGAACGAGGAGAGGCGAAGAAAACAAATTAGTGGCACAAACAACAGTAAATATTTAAAAAAATAAATAAATAAACAAAAAAATCTTTATCCTCAAGCACACTGGAAAGAGATCAAAATTATAAACTTGGGAAGTATACACAGTTAAATTGTATATTTATAATTATTATTATTATTATTTTTTATTATTATTTTTTATTTTTTTTGGTGGCGAAATGAAAGATTTGGGCACTTTCATTTATGACTTTAAGTACTTAACACGAAGCATCATAGCCTGTAACACCTTTTATCCAAAGAGGCTGCGTCGAAAAACACTGTGACAAAATGGGAAAAAAAAGTTCAATCACGGTATCGTCGATATCACTGACATTCAACTTTTAAAGCTGCTTGAAAGCTCGAATGCAACAATCGTTGCAAAAGGCATGGGAATTGTCGATCATAGGTGACATCCAAATATCACCAATTTGACAACATTGATAAACACTTTGTCGGTGTAACGCATGACAATAGAGACTTTATAGCTTCGAAGATTGAAACGCGCTGGAAAAAGCGGCGATTTGAAGTAGAAAAAAACTGTAGGAACCGTTATAAATAACAGCACAAATCACTCATTCCGAGAGAAAAGCTATTTCCGTTTTCAACACGTGAAAAATACACCATCCACCGGTGAACACAGATTCTCATTTACACGTGTTTCCAACACAATAAACGTTGATCGGTGAGTTAATCGGAACTTTCATCTCTGTTAAAAGACGCTGGAAACGATGACTTTGAGATTTTCAGACCGCGGCTGACCTAACGCAAGGAATTTCCATTGATATGATACGGATCCAAACAATAATGCACGGAAAATCGGAAACGCGAGCTTTTTTCGACGCACAAAACACCGCGTGGTGCGAGAGAAACACCGAAACCGTCACGAATCGCGCGCCACAAATTTCACTAAACTTCGTTATCCTTTTATTTAATTTTACTCAATTTTGGTTTAGCTTTCAAATGAGCCAAAAAACACTATGGGGATGACAGGGTCGAGTGTGACTAAAAACACACGACTGCTCAATCTGAAAGCTCGGGGAGCTTTTACCGTTGAAAAGCTCCAAGTTCCACACGCGAGATACGAGAAACACTTTTATATACGATTTTATTTTATATATTTTTTCTTCCTACCCTGAGACAGAAATAAAGAAAAAATAAGAAGAAGGAAAAAAAGCAGCCAAAGGAAGGGGGGAAAAAAGACTAAAAGGAAGAAAAATGAAAGAAAATATTGGAGCTGCTTCCAGAATGATAGGAACTTGAAGACTGAGGGAAAAAAAGAAGAAAAAAAAATACCTCACATGAGAAAGAATACATACGAAACAAAAAGAAAATAGAGCTTTTCCTGCAGACGGGAGGGGCGCGCGGAGAGGGGAGGGGGTGCAATATGGGAGTATTGAGTGTAGGAGGGGGAGGTAATGTATCTTTGCGGGATATAGGGAAACGCCGGGGATGAAAAGAAACCAACTAGCTATGTATTTCTTTTTTTTTTTTCCTTCCCTTTTTTCCATTTTTTATTTATTATTATTATTTTTTTTTCCATATTATATTTTTTCTCTCTCCGGGTTCCTTTTTTTCCTCCTTTTTTTCTTCCTCGTCCTATTTTTTTTTTTTTTTTTTTTTTTTTTCTTCCTTTAATTTTTTTTTCTTCTCATTTTTCCTTTTTCGACTCCTTCTGTCTGTATTACTTTTAAAGACGCAAGCACATACATGCATATACCGTCTTACATGTACACGTGCTTCTCTCTCTCTCTTTTGCTCTCTCTCCCTCTCTCTCTCTCTCTCTCTCTCTCTCTTTCTCTCTCTCTCTCTCTCTCTCTCTCTCTTTCTCTCTCACTTTCTCTCTCTCTCTCTCTCTCTCTCTCTCTCTCTCTCTCTCTCTCTCTTTCTCTCTCTCTCTCTCACTTTCTCTCTCTCTCTCTCTCTCTCTCTCTCTCCCTCTCTCTCTCTCTCTCTTTCTATTTCATTCTTTCTTTCTCTTTGCGCTGTCCGTACTCGCATATTCAAGTTTTTTTTCCAACGTCGCGAAGAAAGCGCGGAAATTTGGATGAACTCAAACACAATAGAATTTGTTACTTACGAGTAAAAGAATGTTTTCCACTCGAAAGTTGGGGGAGGAGATTTATATCACAGATGAATGGTGGATCTTGCTACCGTTCTTTTACTCCCAATATGCTGCGGCGACAAATGATAATTGAATAGCATTGCAAACAAAGGAGCGAAGCAAGGAAAAGAAATGGGATATATTTTTGTCATTTCATAATGGAAAATTGTCAATAATTAAATTTTATTTTTCCCTTCTCTTCTTTTTTACGGCGAAGCGGAATTCTTCAATTATTCAGTTGGCTTATCCACCCATTGCTTTTAAAGTGTACGGTTCTTTGGAGAAATCTATAGGTACTTTAGATCATCAGGATTTGCTTGCCAGTTTGATGAGTTTGAAAAATGGGAATAATTAAATGCATAATAAGAGCGTCAAGTCTAACTATATGATACTTTTTTATATAGCCCTAAATTAGTGGTGTCTAATGTCTATTTATCTTTTCATTGCTATTGATTGAGGGAGGTAGTCGGAGCTCTAGATAGGTTTCCTAGAATCCCTCTCAGCTTACAGCTAATGGGCATTTTATATTCTTAATAATCCCAGTTTTTAAAAAGAAAAAACAACAACAAAAAACAAAACATAACAAAACAAAACAAAAAACAAGCAAAAAAAAAAAAAAAAAACAGAAAAAAAGAAAACCTGCTTAAAATTGCATCTGTAAGTGTTTGAATATTCAAAATTTTAAGAACCGGGTGAAAAACTATAAATGTTACTAAACCCCCATTTTCGTTACGAAGCTGAAGGAAAAAAGGAAGTGAGTTTTTAAGGTTATTATTTCTCAACAACCATTGTTTTACGCATCATTAGATCTCTGTTCAGTTTGTGCTTTCTGCTTCCCGCACTGAAAAAAAAGTAATACATACATTCTTCATAGTAATCAGTATTACTAGAAGCACAGCAATATATGTGAACCATCGGTGAGTCTAGTTCTTTCACCAGAAAATTCAGGTAACTAGAATAATATGGTCACAGTATCAGAATTTCCAAAGAATGTTCAAGACTCTATGCGGAATAACTTACGAACACTAGAATTATTGTAGAAACAGTACTATCCCTTACCTTGCTTCACAAATCGTTTCGCATCTGGTAATCATTTTCTTTTTTCAGAGCGTTATTTGACCGCACGAAAACTTTAATTTCGAATTTCGTAACATTTTTTCGTTTTTCCTTTGGACTCTTTATTATTTGGATTTTCAAGCCTCCCTTTTCTAATGGATATTTGGATCACCTTAGCCAAATAGGGGGCCCTACAGTCCAAAATTAATCTTGCCTTAAGGCCCCAAGAGGTGTAGTTACGGCCTCTTACGACCGGACCAGCCTCTGACTAGACGATCTGAGTTCCGTCTGACATCCACTAAAAGCCCTCCTTCGGGCTCCCTCTGATGCGCAATCTTTATGCGTTCCTGAGCAAGCCTTTTGCGCAAAACGCAAGGAATTTAAGCATATGCGTGACACTTCTTAAGGCAAACAAGCCTTTTTAAGGCGGAAATTTATAGTGAAATAAATGACACCCAAAACACAAAACAACAAAGAGTTGCGATGCATACGGCTGTGTTACTGTAAATAGACAAGAAAGGAGACAGAAAAAAGGTTTGAATGAGAAACACCATGAAAGGCCGCTTCGTTGTACACTGAACCAAATCCTACCGCAACAAAGCCGCCTATTTTATGAAAATATAAACTAATTACGAATAATCCGGATCTTTTGGCGCTATTCTAGTATACTCACCTCAACACGGTATATTTACATTATGATTTCTTTTTACACACATACATACATAGATATACTCATAGAGCGGGATGCATGGCACTATAGCACCTACGAGGAGACGTTGAATACTTAAGTAATCTATTTACATTAATATTGGTAAATAAGATCTTAAGATCTTCGCTACTCTCTCTCAGCCTGAGATTTTTATAATGGGGAGGTGTGAATGGTCCGAAATGCATATTAGCTGGTTTATGGTAAGCAGCACGCATTAGCCACGCTGCACCTCCCTTTTTTATTCAAATTGCCCTGGTTATGGGGTTTAATGGCTTATAACGCGAGGACTTGGGCTTCGAAGGAGCACTTGGAATTTTCGGGAGTATCATTATTGAAATCGACCCCGTGAATGAGAGGTCCCTTTGCTCCCTCGTGTGAGTCGCACCTATGCCTATATCTTACAACCTCTTACTCTCACTCCCAAAACCTGACCCAGCGACGGCTTTGCTTCTTTTTTTTTCAACCCTCCGTCACTCACGGGATCGGGATCAGGGCGCTGGGCGGGGTAAAGAAGCGAGTGCGTATTAGTTCATTCATGCGTGGCGCAATTACAACTGTATTTTTGGGCACACTCGTAAAACTTCAAGATTTCTGTGTTTCAAGTTACGATTATAGTCACTCACTAAGGCTGCGATATGATTCGCTGTGTAGTTGACACTGAGAAGATTTTCCTGTTAATTCAACTGGATGTATGTCTGTTTAATACTTGCTTGACCGGTATTCCTGTTGTTTCAAAAGGAATTCCTGTTATTTTAACATGAACATGTTATTCCAATTGGAATTCCTGTAACTTGGCCGGAATTCCAGTTTGTAGTTACAGGAATGACTGTTGAAATAACATGAATTTATTGTTAAAATAACAGGAATCCCGGTTAAGTAAGAACTAACAAGACGTTCGGTTACGATAACAAGAAATATTTCTCAGTGGAGACGCGACCAAAGGCTCAAGGTTGAGAAAAATATGTGGTCACTTTCGGTGGCGTCTTGAGTGATTCGATGATCGATGTCACCTCCGCTGAAATCTAGAGAAGGAAAAGTATTGTTTTTTTAAGGGAATTTAATTGAAATCCGTAGAAATTAATACTTTTGTAATGGCTCGAACGGGAGAAAACTATAATCGCTCTTGAGATTCGATACATCGATATCTCCTTCATTTAAACCTATAGAAAAATATTGTTAAATGGGGGGTTTAAGTGACCTCTTCAGAAATTGATACTTTTGTAAAGGTTCAAATGGGATCAAAAATTATATCAGATTCTTCATAAGAGACAGATGCCATTGCCTAGTTGTTAAACTATCCTAATAACTGTGAGTATTTCATAAATCTGAATCAATTTTCTTGAAAATTGGATTTCATGCGTACTTTCACCCTTACTTTTCTTTAATTAAGAAGGGTTCGCGTTTTCTCAAAATTTCCTCCTCCCTCTAAAATTTGCCCACATTTGACTTCCCCCCCTCCAAACCACGAGTGGCGAGCCCCTAAAAATTTGCCCAATATCAATTTTGATCTCAAAAATGATAGGTGTATATACGTAAAATTACCCAAATCCAATTTTCTTGAAAATTGATACAGACGTGCCTAAAGATACACCTAAGAGAAATTAAATTTGCGGGGGTGCTTGGGAGAGGGAAGGAGAGCGATATTTTAGAAACCATTTGCGAATCCTAGTTAAAATTTTCACCATACATTACTATAGGTCATCTCAGTGAAGGCTTGCACTATTTAACAACCATGTTTTTATGAACCGAGGCAAAAATATCAATTATTTTTCAGGTATTTAATGAATCCTCCGAAGATCGATTATTTTCTGTAGGTTGAAATTGGGAGAGTACAGTGTTGCCACGTTGCGTTTTTCTTAAGCTCCCACTGTATGATTTGAGACATTTTTTTTCAAAAATTTCGAGAGTAGTCCGTGAAAGGATCGAAAACAGGCCTGTTTTTACTGCCGCTCTTTATGGATGACCCACATTCTGTCGTCGCAATGAAGGGAAGTTTGATGTCATGAGCACTTTGCTAACGTGAATGGCAATCGCGAGGGAGAAAATCGGGGGCGGGGGAGGGGGCGGTGGAGGGGGCGGTGGAGGGGGCGGGGGACAGAGGGAGATTTGAGCGGGACCGAAAAATCAACCGCCTTTAAATTGGCACTGAATTGCTCTGGCAGGGGCTGGGAGCACTCGGTCTAAGTCTCTCTACTCGTGAGTCGTGACTCCGCGCGCACATCTTCCTCCGTCTCGTCTACTACACTTTACAGTTTACAGTCTACATCCCCGACAACTTCATCGCGCGCTTCGATAAAACTGGAATAGCGATTTATTTATTGCGTCTACCAGACACCGCTGCCAGATTTCGGTGTCGATAACTATTCACACAGTCTTAGTTATAAGTTCCGTCGCTTGCTAAACATAGATTTTGTGAGAAGGTTTAAGAAAATATAAGGGTAGAATAACTATGCATGAGCACGGATAATTTAAAAGACTGATAGAATCTACCATCTGTTCTGATTTTGGAGTCAGCTATATCAAGTGGATGGCAAATGCAACGCACATTATGGTAAATTAAGTTAACTTGTTGGTACATTTTACCATCATTCAGTGGAATTTACCATACTTGGTATAGCTGATTCCAAAACCAGCTATGCAGATTGGTAAATTCTACCAGTTATCTTTTTCCATGAGACCAGGGGCCCGATTAAGGTAGGGGGAAAAGTCGGACTGGACTTGAACTGGTATAACCTCACTCTTTGCTCACCAAATGGCATCGATGACCCTCAAGTCAAGCTCTATTGTGGCTCAAGATTGACATGAAGTAGACTGTTGCTCATCGCTTGAACTAGCTCGAATCCTAACTTGATCGGGCCCCAGTGGCGTAGAGTGTGCAATTTGGGAACGTTGTTGCAAAATTTTGCTACTGTGTTATGGAGCGTCAGTTAGTATGATATGATGAATAAAGATGGAATTTCTTCAGCTTCATGAATCATAAGTGGCGGTAGCCACCCAGGCCAAGTCAGAAAACGCAACCTACAGAGTGGAGGGCACCGTGAACATTAAAAGTACTTAAAATTTTTCTGGGTATATATCAAGATGTTCCGGGCAAAATTTCAATACAAACTCTTGCCTTAGTAACGGGTTTTCAGCTATTGAGTATTGAGACTAAAATAATGTACTATGACGTTCAAAAGAAAGTACTCTAGTCGAAATTTTTTACTCTTTTCAATTTCGCCAACCTTGAAACAATTTTGTATCTCCAGTGTTTAAGGATTAAACAGAATGATACATTAAAGTACTAGGCTGTCATGAAAAATCGAAGATTGTACAATAAACTCGATGGAGAAATTGAACAATAAGAACTTCGATTAGGGGACTTTCCTTTGTAATTCATAATCCATTTGTACA
The DNA here is from genome assembly GCA_011764245.1 of Trialeurodes vaporariorum. Classification (NCBI taxonomy): domain Eukaryota; kingdom Metazoa; phylum Arthropoda; class Insecta; order Hemiptera; family Aleyrodidae; genus Trialeurodes; species Trialeurodes vaporariorum. The sequence goes on along the minus strand of VMOF01000379.1, from coordinate 33,992,358 downwards.
TGCGACGTTCGAATCATCACATTGGCAAAGTTGATTTTTTTTTTTTTTTTTGTTTTTTTTTTTTCATCCCTCCTTTGTCGACACACCTGACAACCATTTCAGAATCAACAATGGGACGACAGGAGAAATTAACAACCGGTAAGGTGGGGAGGGGGAGGAGGAAGCAGTAGCGCGAACCGTGGGAGATAAGTCTTTCGGCGAAAAATTTAATTTTCAGCGGGAAAAAGTGCACGGTATAATACAGAGGAAGAGCGGGAACACAGATTGCACGTGGGCGCGAATAGGGTCTATGGTTGTGTATGTGTGCGTGCGTGTAATACACGTTCATATGAACATGTGTATGATCGGAAGGGGAGGGGGGGCATGAGTTGTTGCATGACAGGGGGGAGGGGTGTCGACGGGAAGCAAAAGTCCCGGGGCCCCGTACATTTCGCGTTCCCGTCTTTTTCCAGCGCTCGCTCGGGAGAGAGAGGAAGAGGGAAACAGAGAGAGATACGTTAGGGGCTTTAGAGAAATTTCACTCACACATCTAAGCTTTTACTCTTGATATTACATACACACATACTCACATTTGTCATACTTCCGTCTAAGACAGAATGAAGAAACTCAAGGGGGAAGGAGACGGGAGTAGACTCTGGCGCCAAACGAATCCGTTCACCGAGAGAAAGAGAGAGAAAGAGAGGAAGAGAGTAAGAGAGACAGAGAGAGAGAGGGGGGGGAGATAGAGAAGAAGGGAGGGAGAGAGAGAGAGAAAGGGACAGAGAGAGGAGTATAAGAAAACCGAGGGAAATTGAGAGAGAAAAAAATAATAATAATAAAAAAGGGGAAAAAGACAAGATAAAGTAAACAGAGCCGCAAAAGTAAAGAGAGACACCAAGGACCCTAAGGATAAGAAAAAAAAGAAAAAGAAACAACCCGGCAAATATTAAAAAAAGAAGAGGGATAATAAAAATAAAGAAATGACATTCTAGTTTGCAGAAGAAAAAAAAGAAAGTTTAAAGTTTGATAGACGATATAAAGGAGAGGGAGAGGAGAAGAAAATATATGAAAGAAAAATAAATAGATCCGATATGTGTGTCCCAAACACAACGAGAATGAAAGCCCGCAAATCCAAGTATATTTGGTTCATTTATACAATATAGGTAGACACATCCTGCCTCCCTCCAAACTACGACGTACTTATTTCTAAGTTGTCTCACAAAATACATAAATCTTCATTAGTTCAATTTATTTGAACAAGCAGAGAAGAACTCGTTCCCTTATTTCGGGCAAAATTTTTCGAGCTCAACGCGAAATAGTGATACGGAAACTTAAAAATAAAGCAAGTAGGGAACAAAATATGGGGTGTTTAAAAACGCACCCATCCAGACGTCGATAGCGTATTTTTAAGGTCAAAATAAGACTTATTCTTCCATAAACATTGGAACATGGGTCCAAAAATAAAGCAAGTAGTGAACAAATATAATACTCTCGACAAAATTTCGAAAATGTCGGTCATTTTCAGTATATACGGTGTTGAAATAAGCAAAAAAGAAAATAGAAAAAAAAAACAAGAACACCACTTTTCAAATTTTTCGAAAATTCTGTGAGGAAAAAATTCCCGGATTGCGTAAAACTTCCGGTGTGTAGGAGCATTCTTCGCACCTGAAACTCAGTTTCTTTGTATTTTCCGTAGAGACATCGATACGTTACACTCATGAGTCAGTAGGTCAGTATGCTTAGATCAGGTTCACAGAAGAGATTGCGGACCGACCAAAAAAAGAAGCGTGCAATTAGGCAACAGCGATTGCTATTACTTCATTTAAACCTTTATAAAATAATCGATTCTTGAAGAAGCAATTACTACCGATAAAAAAACGATTGTTTTATACGAGTTTAAATGGAGGGAGTAAACCGCATCTGCCGAATTTCATACTTGTAGAAGAAAAATATCAGCGGGATCGAAAAACTTTAATGCCGAGCGACTACTTCATACGCGTGGCTTATTCCCGACAGTTGTTATCGGTGAAAGAAAGAAAGTTTTGCGTACACCAACTATTTTTTATTTGAACAATGGGCCAAGTTCTGTCGTTGACGTTCTTTGGAGATGCGGAACTATATAGGGGACACAATGAATCATAACAAGGAATTTCCGAGCATAATTTTACGAGTGAAAATCAAGATTTATGAGCAATAAATTGCTCAAAAGGTAACTTTGAAATGTGTAAAATCAATCATTTTAAAGCTTAAAATGAGTGTAATAACACGGGTTTTGAAAGAAAATATCAATACTTATATGTTTTTCACGAAAAATTACAACAAATTTTTATGTTAAGTGTTCGATCCAGCGTGAGGTGCACTATAGCGTTTTCGACCTCAAGTTGATGAAAATTACGATCGATGACCAGCGGGCCGATCATTTACTTCATCGTTAAAATTATCGTTATGACTGTCTATGAGTGATGCTATTGGTCGAAAATTGTAAATCTTGGCCGTTGCTATGGTAACCATCGTTGTGAGTCTCGATATATAAAGTCTATATTCACGAGTAACCTTTAAATAGCGGGCACTTTGACGATATTCACCATAGCAACGGTCAAGTTTTACAATTTACAACCAATAGAATCACTCATAGACGTTATTAACGATCGGTTTAACGATGAAGTAAATGATCGGCCTCCTAGAGTTGAAATTTGAACAAATAATTTGACAGTGAGAGCCGTCGTTATCATCATTCGTACGAGAGCAGAGTTGGGCAAATGGGAATCGTAATCGTTCACACGATTACCGAGTAATCGTAATCGTCAAATCTTTGGATGGTGATTAAATCCATTTTTCACAGATAAATAGTAAAATCAAGGGTATTTTTGATTAGATCTAATACTTCTGCAACTAATATGATGGGTGGCTTGTAAAAAATCAGCCTTGATTACCATAGAATCATCCTCCGAATAAACGACGATTACGATTACTTGGTAATCGTGTAATTGATTACCACCCCCATTTGCCCAACTGTGTACGAGAGTCACTTTGAAGAATAAGCTCCATTTTTTTCTTTCTCATCTCGTAATATAATGATAGCAAACATCTAAAAAGACAACCAGAGGCATTATAGTCTCACATATGTGATGTTATCCTTTGAATGAGGCTCTTTCAAACTTTTGCCATAAGCAAATGAATAGTAAAGTCTGATGTAGAAACCAGCGAAGATCGTGAAAATCGCTCGAAAAAAGTCTAAAATTCGATAATAAACTCCGAAACAGTGGCGTCGCGTGCCATCACTGGCAACAATGGAACTGCTCCAGTTAAACTCATTGAATATATCGAATTTTCCTTGTGCACTGTGCACCCCCTGAATTCGATCTTTTACATGAGTTTAAATGGATAGAATACATTGATGCCAAATTGCACGCGACGCCACTGCTCCGAAAACAGCTGTAACGGCAAGATCGTAACGGTATGGCATGGGGGAGTTTGCAATTTTACCAAAAATGCTTTTTTCTGTGTGTGCGTAAGTTTTTGTGAACGCGACTCAAAAACTTTCCGTCAACTTCCGGAATTAAAATATTACCGCTGCACGATCAGGCCTCTCTGTCCGATGGAAGTTCTCGAAGCTTGAGAATTTGAGATTAACACTCTCTTCTCTTTTTTGAACTGATATTATCAAGATATTATATCTATAAACCGAAACTCTATGGTCACAATAATGCAATGCAGGTAGAAGATGGTTTGCAGTATTTGCACTTAATCAAATATGTATATGACTGCTGTAGCTGCATCTGATCCATCGTCAAATGGAGAGCGATTATGGTGAATTTCAGTGATGTGGAAGTGTGTGCGATTATTTGATTTGTTAACGCAAAAATAAATCCCCCAGCAGACCTCATAAATCTCAGGTCACTTCGATGTTATCTTGCTAATAACAGTCAAACAAGAATGTTTATCTCGACCATTTAGAGAATTCGTCGGACAAAGTACCTGATTGTGCAGCGGTAATTTTTCAATGCTGGGAGAGCAGATACTTGTTAAATAATTGACAAAATCGCGATCATCGAGAAGTTTAATTTCAAGGAATTTTGCTAAAGCGTATCTTTTATGGTTGCACTTTTTCTCTCGTTGTTTTTTTTGTTTTTCTTTTGTTCTTGTTTCTTTGTTTTTTGTTTTTTTTGTTTTTTTTTTTTTTTTTTATTTATTTATTGTTTTTGTTTTTTTGTTTTTTTTCATAAATGAATCTAAAACCGGTCGTTTGATGTTGAGGGTGTAAACTTTTAGGATTATAGCACCTGTTAACAGCTTGACTCATGTATAGACGATCGACGATCATCGACAGTTTTTTTAAGAAAATGATGATTGATGAAAATGAAACGTTGAATTTTCCAGATGATTCCCAAAATCTTCAGCACATATTTGTATGTCAGGAACTTGCAACTCATAATAGACTTGGTGACAAGCAAATCTAGGCACAAGAGCTACATACAGCAAAACTTTAAAACCTGAACAGCTGTGTTTTCTTCCGATCGTACTTCTTTTGAATTTATCACTGCAGAAAAGTTGCGATAAAGAAATTATGGCTTGCGCGAAAATTTAAAAAAAAAAAAAAAAAAAAATGGAAGCCTCGTTGGAGATGTTCGAGATTACATACTAATAGGAAATGTTTCACACTTAATGACCGAACCAGCATTCGAAAAAACTTAAAAGAAACAAAATTGCGGTTAAGAAACGAATAATGTTTCTTTGGAGGTAATATTATGTCGTGTCTGAAGTTTTTTATTGATAATTCTAAGTACACAACTAAAAAATCAATTTTGTTGTTCAATCGAATATAACTAATCACCTCTTCATTGATTCTTAAAAAAGTGGGCTTTAAAGTTGCGGACATGAGTAATTTTGGACAAATAACATGAACGCCATGTCTATAACTTTTACATTGATTTTTCCTAATGCACAAATAAAAATTTTGTTTTGTAACCGCATTCATTTTGTTTTTCGATTATATGTAAATAACCTCTATCTCACTATTTTGAAGAGTGGACTTTAAAGTTGTGGACATAAGTAATTTTACTTGGACAGATTAGTTATGAACAAACGCTCTGATGTGGACATAAAAACTGTGGACTATAAAACATAACACATGGACATAAATATAAATACTTACATGCGGTTAATATAAAAATATGACCCATCCTCAATTTCTCAAAAAATCTAACAATACTATTTTTATAAGAAACGTGAGAGATTCAGTTATGACTGCTTTTTTTCCTGTAGAATAAGGACAATTTGGCCTTTTTAGGTTTAAAGTATAATTCTTAGGTTACCTAATTGAAAAATTGTAAAGTTTTGAGAATGGGTCTATCTCTTTAGGTTGGGTATTTTTTTTTTTTTTTTTTTTTTTTTGTGTTTTTGTGTTTTTTGTTTTTTTTTAAATCGTCACCCTGGTATAATAAGTCCATGTGATTAAAGACGTCACCGAAAACTTAAAAATTAGGATAAAACTTTTAAAATTTAAATGCACGGAAGATAAAAAAAAAAAAAAAAAAAAAAAAAAAAAAAAAAAAAAAAAAAAAAAAAAAACAATCATAACGTAAATTAAAAAAAAAAAAAAAAAAAAAATCAAATACAAAGAATATTGAGCGCGCGTGGATCTTAAGGCTATACATTTGGAGCTAGAGAGACCGCGTTTCAGCGCAGGGAAGAGCCCAAGCCATGATCAACCGCCCGGCTGGCAGCTCGAAGAAAAGTCAAATAGGGAGTAACGGTGAAAGAAATTATTACCTGCGCACTTAAAACACATAAAGACCGATATTAAAAAAAAAATAAATGGTGGGAGGAAAGCGGGAGGGGGGAGAGAGAGAGAGTAGAAAGGAAAGGGATAGGGATATTGAGTAAGGGCAGGGTTGAGTCTCGAATTGAGTTGAGGGAAAAAAAGGAGGGAAACTCCTCCGTGAGAGTGAGACGCGAAAGAGGAAAAAAACTTTTCCTTCGGGGGTGAGGAAGAGAATGATAAAAAGAGAGAGAAAGGGAAAGAGAGAGAGAGTGAGAGAGAGTGAGAGAGTGTGAGGAAAGGGAGAGGGGGTGAAGAGAGGAAAATTGACTCACCGACGATAATCACATACTTTGTCCTGTGCTCCAGCCTCGGCGACAGCAGCTTTGAAGAAGAAGAAGATGCAGACAAAGTAGTAGAAGAAGAAGAAGGAGATGACGAAGAAGAAAAAAAATTGGAAAAATAAGAAGAAGGAGAAGAAAATAGAGTAGGAGAGAGGCAAACAGCGGCGTCTTCGATTCACAATCGCGGCGAAAAAACGAAAGCAACAAAACAGAATAACAAAAACAAAGCGCGAAGGAAAAAACATGGGAGGAAGAGTGGGAACCCCACGGAGATGCAGAAAACGCACACACACGCGAAAACACCGAAGAAAAAGGTAGACAAATATCTATATTTATTGATAATGAGATGAGAAGGTGTTAAAACTTAATCGCACATCCGAAAAACTTATCGTTCGAATCCTCGCTGTATATCACGGACAATTTTATAAATAAGTGCGAAACCGTTTGGGAAAAAAAGAAAAAATGCACGTAAAAGAAAAAAAAATCATACGAAAGGCGTATTAGAAAAAAACGACGAAAGGAGCGAAAAAAAAAAGTTTCGTTAGCAAAAAAAAATAAATAAATAAAAAAAATTACATTTCTCGACCGTACATTATAATAGAAATAAAAAACGTGTTAATGAAGTCGAGAGCTACGCGCGTTTAAAAAAGAGGTGTAAATTTCACGGGCGAAAAAAAACTGCAGGGGCAGGGGAAAAAATGTGGAGAGAAGAAAAAAAGCGAAAAAAGTTAACTTTTCGGTTTGTCCCTCTTCGTTGGCCCCCCTGCCACCCCTTCCCCTAGCCTGTTACGTCCCACCCCCGTAATTTTATTTTACTCACCCCTTTCGCACCCCCGTTCTCCCTCTCTGTGCGATTTTTTTTTCTCCCTTTCCTTTTTTCGTCCTCTTTTTTTTCGTGGTGTGTGTTTCAGTTTCATTCTGCACACTCTGTGTGAATGGTGTGTAAGATTAATACCGACGTTTTGCCGGTAGAGAGCGCTAGTGGGCGTTATATTTAACAAAATGGAATGAGGGAAAGAGAAGGGGATAAGGTTCGGGAAGAGGGAGAGTGGTGGAATGTCTGATGAAGGGAGGGGAGGGGGTAGAAAGAGAAAAAGTACACTTTAAAAAAATGGGGGAAAAAGAGGTGGAAAAAAACCGAGTAAAATCGATAGGAAAAAAACGCTCCTGAGCTTTTTTTCGCATTCCCCTCTCTTCCTTTCTCTGACTCTCTCACTCTCTCGCCTTTCCCGACTCCCGCTCTCTCTCTTCCTCATTTTTAATCCACACGTGTTTTACGCGTGTATGTGAGGCAGTTGATGTTCCCCCTTTCCCCCACCACATTTTTTTTTCTAAGGGGTACAGAGGCGCGTACTTCAAAGGCACGGCACGGATATGCAGTGCGCGGTAGAACCCCCTCCTCCCTTAACTCTTGCACTACCGCCAGTCTCCGGCTCCAGTGGCTGAAGCCCCCCTCACCCCTCATCCCCCTGAAATAGATATATTGCAACAGTGGACTCATTACATCCTTCATGGCAGTGTTGACAGATTTTTAATGGTAGATTGCACGATGTTCCGTTTTGACACACGGGCACAGATAATGACGGGATTTTCCACTGGTGCCAAAAAAAAAGTCGTAGTGGAATTGCATCAGTAACATTTTTAAAGCTTCACTAAACGAATGAATGATTGTGTTGAAGACGTTTCTTTTATCAGTGATATATTTTGATATTACGATATTTTAAAACCATTGCACAGCTTTTTAAAATTCAACCGTCCACCAATCGCATTACTTAGATTTAGAGCTGTACTCTAGGTATACACCGCAGGTAATTTACCAACGAGAACAAAGATACCTGACCAGGGTATACAACCCGTAACACATCTGATGCGCGTGTTCAATTGCACATTAGGCGTTGCATATATCACCTACCATGGCCAGGGTATAAAACCCGCAACACATCTTATTCTCGTGTTGCATGTTATATTGTGCGTTGCGCGTATTGCATACCCTGGCCAGGGTATACACTATACAGCCCGCAACTCATCTGATTCACGTGTTAAGTGTTAAATTGTGCGTTGCCCATTGCTTACCTTCGCCAGGTTACCTTTGTCCCCGCTAGTATATGCTCAGGTATTTTACAAGCTGCCTGTACTAGCAAACGCAAAAGTTTTGATAGTCATGCAAGCACAGACGCGGAGCTTAGAATGTTACTTTGATTAGCCATTACCTCGAATTCTTGACTACCGAAACTTTTGAGTTTGATAGTACAATACCTAGGCAAATAGCATGTCGCTCATTCGATGGTCACAAAAAAAATGAGACTTTAAGTATAAGTGCTTACCTTTAAAAAAACCTAGTCGAAATATTCATCTGTCTGTAAGTTCAACAGCAAAAAAGCTAAAAATAAAAAGTGTATGATTTTCAAGGATTAGGTTTTAATAAGGCTAACATTGTCTTAACTGTATTTTCTCAATTCAAGGCATGCTAGAAAACCAGCCAAGAAAAACCTGATCTGTTAAAACCACTGACTTTATCAGCTTCTCAACTTTTAAATGAGCTCAAGTGAACCCAGTGGCAATATCGGACAACGCTGTTTTTTGTCTATTTAAACGTACGAAAAAGGTTGATAAGTTGAAAATGCGAGTCGCACTCCCTCAAATCGATATTTTCATGGATTTAAATTGACACATTGCAGCGTTGTCAGATTGTACGCGACGTCACCATAGTTAAGCCTTAATAATAATATTATTTCGTGAGGCCAAAGTGCGTCAAGTCTTACTTTATAGTGACCATAAAATGAACAGTATGCATGCAATTCATGCACCTAGGCATTTCACAAGCTGATCATGCTTAAGCACGCAAGTTTCCTGCGACATTGTGTATCATCATACAGTCTTGCTGTTAAAAGCTTTTTTTAAAGACCAATGTTGGTCTGGTAATTTTGTTGTATTCTGATATTTTGGTACAAAAAAAAAATGTATATTAGATGTGACAACATCACTACGTTACCATCCTCTTTCTCCGTATTTATTAGCCTCATTCTCTCCTCTCTTTATCCTTTTTTTTTCGAGAGTGTGCACCCTCTATCAACAATTTTGTTTAGTGCACTCACCCCCTTATTTACGCTTCAGGCCTCAAATGAAGCGAAAATTAAAGAATAGGCGGAAAAGCATACAGCGCAACCTGGCAAAAAAATGCAGCCCTGAATGCCTAAAACCACTCTTTAAACAAATGCGTTCCAAAAATCCAGCCATTATTACACTGATCGTTATTGCATGGTCAATACTTTACTTCCAATAACAAAATCAGGTCGATCACAAGGTTGTGATCGTTAATTACTCGTTATCGCGGATTTGATGAAGTATAAGTCGAAAAGTAAAATATTGGAATAAGTTTGCATCAATACTGAATATTGTAAAAATATCTTGTTGTTGCTATATAATCATGACTATATGGTAACATTTCTGTGGAAACACTATATGTTTCACGTTAAATGTCGCAGACAGGATGAAATAGGGCTGTTGCTAACGTTTGCTATGTAAGCGATTGAATTATTAAAACTTGAGTGAAATCCATCGAAATTACGATGAGCACATCATTAAAAAATTACGAAATTCCCTCGCACACTAACAAAATGAAATTAAAGTTAAACGCAATGAGCTATAACTTTAGAGTGGCACATCAAGGAACCGCTGGTTCATTGTTGTCACCTAGGGCGCCGCCATCTTGCCGTAAAAATCCATTTTGAGGTTAAGTTTTGTAGGTTGTTTCCGGTCGTTTCGTAAACAAACTCGGACATCGCCGGAAACGGCCTTCAAAATTTAACCTCAAACCTTGGAATCTGCCGTCCAAATTCCGCTTTTTCCCGGGATTCCTTCTACCCTGTGTGGCACAAGGTGGACCAGCCCGCTGCCACTCTAAAGTTATAGCTCATTGGTTAAACGGCGGAGCTATACAAGTTAGGTGGGAGAGTCCTATATAATTTTAGGCTTACAGCTGTTTCTATAGAAAGAAGTAAAAATTAGATAAGAATCCCCGATGACCTCCGCCATATTTAAGAACAAAGATAGAACAGAGTAAAGAGGAAAGTTAGCAATCATAGTCAAAAACGGCTTAAATTGATTCTGGTATATTTGAAATTAGAAATCGGTTGAAAAATGGAAGCGAGGGCAGCTTCCGGCCAATCTGATCAAAGGGGCAGCCCGGCAGCCTATATGCAGTCACCGGGAACTGCGTTTTTGAGCAGAGCTGCTGTTTTGCGTATAGTTAATGGTTTTTTTTCAATTCACCGATGATTCCACCGGTTAAATAAATATTACAGAGTTCAGTTCAGTGTATGACTGGAATGCACGAAAATACTCTCATCTGTAATATTTTCTCAACCGTTGGAGTAATTAATGAATTTAAAAAAACTTGCGGATATTTTAATTAATTAACAGCGTTTCCACCGATTAAGAAAAGATTACAAATCAGAGTATTTTCGTGCAGGACAAAGTCATACACTGAACTGAACTCTGTAATATTTTCTCGACCGGTGAAATCATCGGTGAATTGAAAAATGTCATTAACTATACGCAAAACGGCAGCTCTGTTTTTGAGAGATAAGTCACTGCCTACTCGGGAAGACATGCGTATTGCATAGCCACTCATCAGCAAGGTTGTCCGAAAGAATGATAAAGTCGTCATATTTGTGAGTTACTCTTTCAGTCAAATTAATAATTTCTAACACTAACGATAGGTAACTTTATCGTGTTCATTAATTTTTACCCCCCCCCCCCCCCCCTCGATGATATGTTGATATACATCAGAAAATCAAACTATCAATTTTATTTATACCTGTTACATCAAAGTCAAATATCTTAGTGATCGATTAGTGTAGTGGAATCATGTGCCATAGTAATTTAGTCAAACGAACGGATTTATAATGTAGCTGAAGTTGACAAAATATCCCACCGATTAAACTTAAGGTCACCAATTCTCGTTCATGGCCTTGCAAAGTGCGTGAGGCAGTAGAGCTCCTCTAAACTTTTTTTTTTTTTTAAATATAAATATATGCTATTGAATAATTGTAAAGACAAAAATCTGACGTTCCTTCGCAAATTCTCATAGACAATTGTGACTATCTTGGGGAAAAATACCATCTTTGGGAGTTAAAAAGACCGACCAATGCCCGATGGTCTGAAATCGTCAAAAATTGGTAAAAAAGCAGAAAGTAAAAACAGCAATGTGATTTATAAACTTTCAAGACCAATTTTAATCACAGAAAATATACTTAAAAAAAGTTATTTAAACCTAGAATTGTCACTGGGGAGATTTAAAGTAAGCTTTACAGTTCAAAATCCATGAATTTGAGTGACTTTTTCACGGATTTTTTCCCTCTTCTTTTTTTTTTATCTAACATCATTATACACTGTACCAATACTAATTACGAGGTTTTACCAGCTTTGAAGAAAACACAGCGTAGACTTATACTGCATTGCATCAAATTGAGCGAAACCTACGTCCAATTTACTGGAGGTCTTAGGCTATGCAGAGCTTTATGGTTCAGATTTAAAGCATGCTTGAGACTTAAAGTATGTTTGAGGTTGAAATTAAAAATGAACTTAAATGGTGGAAAATGACATATGAAGTATGTAAGGTTAGGTTACATAAAATTATTTTGGCCTTAAATTAAATTTATCCCATTTCCAATTGTTTACCGCCCGGAGGGGTGAGTCAAAAGTCAAGGGTGGGTATGCATGAACCATGAACATACATACAAGCATGTCGTTATCGTGCGATTAAAGAAGCTTGAACGTTTCAAAGCGCCTGCAAAACACAAGATAAGCAACTGTTCGTGCACAACTGGGTCTCTATCAAATACGTTGCATGATTAGTGGTCATCCGATCCATGCATGCAGCAAATTTTCCTCCTTATTGTAAGTGGCAGTCTTTTTTAGGTATTAATAATTCTTATGTGAGATTTTGATTTTTATTTTCAATTTTGAGATTATAGTTTCAAGTTTATATCGCATCAGTCTAGTTGAGTGAGTAAAGGAAGCGTGGAATATTGCTCCGTAGGATAACCAAGACACGAAAGCATGTCTAACTGCCAACCCGCAGTTTTCTCTAACATTAAAAAAAAAAAAAAAAAAAAAAAAAAAAAAAAAAAAAAAAAAAATTGGAATCACCTGAATTCCTGCAAAATTTCAAATAAAGTCCCAAACTATTTAACAATTCAAGTTCTCTTTATATGTATTTGAGAAAAATTTTCGGTTGCATTGACTGGAAATCCGGAATGGAAAGTACTTAAATAAAATGCTTGCTACCGCTGTAATCGAGGAAATTTATAGTCAGTGTATACGTAGAAGTTTTAGGCAGAATTCATCGATTTGTACGTCTCTCGATGAACTTTCGTACGTTCCGATCGAAAAATAACTGAGAAAACGCATTTCACCACTCAATGTCAAAACCAATTATTCAATAGTATTAAATTAAATAGTTTCCAAGGAAAGAAACATCAGAAGAGCATGCAGAAAAATTTCGTGAAGGCTCCTAATTTTTTCTTTTTTTCAGGTTACGTCTATCTGTTGGATGACAGTAAATTTGGAAAACCTTGTATTGAAGTCGAAAAGTTGTTTGTCAGCACGGAGAAACACATGTACAAAAATACGATCTTTTTTAGGCTCGTTTTCGAACGGAGAAAACTTGGTAAATTTTACCGTTAGATGGTTCCTACATTAAGGACCAATTTGGACGGTTATAATACTTTCGGTAATATTTATTTAGTCTTTACAGTCAGGAGATTAATATTTGCAATCAACCTGTTATTATTTACAATCGTAGGTTAATATTTTCAGTCATACGGTTAATATTTACAGTCATACGGACAATATTTGCAGTCATACTGTTAATATTCACGATTATATATAGTTATTTGTTAACCATCCAAATCGCTACACATTATAGTAACCATCTAACGGTCAAATCTAACTTTTTTCTTAACTTTCAAAACTGTCCGGAAAAGTACCTTTAATTGACCCCAAGATCTAACTTAAGCTGGGAAGTGTTCCCTCATCAGACCCTCAAATGGTATTTGCACACTGAAAAAAAGAAAAAAAAATGCTGATTCAACTTTTAAATGTTAAAAAAAATGTGCGACAAGTTCTACTCGTTGATTTTATATTATGAAAATGCTGACTTAGTCATGGACGTAATTGAATGAGCATTTTCAGATGTTGAATCAGCATTTTTATAACGTAAAATCATCATTTAGAACTTGTCGCACAATTTTTAGCATTTTTATTGCTGAATCAGTTACCTTTTTTTTCAGTGCACGTTTGGTCGTTTGGCCCACCCTAGAAATTTTTCGAGTTACGTTATTGTTCTAGTTGAAGATTACGAGGATTTTTTAAAGTTACCTGAAAAGTAAATCCGTGCTCTAATTTTTTGCGTAACCTGTTCCGTTTTGTAGCTATACACCCTTTTTCACGTCACCGACCACAAAAACACGAATTTAATTCAAGGAATACGCACTCTTCATGCACATTCTTACCCGGCCCGAGATTCTTCGTCCCACAAAAAAGACACCCGCAGTAACAACGAGAAAAATGGAATGTACGCACGAGACCCACCCGAAACCAAAAAAAAAAAAAAAAAATGAAGCTCTGGGGCTTCGATTCGATTCGCGCAAAAACTCAGCTGAAAACACAACGGCACAACTGTATACAGAATACAGATGCATGATAACAGTCAATTTTTTTTCGCTTGTTCTCTGTCAAGCGCGAGAGTACACTAGTTTTTGTATCTTTTTTTTTGCATTATCAATTGTTTGACCTACAGGCCTACACGAAGCAGGTAAGGGCTCTAACGCGGTTGCCGAAAAGATTAAAAAAATTTGCTTGGTTTTCACCTAAAATCACAATCAACAAGGTATTTTTTAGCCGGTAAACGTGGCAACTTCAAAACTGATTATTTGTTGTTTATTTATAGAAATAAATTGATAGCGACAGTGAACGTATATAATTTCGCGAACTTATTTTTTTTTATCATCGCATAATTTGTTTGAAATTGATATAAGTTAATTAAAAGCCTCGGTGATAATTTTGGAGGTGAAAAGGGTCAATTTCGTTTTCTTTCCATCGGAGGTGTGTAAGACGCTTTCTTTTCACTTTTCAAACTCTTTCTTTCATTTGATTTATATTTGAATCATTGAAAATTAGAGGCCACGCACCGGAATGATGTGAAAATATGCGCTTGTTATCAATCAATGTGGCCATCATGTGATCGATATGCACTTTTTGTTTTTTCAATACAAATCAATTAACTGTAAATTGAATCCATATACGAATTGAGTGGTCGTGTAAAAAGAGGGTTTCCTTCTTATGAAAGTTCAAAAGTTGATTCCATCGCAGCATGACACTATTTTCTTTTCACTTTCAGACTTTTCAAATCATTGAAAGTTATTAGAGGCCACGCATTTCGCGCCGGTATGATGTGAAAATATGCGATTGTTATCAATCCGTACAATAAGACCATTATAATAGTGATCGAAATTCACTTTTCATTTATTGACATAAAATTAATACCTACATTTGCTTAGTTGTGTATTGAATCTTTTTGCGGATCGAATAAAACCTTGTCAAAAAAAAGGTTTTCAAGTTGTGAAAGTTTTAAAAGTTGATACTATCGCAGCTTGAAACTATTTAGGAGGATCGTTTATCAAGCTAAACTTGGACACACCATCCATCGTTTAATATCTCTGCAGTTATTTGACGAAAAGCGTGACGACTCATCATCCTATACCTAGTTGGCTCTCCTACTCATCGAAGCTCATCGAAGCTCATCGATGATCATCGATACCAGTTTGATCGTGTACGAAACGCTAATCCAATGTTTACCTATTGAGCTCAAATTGCTAATTCGGAACTAAGAAACTTATTGTTAGGAGCAATCAAATACATCATTATTTTAGGTCGCTTAGTACTCTCATTTGCTTCTTGAAAAAACAACATTCTTCAAATCCATGAAAGTTGATTTTCATATAGCTCCTGAGAATTAATGAATTGTATAAACTAGGTAGTAAAAAGTACCAAGCTCTATGATGTTTAGAAACACAGCTAAAATCGCCGATGCGATCTTAATCTGAGTCTCATTGATGCCAATGTCTAAAGATGTTGCTGGCCGTAAGAGGTTCATTTAAGCACGTATAAGACCATTTCAGTATGGGTACTCTATCAAACAGTGATTTTTGGGAGCGCAAAATGGTTAAATAGTAATTTGTTGGAAAAGCGTAAGGATAAATAATTTTATTTGTAGGATTAGTTGGGGCGATGGGGTGTATTTAACGACCTTTCGCCAATATATTTTAAACGGGAGTAATGTCGTTCTTACAATTCATCCTACTTTGATTTAAGCAACCCAATGCGAAGATCGCATACGGTGGTACGGTGCGCTCACTTCTTCACTCAAAACGGCTGTTTGGCGCTACCTATCGACCCGAGCGTTGAACTAACTGACGAGTCACGAGGAAAGTGGCGCGCTCTGTTGAGCAAGGAGAAGCTCAATCTAGCTGCCGCCAATTTCAAATGAGCGCTCTTTTCGCGTTCCAGCCGCAAGTTTTCATGCTCGTCATTTGATCTTTAATTCTGGTTTTCATATCTTTACCGACTTTTAATTTGAATCGGCATCTTGAATTTTAGCGTTGAGTCTGTATCGTCGATATCTGTATTTATCATGATAATAGGTCTGAGTCCATCTTCAGTGATTAAAAAACCATCAGTGCACAAGTGCGTGCGTCGATGGTATCCATCTACAAATATAATGTTTGAAGGGGTGCTAATGAATAATGTGTTCAAAATTGTGAATTTTTAATCATTTATTTCCTGATAGCTGCACTCAAGGCCCTCAATTCTTCAAATTATGTTGGTGTAAATGGGGATAAAAAATCAAATTCTCAATATTCGAATAGTCTGTCTGGATTGAAATTCTGGAGTCAGTGACTCAGTGCTCCGAAGAATGAAAAAATGTCCTATTTTGATTCTTTCTTTGCGCCAAAATTAACAATTGTTTACATTATTTAACGTAGTGTTAAAACAAAGGGAAACAAAAACAAGGTAAAAAACTGTCATCTCTACAGCACGAATGCGCAAATTCTACATTCGATCGTGAGGTGTGAAATATTGTATAAATAATGTAAAATACTCGATCTTCAGAGGGTTCATTTGAACCACCGAGAAATCGATTATTTTGCATAGATTTAAATGGCAAAATTGGACGAGCCGTCATTCACGTTGACATTCAGAGCACTAGGCAGAAATCACATCGCGTCTACGGCGGTTATGTGCGGCCTCACGTTATTTAAGTATTTTACTCTCACGTAAAAAATATTTATGTTAAAATGGGGCTCTTGCAAAATTTTGCTGCAGTGGATTGAAAAGTTGATTCTTGTATAAAAACATGTAAAATTGACGATGAGTGCATTAAAAAATCACGAAATTCACTCACAAAATCGGACTTAATGGCCGAGAGACGCAGGTATCACATGGGAGATTCCTATCTAATTTAAGACAAACCTCTGTGTTTTCGTAGAGAAAGTGACAAATTAGACAGGAATCTCCCATGCTACCTACCGCCATTACGATCTAAGCATTAGAGCAGTTATGTGAGTTATTTACTGAATTTTAGACTTTCTCAGGGTGATTTTCGTGATTTTTGCTGCTTTTTACAGCAGATTGAACTATTTATTTGCTCCCAGCAAAAGTTTACATGAGCCCATTGCAAAGAAAAAACAAAACAAAAACAAACAAACAACAACAAAAAATGCTAAAAACCGGGGATGCTTTGTACATTGCCAAAATTGCATTTTACAAAATGCTAATCAGGCGAATAATGTTGCTAGCGTAGCAAAAAGCATTGATAGTTTATTTAAACAATTGCCAGTGAAGCAAAATATGTCGCTAGCTTAGCAAAAGTGTTTGGTAAATTAGCATTTATCTCTCTCACTCTCCCATGACCCTTATGCACATTTTCTAGTGTCAAAATTTGCGAACAAGGCCTTATTTCACTTCATGTCACTATCAAAATCGCATTGAAATGACACGAAAAAATTCATTTCTACCCAAAATATTCACGAAAAATGTCTCTGATGTGTGTGATCTTAGCGATGAGAGAGGGAGATAATCGTACATTGAGGTTGCGTGAGTCTTGAGAGAGGAAGAGAGAGAAGAGAGAGAGAGAGAGAGAGAGAGAGAGAGAGAGAGAGAGAGAGAGAGAGAGAGAGAGAGAGAGAGAGAGAGAGAAATAGTTTGGAAACCGCTCAACGAATTAATTCACCGCAAGACAAATGCACGTCATCGTCGTCATCCCTAACACCGTCCTTTGAGGCTCCTAGAAATCGATACTTTTGCATGGGTTTAAATAGGGCGAAAAATCATGGTTGCCAAATTGAACGAACCGTCATTGCTCTCATGGGACATAAGGACTCTAGAGGGATGCTAACATTATGTTAGCATCCAAGAATCCAACATCTCTTTTGAATTTTTGGGAGATAAAGGTTCATTTTCTCACAATCAGAGCGCGCAACTCTTCGATCTTCCCGAAAGACCCTATGACCTAGCCCTGAATCATCCAAAACAGGGTCGAAATTCGAAGCACACCCAGAATTTTCATTTTGATGAATGCGTGCTTGAAGTTTCATTCCGTCCCCATGTAAGTGTAAAGCGTGAGCCTTGGGGGCCGGGCAGGGTTAACGCGTTCGTGTCTCATCCACTGTGATTAATTGAGTCGGGTCGGGTGGGGGAGGACGCTCATGGGTGAGAGCGGAGGAGGGGATGTTTCTCTCACTCTTCTTGCAAACACTTTTCCATCCCCGTCCTTCTTTTTCCCTCCGCCCCCCCCCCCTCCCCCGATAATCTTCGACCGTCTTCCTGACATCTCCCTTCCTAATGATAATGACACAGATAATGATAATGATAATGATGACGGCGACGAGTTCGACTTTGATGCTGCCATTGCTCCTAGTATTCGATCATTCTCCTTGTACGCCTGTGACGTTGCATCGTACAACGGGTCAAAATTGCATAGTCAATGGACAAGATGATATATCCTTCGTAGAGCAGTTATTGACAAAAACGAGTTTATGGATGGGCGAGCATGGGCGGATAGAGGGAATTGTCTTTCTCTCTCTCCCTCCATTTGAACTTATGTGTTAGAAAAGGACAGCAGAGGGGGCCATCACGTGACTTTGGCCCCCTCTTCTGTCTTTTTCTAACGCACGTTTTCAAATGGGAGGAGAGAGAGAAAGACAATTCCCTGTATCCGCCCATGTGGGCGAGGGGATTAGGAACGGTCAATTGTAAGGGGGAGGGGTGCGCCAATCATACGACAGCTCTTACAATCTTCCTCTGAGATACATGCCCTTTTGTGTTGGTGTTGCCGTAACCGGGCGTCTTGTTAACACTTACTTAACCGGAATTTCTGTTATTTTAACAATAAATTCATTTTAATTCAACAGGAATTCCTGTTACTTCTACAGGAATTCCGGTCAAGGCATAGGAATTCCTGTTGAAAATCTAATAAGGTCCAAAATAAAATCGAATCTGGAGTACGAAAATCGTGTGGGTCAGTCGTGATGGTCATGGAGCAGCTGACTGGCTAACTTGCTCACGAGTCTCTCGCACGCCGAAACGTAAACAAACCGTGGGCCAGTGTACACATTTTAGCAATGAAGGCGCTCAACAAAATTTAACATTGGCGGGATAGCTAGTGCAATATCTGGAATAAAGGTTATTTTTTATTCAATGCGCCAAATTACTGTGGAAAAAAAGTACGCAGCGGACTCGTTTATTAGAGAATCGCTCCCACTGAGTGTCGCTGTGTCGACTCACGCTGGAGTCAGGCGAAGTTGCCTTTGCACCTTAACGCCCCTCTGAACGTCTTAAACGTATCCTTGTCCTGTTCCCCTCCCTCCAAGAAAAAAAGCCCTTCTCCTACAAATCGAGCATTGCCTAACCCCCATTCTTCGACTACTCTTATCCATGAAGGGGGGAAAAAGGATTCGCAGGGATTTATTTTTTTAGATTCCTCGGTAGGCTTTTTAGGTGATTGAAAAACATTACAATGTTTTCACTTACTTGAGTGATTATTTTAAAGACCCTGAGTTCATTTTTGTGTCAACAGAGACTTTTAATAGACGCCAATGGAACTCGCCGTTCTATTACCAACTGCAGGATTTTTATAGGGGTAGATGTTATGCGCAAGTGTATTTGTGTAATATGCATGTATTTTGTCGCTGGTTAATAACATCTATACAGTGTTTTCAGAAAAAAACACTTTGATATCTATAAAATCGTCTAAATTTAAAACACTTTAGAAGAAAATGTTCTACCAGTCTACCAAACAAGCAATTTTAGGTGGAAAATACGTTGTTCTCAAAAATTGGGTTAAACCCCTGGTAGAAAAAAAAACTAAATGTTTCAAATCTCATACTAACTGTCAAAATGACACCATATTGACAGACAGCATAAAGTTTGAAAAATACACGGGGAAAAAAATTGGTTCGCCCGACTGATTATTAGTGTTTGCGCAATCAAATTTATTGGCTGTACTAACACAAAAAAGTAGAGACTCCAACCAATAAATTGGTATTCACGGTACCAATAAATTAGTACCGGATACCTTTCGAACTAGTGCAGTATATACCCAATTTTTTTGGTTGCACGTACCCAATATATAATTGATACCAGTTACCAATTATTAGTCGGAGTACTTCTTGTTTTAGGTAAGAACGACCAATTACGATTAGTAGGACGAACCATTTTTATTTTCAAATTATTGTTGATCTCTATTACCAGGGAACGGATTCTGTTTTGATTTTCTGACTCAATTCACCTGCATCGGTGTTATAACAGTTAATATCTTCATTTTCATAATTCACGACTGAAAGGGCTAAAGTAGTGGCAGTAGTGGCAGCTCTTGCGATTTGGCAACCATGCAATTTGTCCATTTAAATCTATGTAAAATAATCGAATCTTGAGGAGGCTGACAGCCGCCTGGACAATCGATTGTTTTACATAGGTTTAAATGGACAAATAGCATGGTTGCCAAATTGCACGAGCCGCCGCTGGCGTGAAGGAAGTCCTTCGCGATAAGGCCGGAACTTCCAACTTCGATTGAGCCGCACCGCGATCCCCGACCCTCGATCGAGACTGGGGCAGAGTGGGAAAAATGGCGCGTCATTTAAAAAACGTGGCACTTGTGTCATGGAAAGAGAAAAAAGCGGGGAATCGGAAATCAGATTGAAATCGGAATAGACTTTGAGCGGAGGAAAGACAAGCTCAATATTAATGGTGATGGGCAGCGCATCGGTCAGTGGTAGGTGCGGGGAGAGGAGGAGAATGCGAAACACTCAAAATAGAAAAATAAAAAAGAAGTCATCAGAGATGAAAAAGTTACCAATTGTTACGATTTTTAAGCAACGCACAGTAGTTCGGAAACCAAGATGTGTGGAAACCAGGGCTGCCGTTTTGCGTATGATCAATACTATTTTTCAATTCACCGATGATTTCACCGGTTGAGAAAAGATTACACAGATCAGTTCAGTGCATGACTGTAATAAACTAAAATATACTCGCATCTGTAATCTTTTCTCAACCGGTAGAGTCGTCGATGACTTTAAAAAACTTGCGGATATTTTAATTATTCAACGGAGTTTCCACCGATTAAGGAAAGATTACAGATCAGAGTATTTTCGTGGGTTACAGTCATACACTGAACTGAACTGTGTAATCTTTTCTCAACCGGTGGTATCATCGGTGATAGACGGTGAATAGACAAATAGCATTGATTATACGCAAAACGGCAGCCCTGGTGGAAACATGTATGGGTACTCGCCGGAAATAGAGGGTCGTGCGAGATAAACTCCGACAATAATATAGTCGAGCTGTTGCAAACTTTTGCTACAGGCTTAATAATAAATGATTAATGGGTAAAACCAATGAGCTATAACTTTAGAGTGGCACATCAAGGAACGTTCCGCTGGTTCATTGTTGTCACCTAGGGCGCCGCGCCGCGCCACCATCTTGCCGTAAAAATCTATATTGAGGTCAAATTTTGTAGGTCGTTTCCGGTCGTTCAGTAAACAAACTCGGGTATCGCCGGAAACGACCTACAAAATTTAACCTCAAACCTTGGAATCTGCCGTCCAAATTCCGCTTTTTCCCGGGATTCCTTCTACCCTGTGTGGCACAAGGTGGACCAGCCCGCTGCCACCCTAAAGTTATAGCTCATAGGGTAAAACCCTAAAAAATGACGATAAGCGCACTAAATAATTACGAAATATCCCTTTCCCTAATGACCGGATGATCCACAACTAGCTTTAAAATTCACCTAGATTTAAAGCAAGACTTTGGCAAAATTCTAAAAATATGTGTGCTTTCGCCCAAATCTTGCCCACCTTACCAAAATCTTACAAAAAAGACAGAAAATGTCTCTCAAGAAAATTGTTTTTAAATACCTAAAACTGATTTTTTTTTTTTTTTTTTTTTTTTTACAGAAGGATAAAATTTAACTTTTTTTAAAAAAAAATTTCGGAAACATTCTAAAAAAAATCTTTGCAAAAATGGTCCTTGATTAGATTTTTTAAACATATTTTAAAATTTGTCGGAAATATTTTGAAAATATTATTGCGACAAACAATTGCCATTTTCAAATACCAATTGTGCTCCAAACGGTTTCCCCCCCCCCCTTCTTTTATAAATTCGCAAATCACTGTACAAAACTATACTTCAAAGTTTCAAATTAAACTAAAACCCAGGGTTTCCAATTTTATAGTATCGAAGTTTCTTTGACAGTGGGGCAGTTGCAAAGGGTCTGAAATGTTGTGAATTTATAAAGAAAATGAAATCACTAGATGAGCCAAGAACAAAGATGCTTTTGGTTTCTAATTAAGTCCCATTGTTCCGGAAATGAGATGTTGGCCCAAAATACATCGTTTTAAATGGGAATTCTGCGTAGTGGCGTCACTACAAACACGATTTTTTAAAACTTTACACTTGTTTATCTTCAAAACCGGGACACTTCCGAAAAGACCAAAGGCACCATTGTTCTCAGCTCATCAAATACTCTCATTTTCATTCTAAAAAAACACAGTATTTCAGACCCTGGCAACTGCCCCATTCTAGTTGACAACAAAATATCTACTTTGTGAACTTGAGACTCCACGGTATCTAGTAAACATCTAATCTAGTCAAAAACGTCCTAAGATAAGTCCTGATCCGTTTCACTGCGCGGCGGTGGTACAGTTCTTTTCGACTAGTGAAATGACACTAGGAAAAAAAGTCTCGGTTTATAAGGAGAAGAGAGAGGAAGAGAGACAGAGAGAGAGAGAGAGAGAGAGAGAGAGAGAGAGAGAGAGAGAGAGAGAGAGAGAGAGAGAGAGAGAGAGAGAGAGAGAGAGAGAGAGAGAGAGAGAGAGAGAGAGAGAGAGAGAGAGAGAGAGAGAGAGAGAGAGTAAAAAAAAAACCAATAATGTCCGCAGCACTTCACGCGTCACCGTTGAAAAGGCGGTAACACTCGCAAAAGAGGCAATCCAAAGCAACACCGGGAATTGAAAGAGCTTTCCAAACATATTTCATGAATGACTCGCCATTACAACGGGTCTTCCTAGTCCGTGTTCGGGAAGCTCGGCGAGGACACTATTAAACGTCCTCTCGTTCATTGATGACTCCCGACCCCCCTCCCCCCACACTTATTCGTCCCTCCATCGCCCCCTCCTTGTTTCTTCCACGATTTCCATGCGTTCATAAAAGCCGCTCGCCTACCCTCCCACCCCTTATTGTGGCACAGCTGAATGCCCGAGAACTTCGATAACTTCCTTTTCCACTCTGCGCGGTAGAGTAATAAGTGACTCTTTCCCATTCATTATGAATAGTACGCGTGAACATAGCTCCTCCGATATTGAATTTCATACAACTTGATTTCATTCACAAACGAACCTTTTCCAGGACCTATGTTAGCCATGGGGGGGGGGGGGGGGTCTGCCAAGCCCCCCCCCCCCCCAGAAAATTTTGGAAACAAGAGACGTTAAGCCATTTGGCCATTTGATTTGGAATTCATTGGAGCTAAAACTGTGTTCTCCCCGAAATTTGTCTGGATTGTAAGAGAAAATTGGGCATCGGGGATCTTGATGGTCAGAGTGATCCAAAATCAAACGCATGAGAACCAAAAAAAAAGAAAAAAGGGTCATCAGTATTTTGCTTGTGCAGCCCCCCCCCCCCAAGAAAAAGTCCTAGTTCCGCCTATGATATGACTACGGCAAGCAAAGTTGGCCAGTTTAGGACAAACTGAGTTTTAGCAAAAATCATCAATTTCGGTGGGCTCATCAAAGACGAATGAGTCTGTTGCAAACTTTTGCAGCTGCGGTAGCACAGTAAGGAGGCTCAAAATATTTAAGCCCTTTGACCTCTCAAGTAGATTTGAGTAGATTTAATTAAATGCAGTGTCTCCAGATTATGCTTATAGGTTAAGTTTTTCCACTGCAGATTTTGTTCTTTTTATTTTCTTTTTTCTTTCTTTTTACAGTCTTCGCGATGACTTTAAAAAACTTGCTGATATTTTAATAAATTTACAGCGCGGCGTTTCCACCGACTGATAAAAGATTACAGATGAGAGTATTTTCGTGCAGTATATTCATACATGCACTGAACTGAACTATGTAATCTTTTAACAATCGGTGGAATCATCGGTAAATTGAAAAATGTCATTAGTTATTTATAGACAAAAGGGCTGCTTTGGTAACAACCCCAATACCCCATTGTGCGACGGATGTTTGCTTTACCTCATCGGGGTGACGAGGTGTCCCATCGGCGTCGGGTCAAGCGACCAAGCCTCTCATCTCAGTGTCACATCACTGACTGACGTAATTGAGGAGGGTTCGTATTTTGTAAGTGTGAATTAAACAAATACACATAAAAACGTCGGATGTGCTCTTCCTTTAAAAAATCAACGCGGGAATAGCAATTGGAGTCAAATCAATAGCAAACCTCGAGTTTTATTGGCCCTCGTTCATTACACACCGCGGCGATCGGTAAAACGGCAACGATGTCATCATCAGTACCATCGAATCATCGCATCATTGCACCAATGCACCATCCACCAATGGGTGCGTCATTATCAACATCGTCCGTCATCGTAGCGACGCGCCATACAATGGTCCGAGATCATCAAAAAAGAAGCCAAAGTTCAGTGAAAAAAAATACATAAAAAACCATAGTTTTTTAACATTTAAGGTCAAACTCGAAACTTTTTAGTGACATTTCTAAGCTTAAATTACTTGTTAACAGTATTCTCTGTGATTAAAATTGGTCTAAAAAGTTCATTAAATGATAAACTGATGATTAATAAACGTTCTGATTTTGTTGGCCACTTTTCGACGATCTAAGACCCTTGTGCGATACGCGGTAGTGACTGGTGAGTCGGAATAATTGTTAGCCGCGTCCAGGGCGATATCCTTGCACTTGACGCGGGGCGCGCAGTCTGATACCTCGAACCTCTTGCAGTGATTAAAAGAGTGGTTGGCGCTGTAGGGTAATTGATTCCTGATGCGACGGTATCATTGCCACTATGCGTGGAAAACATTGTCACATTTTCCATTCAAATCAATGAATAAAAAATGAGACAAATCTGCATGATTTCGGAATGATAAGCCTAGGACACTTCATTGCCGATTTCTACCAAATATCACCCCGACGGCAAGATTTTGGCTGGTAAACCGCAAGAAATGGGTGCAACATTTTTGCAAATATGAATTTTGCCCGATTCCACGACTTTTGCGGAAAACGACTAGTTTATTACAGACTAAACGGAGAATTTGGAGGTTAGATTCGGTCGAATTCCCACCCATTTCACCACACAGCAGCAATAAAATGTGACTGTTTGAGCAGTTTCAGTCGTGGTATCAGGCAAAATCAAGAATATTTGAGGACGTATAGAATTCAAAATCTTGAAAAGGTAGCATTAATTTCTTTGTTAAATAGCCAAAATGTCCGTTCAAAAATGCTCTTGTAAGAGAGAATTACATTCAAAGTTTGTTTGAAAGTAAAAGTCTCTGAATGGCAATCGATACAGTATGTATATAGCTGTAATAAAATAGTCTGTACCTACTATTGAATATGGAGCGGGTTTTTTTTTTCTCTCTCAAACTGGGCAGTTCTCTATAACTATAAAGTGATTGAGTTAAACGAGTATATTTTGAAAAATGTTAATGTCCGCATCCTTGGATTTTGCAGAATTTCGCTTTCGAATCAATGTGTCAGTATTGTTGTAGCAAAAGTACGCAACAGACCCATTTCACACCGCTGTATGCCAGTGGCGGCTCGTGCAATACGGTAACAATGGCATCCCTCCATTTGATTGTATGTAAAACAATCGATTCGAAAGTGAAGCAGCGCTTCACCAGCAATCGATTGTCAAACATAGATTCAAATGGGCGAAGACATTGTTGCCAGATGGCACGAGCCGCCACTGCTGTATGCACGATGCGTCGCGTCGCAGCGTTGGTGCCCCTGCCATACCCTATTGCTATGTTACGCTTACGTTATAGATACGGCCCAAAATGGTCTGAGATCGGATAAAAGAGGCAAAAAATCAGTGTAAAGAAAGTCATTAAAAATCGTCGTTTTTGACCTTTAAAGCTAAAAAAAGAAACTTTCCAATGACATTTCTACTTTTAAATTACTCGTTTCAAGTGGTATATTTGATTAAAATTGATCTTAAAAGGTTTACAATTGATAGATTGATAAGAGGTTTTCTTTTTGAGTTTTGGCCCATTTTTTCCAATTTATAGACCATAGTGTGACGCGTCGTATTCGGATACGGACTACGAGCCACGGAGGCCTAGGCCGGGGCCACGGCCATCACACTTCTGTCGCGCTCGCGCACCGGCGGATTCCGCCGTTGCCAAAACGGAGGAAACAAAAATTCACCCATTTTTTCACTTTGAACATGCCGTGTGAAAAGTGCCGATTTCGCACCGTAAACCGGGCAACTCCTCCGTTGGGTGCTTGATGCTTGGTGTTTGGTGCTCATCGGCAAACGGAATCCGTGCGAGACGAATGTATTCAACCTGCTGTGAAATTAACCGAAGTCGAGAAGGAAGAGTAAAGAAGAAAAACAAAACGGAGAGAGAAAAAAAAACCGCACCGACCAGAAGTAAAACAAACACCAACACCTCTCATGACTACCCGCTCTTTTTCTCACCCGCTCCTATCCGATTGATCCATCGATCATGGTTTTGGTGCAATGCGGGCTGCGGCTGAGACCAGTGGGTGAGGACCGGTGCACTATGGTCTTAGATCGTCAAAAAGTGGCCAAAAGTCGGGAAGTAAATTTCTCATTGATTTATCATTTATAAACTTTCAAAACTAATTTTAACCACTGAGAACACTTGTAACAAGTAATCTAAACACAAAAATGTCATTGGAAAGTTTTAAATTATAAGCTTAAAAGATCAAAATCGATACTTTTGTACATGCCTTTTTTTCACTGCATTTCAGAAACTATTTTTTTTATCTCATTGTCAGACCATACAGCTGTGGAGTGCTCTGTATGGTCTGACATCGTCAAAAAAGGGCTAAAGATCAGAAAATACATTTTTCATTAATTTATTATGTATAAACTTTCAGAACCAATTTTATTTACAAAGAACACTTGTAACAAGCAATTTAAACACAACAATTTCATTAGAAAGTTTTCAATGAAACTTAAAGGTAGAAAATGATGGTTATTATGCCTTGTTTTAACTGTATTCTGGACACTTTTTTTCGATCTCATTGTCAGACCGTATAGTGGACCGATGCTCTATATGGTCATCAAAATGTGGCCAAGATCAGAAAGTAAATTTCCCATTAATTTATCGTTTATAAACTTTCAAGACCAATTTTGATCACTGAGAACACTTATAAGAAATAATTTAATTACAACAATATCACTAGAAAGTTTTAAATTAAGCCTATAAGGTCGAAACCGATCATTTTGAATGCTTTTTTTTTCACTGTATTCCGGTTTTTTTTTGTTCGATCTCATTGCCAACGATTGTAAGTGTGACAGTATGGACGATCTGATTCTGGTTTGTTTGCCTCATTTTTTTTTTCTTTTTTTTCATAAATCAAAAATTGTAATTAATTCAGTGGAAATTGGTTTGAAATGAAAGTGGAAGTGTTTTAGGGTTATATCTGGACACAGAATTGTAATACAGCTATCCGGGAGGAAAAATTTTGTAGCTATTACTCGTATCATTTCTTAGTTCCTTTATCGTGATCATCCTTCCATAAGAAACTTCCAAAAGATTTCAATATGAAACATTAATAACGCCTTTTATGAGAGGGTATGTTCATTCCCAGAAATCAATGTTATTTTGTTGTATTAGGATGCCTTCAGAGGAGCACACCCATTATTCTTTGGCTCTAGTCCGGTGAATGGCTTAATTCCACCGATTCCACGACGGAACACGTGTTTTATTTATCCTTAATGTGCACATTTTTCAGTCCGTGCTAATAATGTACTAATTTATAACCGCAAAGATGTGTTTCATCAGACTCGAGTAAATGTCGCATACGTCACCGCTTCAATAACAATGATGACTGACATGTGAATAAATTCATCAGAGTCATTAATCATTCCAGAATGATTTATCAAAAATACATGGTAATTAAGTCATTATTATCACTATGGCTTTTTATAGTCTCATTCCGTAAATTATCATAAGTATTTACCGTTTGACGCGGGTGTCATCGTGGTTCCGAAATCAACTAGGTGGTCCTGGCTCATCTTGGCTGAGGTACCTCTAAAACTCTGAATATTTTTTGTAGGGAGGAATTATTCATTACTTCCCATTGTTTCTTGCGAGGATCAGTTTTTGGCTCTCTTTTGCCATTTATCGAAAGGACAGAGTTCAGAGACGCTCAAAAACACACAGGTTTTCGAGATGGGTCTCAAGGAGATAGTTTCTTGATGGCTCACTGAACGGAACTCTAGATTTCTAAAGAATTATCGATTTAGATGTTTGATATCCCTGGAAGAAATGACTCATGAGACTATTGTTCTCTCATGAGGACTCATATGAAAACCAACGAAAAATCAAGGGCTCCTATGAAAAATCAAGGAAGCTCATAGGAAATCATGGGTTCATCATGTGTTTCATGGAGAGTCATGATTTCCCATGCGTTCTTATGAATTTTGCAAGGGAATAACTCATGATTTCCGATGCAAATTTGGACTTTTCGCATGGGTAATTTATACCAGGGATATGTCAATTTAACCCTTTATGTCAATTTGGTGCGCCTGTCATACCACTTTTGATATAAAAAAAAAAAAAAAAAAAAAAAAAAATCTTCAGCCGCAACGGTGGGATGAATGTCCTACCACATTAGGAATGCATATGGAATGCATAGGGGTGAGATTGAATTTTTTTTATTATTATTATTATTATTTTTTTTTTTTTTTTTTTTTTTTTTTGACAAAATATATATAAAAAATATTCTCTCTGAAAGTTTAAGCTCTAATCAAGCAAACAAAATTTCTATGACACAAAGGGCTAAGAAGACGTACTGTATCTGGAATCCCCTGAAATATAAGATTTTTATGGCAATGTTTTGTGCCTGTTGCTTTAATTAATTGTCGGAAAGCTTTAATCTTGAAGTGTGATCTATTTTGGAACCGAAGGTGTTCAGTTCTTATTAAGAAACTTTTGCAGATGCCGGCCAGCTTGAAAGAAGCGCGTTTATTTGTCGCTACGTATCTGAGAACCGTTTTTCCCCCCCCTTTTCTTTTTTAAAGGCATTCTCGGAGGCGTGTGTCTCACACTTTTTTTTTTCACAAATCTCAATCAGTTTGTATGGTGCAAAATAAAGAAAAGAAATAAGGAGATAAACAAACGAATGAAAAAAAAAAGAAAGAAAAAATTGCACGGCACGAATGGTCATAAACCACGGAATACCGCGCAGTGTCGCCCTATTTCGAGGCAAAATCATCAAACCGTCCTCATCATTCGCGGGTTTTCAATGGCATGCCGTTGTACGTATGACAAGAGTTTTATGATTCTTTATGACGATTTGCAACAATGGACCGATCACCGCGGCGCGACATTAGTTTCAGACTGCCAGCATCAAACCCGGCGAGGATTGAATTTTTTTTACCCCCTCTCCTTTTTTTTCAATTGTCGCGCCACTGTCGAGTAAGAGGAGGAGGAGAGAGAAAGAGAGACAGATAGAGAGAGAGAGAGAGAGAGAGAGAGAGAGAGAGAGAGAGAGAGAGAGAGAGAGAGAGAGAGAGAGAGAAAGAGATGGAGTAGCGGGGGAGTGAGGGAGAGAAAGATGTTTTCTTTTTTTGAAATTCGCCGCCGAGGCCTGGCTACCGATCGCGATCACATTCTTAAACGTATTAATTCTTCTCCAAATAGTTCCCCCCCCCCCCCCGCGCCACCCCCCAGAAAGCAGCATCTTGATCCACCTCCCCTTTCCCCCTTCCCCCTCTTTTCCTCCTCCAATCAACTCCTACATAACGCACTCGCCACTCATCACGCAATGCCTCGCAATTGCGAGTCGAACCGATCCTATACGTTTACCTCTCAGTTCACGTATTAATTTGTATTTTTTAATCCCTCCCGCCAATCGCTGGTTGCCAGATTTGAGGGCATATCGAAGTGGGATCAAATAATTTTATGTCCTCACGGTCTCGCACGCAGATGATCGGTGAGCATTTACGTGCCGGGGTATGAACCACACGCAATAATTATACTCAAGTTCGCACCACCCAAAGCCTTTCGGAGGACCGTCCAGCCGTGACATAATTTGGTCCTTGATCATTTACTTTTGTTTCGACCGTTTCAATACCTCGTCCGAATTTATAACCGTTTCTGCAGTTCTGTCTCCCGCACAATTTCTCATTACTTATTTAAAAGCTATCCCAAAGTATTGACATTTGCAAAGTAATAATTTGGCAAGCGCCTTTAAATAGATGAATAGGCAAAATCAACACATCGAAGTGGGGATATTTAACCTTCTTCTACATTTCAGCGCAGTAGCTTTGATTTATTTGATTAAACTAGAAGTTAACCCTTTATGGACCAAGCCCGAGTATACTCGTTTTTCTCCTCTTGTCTAATTCACATTGTTCCTGTCTTCATTCCGGATAAACACGACTATCGATGAAAACACTACTTACAAGATAAGGTTCCTTCGGGCGCCTTCAATGCATCGTATAGGCAATTTCATCTCCCTTGAGTGCGAACAGTTAACTACCATCCCTACATAAAGGGAGTAGTGAGTTCTATTTCCGACCAATAGAATCACTCATAGACAATCTTAACGATCGCTTTAACGATGAAGTAAATGATCGGCCCGCAGATGTCCCCAAACGGCAATCGGTACGATCGATGTATCGCTGTGCGAAAACAGTCTATTGAAGAGATCTATATCTATAGTAATCGAGAATCGAGATATCTGTCAACCTTGCTATCGATCGCTCCCTCTCCCTCTTCCAATCCATCCTTCCTTTCGACTCTCCGCTCCACCCCTTTAGAACCTTTACTGAACCGCGGTTTTTAATTGCGAGGTTTCGCTGCTTCAGTAATGACTTTTGCGCAATGACCACACTGCCGGACAAATACTGATGAGATTTGAGAACAATCGCGCTCACTTGATCCGCATCAGATTGGCGGTTTGCCGGCACGGCGCGGCGCAGCCGCGGCGGTTATAAACGCGACTGTAAATGTAAACCCAAAGACTTCGGCTGGTACCTTAAAAGGTGTGTGCTCACTGCTCAGAGATTTCGAGACATCCACCGACTCGCGCCGGCAATCAAGTTTATACTTTTGTCTAGACTGTTCCACAGAGATGACGTGTCTGGACCTCTAAATCAGCATCCGTGATTGGTCCATTCAAATCACCAGCTCCATACAGAAAAAACAGCTTTGGTAGCGCTGAACCTTTCGAAAACCTTTCGTATACACTGGAAAAAAAAAAAAAAAAAAAAAAAAAAAAAAAAAAAAAAAAAAAAATACCAGAAGCTCAATGATATGTGAACCGATGTAAGAGATGGTACTCTTAGAATAGGTATATCGCAACAAACTTTTGATACAGCGTTATGGAAGGCCGATTTGTATGTAAAATCACTTGAAAATAACGCAGAGACCCTGATTAGTGATTAGGTCACCGAATCCGATCAAAGCTCGCTCGCTCAAATACAGTGGGTAATTAAATATTCCGACTAATACACTGAGGAAATTATATAGGTAATTTACTTAACAGTATTTTTGTTAAAAATGGTGAGTACGAACGCATTTGTTGATTTCACAATCCGATTTGTTAAATCAACAATCCAAAAAGGTAAATCATGAATCCAGATTGTTGATTAACAAATCGGATTCTTGGTTTACCTTTTTGGGTTGTTGATTTGCCTTTTTTAGATTTGTTGATTCATACCTTTTTAGATTGTCGATTTAACAAATCTGATCGTAAAATCAACAAAATAGTTATAGTGAAATCAACAAATGCGTTTATTGTACTCGCCATTTCTAACAACTAGATTGTTGAATTACCTTAAAAAAATGTCAGTGTATGCTGTGTTTATTTTGTCTATCTTCCTAATTGAAGGCGCTCGATACGCAACACTAGGGATGCTATTCAGAAACTTTCCTTGAGATCTCCTTGACTTGGCCTATGGCTCTAGATATACTCAAAACGAGATAGTCGAGTTGAGTCAATAGCGGATCCCGGAAGCTATCCTTCTCTCTCTTCTTCCATTAGAACTAGTGTATTAGAAAAGGACAGATTAGGGGTGCAGTCACGTGATTTTCGCCCCTTTTTCTATCCTTTTCTAACACATGCATTCAAATGGCCAGAAAGAGAGAGAGAGAGAGAGAGAGAGAGAGAGAGAGAGAGAGAGAGAGAGAGAGAGAGAGAGAGAGAGAGAGAAAGAAAATTTACTGGATCCGCTAGTAAGTTGAGTCGAGTGAGAACAGAGTTCGAGGGAAGCACGCTGACAACACAACAAATTGAAAAAAACTGTCCAAGAACTAATTTAGGTAAAGGCATTTTGTAGGAGAAACTTACTGATTAAACGAACAAATTTGTCTACTTCTCCTTTCATTGATACAGCTTTTTGATTGATATAATACAGCACTATATTTTAAGATTGATAACAATTTGACATCTGACCTGTTATAATTTCCAAGTGCTCGCATTTTCAGTGCAACAAAACACCCTCAAATTTATATCTACGTATGCAGTCTAAAATAACATTAGCATCTCCGATTGCATACCCGAAAGTTTGTGTTTGACCACCATTACAACGGTAACGCAGGAAGTTGGGCTAAAACCACGAAATTACCTCTACTGACTGTGTTTTCTTTACAAAACATCAGTACCGGATATTCTATAATTAGCGAAATATTGCAAGATTTTTTTTGCAACGCACAGTTAGGTGGAGAAAATTCGCCTAAGATGAACTTAGACGAAGCTTAAAAGATTGACAGAGGTGGGCAGAGAAAGTGTAGGAAAGTTCACGTGAGTAAGTGAGGTGGGGATACGTTTGCGTTTATTAATGGGCAGTTTGATTCATTTGTCAAGGAGCTGTAAGCGAGCACTCCTTCGTGTCAAGAGCAGAGGAGAGAGACAAGACAACCCACAGAGAGAAGTTCAGTTCCCACTCTCAATTTCCACCCTCTCAGTCCCGCCCCTAAATTAACCCCGTCTCGCAAGAGACTCTTCCCTTTGCCGCAAAGAAAGAGGGGACGATTAACGTGTTAAACATGAGCTCATCGGGTAACAGAATAGAGACAGCTTTAAACAAAAGCCGATACAGTCTTTAAGCGCTTGAGGGGCGAATTTGTTCAAATATGAAAACTTCACAACCTCTCTTCTTTTGAAAGTTTTTTCAGTTACTGTTATAGAAATGTCATCTATTTTTGCGCTTGACTCCTCAATGGGGCTCTTGCAAACTTTTGCTGGGAGCAAATGAATAGTCCAATCTGATGTAAAAACCAGCAAAACCCACGAAAATCACACTGAGAAAGTCTAAAATTCAGTAATAAATTCACATAACTGCTATAACGGCAAGTTCGTAATGGCGGTTCAACGCAGGTATCATGGGAGATTCCTATCTAATGAGTCACTTTCTCTACGGAAACACAGAGACAATGTCTCAATTTAGATAGGAATCTCCCATGATACCTGCGTTGAACCGCCATTATAAGCCTAATTTTGAGAGTGAATTTCGTGATCAGAGTGCTCAACGTCATATTTACTTTCATGCAATCCCCTAAAGCACTCTTCAGTTACTCTTCAATCCCTTAAAGCAAAAGTTTGCAAGAGCCCCATTGAGGTCCGTTCATTTGACCGCCATCCTTTGAATTTGGTTAAACGCATTTATTGAGTTTGTGAGTGGATCTTGGGACTTTTGCTTTTAAGTAAGATTTTCACGCGATATTACTTGGGAATTGACCCTTCATGACGCTGTAGCAAAAGTTTGCAACAGATCCATTCACAATAATACTCAAACTATGGCATTTTAGAGGTTCTCTAAATGTCATTGCGAGGAAGAGGGGGTGTCGATGGCCTCTTTCAGCAAGACAATCTTTAGATACGAAAGTTCACGTCTTACCCTTCGATGTCATCTATGATTCTCTTGATGGACGCAAAAATGATACTGACTGGCTGTCTTGGTAAAAATTTGATGTAGAAGGAAAAAATCCATCTACTGAAGCTTACCTAGAAACAAACAGAAAAATGCAAAATTAATTTAGTTCATAAATTATTTTCAAATATAAAAAATGCAATCCCAAGAAAGGTCTTTAAGGCCCATTAAAATAGAAAAAAGGACAATTTCTTCCGTACTGTTTCGCCCAAATTTTTGCACCAGACGGTATTAAAATATGCAGTCAATAATCATGCATGATTTCGACAAAGATATAAAAAACAATAAATAATGATGAAGTCTCGCTCTCTTGCATATACTAATTCACCTCACCATAATATTATCAGATCGATAAACATCATCCAATTTTACAGATCTGATCTATCGAACACCCAGCTTTAATATCTCACCATTACATTAGATAATGCAATGGTCAGATAAGTTTATATATCTGACTTATTACAGAGACAGAATTTGGTAAATTAGAACTGTAGTCTCAAATCAAAAAATAATTTATTTGAATTTAGATATTGTCTGATAATAATCAATGCGTCATTGATGTGTTTACAAAGGAACGTAACTCAATTCAATGTTTCAAAGTACGTCTTCCACCACAGTTTCTTTCCTCTCAGTGTTGAAGCGACCAGCTGCAATCTTCATGAAACTTTTTTTTAAACATTTTCCGCCTCACAAAACTAGGATAAAAAGTCAATAAAATTTACACATTTGTTCTCCCTTTAGAAAAAAAAGAAACATGATTCCAGGTTTTGAAACTTTTTTTAGATAAGTCTCTTTAGTAAAGGCCCCGAAGAATCGAGAGAAACAGATAACCTGGGACCAAATAGTGTTACGGCTTGACGGTCCTCCGAAAGACGTTGGATGGTGCGCACGTAAGTATATTTGCGTGTAGTTTATACCCCCCGTAAGTGCTCACCGATCATCTGCGTGCGGGACCGTGAGGACGCAACACTATTTGGTCCCTGTCTTTTTAAACGCTTCCTCTAACAAAACAAGAGGCAAAAACATCGCAAAATTATTTCTAGGGATTTAAATGAAAAAACGACTCAATAACATTTAGAAACAGAAAACAAATTTCAAGAGGTGGCGAGCTTAAATCTCTGGTTATAATTTGGTGATATTTATGTTCTCGTTTTGCCAGACGGGTACTTTAAAACGTCACGTTTTCTCTCTTTTGTTTCCTCGGTGTTTTTATGAAGGGGCTGAAACCAATTTTACATCTCAAAAGCTCGCATCAATGTTTCATTTTATCCAAAGGAACAGCAAATACGTTCTTTTTTTAATTGACTTTCTCCCCGAATTTTGTGGGGTGGAAAATATTTTTTAAAAAAAAAGCTTCATGAAGATTGCGGATGGTTGTGCTTCAACCAGTGGCGTCGCGTGCAATTTGGCAACAATGTATTCTATCCATTTAAACTCATGTAAAAGATCGAATTCAAGGGGTGCACAATGCACAAGGAAAATTCGATATATTTAATGAGTTTGAATGGAGCAGTTGCATTGTTGCCAGATGGCACGCGACGCCACTGGCTTCAACATACCGAAGGAGGAAAACTGTGATAGAAGACTTTGAAACATTAAATTGAGTTATACGCATTCCTTTGTAAAAACATCGATGAAGGAACAATCGGACAATAATTCATTGAAGAGCTTCCAGACAAAAGTCAATTTTACTGTCAAAACTCAAGTATAAGCTTTTTGGATGTTTAACATAGTTTCCTCACGGCTCCCTAAAAATCGACTCCCTAAAAATGGTCCAGACCCTCCCACTTCCTGACCCCACCAGTTACCTATACGTCACTTCATGGCGCACTGGCTCTTCGAATCTTCTCTCCTGCCCCATAATGCCTTAGGAATTATCCCCGGTCGAGACCTAAGCTCTCTACTTCTCGGTGGCGTTAGTAATGTGTAAAATAAATACACAAATAATATTTATCTAATGACAGGAGTAAAATGACCGTGGAGAATTGTTAAGTGCGCTGGAGAGAGATCGAAAGAGAAAGAGAAGGCGAGAGAGAGAGAGAGTGAGAAAGGGAGAAACTAACTTCTGCCGGTATAAAGAGTAAATGAGAGGACCCGATACTGTCTGAGTTGCTCCGCAATAGAACTGAGCTGATATATTTCGATTCGATCATAACTAGTTTGATTCAATTCACTGAAGTGAATCATTCAGGAACTGTACGAAATCGATCAAATCAGATGGTAGAGTTCGTTTTGGAAGTGTAGGAGCACCTAGACCTATAATTTATCTTTGACGAATTTTCAATCGTCGTTCCTTCAAATCAAAACAAAACTTGGCGGACTTATACTTATACTTGAACTTATAAAATGAAGTAACCCCTCTTTGGTTAAAACTTGTTTCCAAAGATGCAAAATCGATGAGGCACAAAGACAAATTCAAATGTTACTTTCGTATCACCAATGGCATGGCTGTCGTGCTGTCATGGTATTTGTCATTTAATTCCCTCCGCATTTAAACCTAACTTACGTAAAATAATCGATCCTCAGGGGACTCACTGGAACTCTGGAAAATCGATACTTTTACATAGTTTCAAATGGTAAAACACGCGGTTGCCAAATGGTACGAGCCGCCACTGAATTTCACAATCGCAACGAGACTATTTCCCAAAAGTCTCACAAATATTAGCCAAATAAACATGTACAAACAACGGCGGAGCACACTTTTTCTTTCTTCGTTCATTTTTCTAGCTCACTTTATTTTATAAATTATTCTATTCTATAACAATTTTATTTCACGCTATTTTTCCTTCCAAAGCCTGCAAATAAAAAACGGAATTTCTTTTCATAAAGATTAGAATCTACTTAAAAAACGAGCAGAATTTGCTTTCAAGTTCCTTTTCGATTCCATATAGCGTAGCCACACGTAGGTTCAAGGGATCTGGACCCCCTCCCCCCTTCACATCGACCTTTGTCGTTTTCCGAGAAATTTTACCAAGCAGAACCCGCCCTCCCCTCATGAAAAATCCTGGCAAAATCACTGTTTCGACTCATTTGTGATCCGATTCATTCCTGTCCGACGTTTTTATTTATCATTCGTTCATTTTACGGCATCGCTCAATGAACGACTCAGTTCCCTAGTGCATTCTCCGAGATCCGTCGGTGATCACTGGCTGAAAAATACGCATTAGCATTAGGAAGCAGAGAAAAAGAAAAAAAAAGTAGTTGAATCAGGGCTAAATAGAACGGATCGAGAAATGAGAATTACACATAATTGTGGAATAAGTTTTTACGGACCACCCTGTACACTCGTTTACCTGTATACCTGCGCAACTCGAAAGGAGCTCTGCCTACCTTAAAAACGGGAGAGGAAGACAACCTAACCTATAATTATGACACCAGTGTGGACTCATCAGGAAGGATTTTTCAACTGCCGTGAGAACTGGCCCGGGTTTGCGGTACACTTTATACGTAGCGAGTAGCGATGCACGGTGTGTTTGGTTCGGATGCGGGAGTTGAGTTGGGAGTCGTCTCGTCTCCTTTACTACGCGCTCGCTCATCTTCATTCATAACTGGAGATGACCCAGCTGGGCCGGCCACCACTCATTCATTGATGCTCATTCAAGTCTCTTGATTCATCTCATTCATATTTTATGCAGCCTCGTTTTTTTTTTTTTTTTCTCCCTAAGCTCGCGAGTTATAGTCGCATTAGTGAAGAGCCACAAGTGACCACAACTATAGACAGCGTCACCGCCTGTTCTAGAGTCGCGCTGCTCACTTTCACCGCACAGTGGAGCGAGTCAATGGGATGAGTCGGTCATAGATTAAATTATTAAAAATGCAAGTTTGAATGTTTATAGGATAAAAAAACAAGCTATATTCGGTGGTTCTCGTATAAAATTTAACAATGAAACCAATGAGGCCACTTTCAAACTTCTACGTTGCGTAGATATTAACACAAATAAACGCATTTAAAGTCGCCACGGCGGCGCGGGCGTGTCATCCGGCCTCTTCCATTGACTCGCTCCATTGTGCGCCGTTCGTATTTCATCCAAATCATCGATTATTATAACCCTTTAAGTACCTGGCAACGAAGACAAATCAAATCTCGCTCACTCGCTAAAAAGATGTGCGGGTGATTAAATACTCCTACTCAGAGATGTTTGTTTTGCCTATTCTGTGAATTTAAGGGGCTTGCCAAAACATTATATTTTCCAACATAAATCATTTAAAAGTATTCTCACAGTCAACGAGAAATTGCGATGTAGTGCATGATGAAGGATCTATCCTGGATAAAGTGGAAGGATAAATTTTACCCTTAGATGGCTCCTATACACAGGACAGCAATTTGGATGGTTAATTTTTACGGCGCGATGGTTAAATATTAAAAGACTCTGGGTTATATTTTACAGACATGCGGTTTATATTTACTGCTTCTTTTTCAACCATTCAAATTGCTCCATAATATTTGCACCATCTCGATAGGTAAAATTTACACTATCACTATTTCAATGTATAGTATCGAAAAATGATTTACTTGGGTGTGTTACAGAGGGTTGGGGGAATTTTAAATGTGATTCCGGGAATTAAAGTTTGCTTAATCGATTCGTTGATCGAAATTATGATTCGGATTTCTGATTGATTATTTTGGAGAGTGGAGCCTCTGAAGTCTGGACGTAAATCGAAAATCTGAAAATAATATCAGTTTTTGTTAGTTTGTCTTTGAAGTTGACTTGATTTAATACACTACCGATGACTGAAGCGTTCGCCCTTTTTGGTGAACTTAAATGGAGAAACTACATTGCTGCCAAATTTCACGCCTCGATCGCCACTGGGGACTCCCCCATTATGCTCCTCCTTTATTCGACCGCCATCTTTGAATTTCGTTAAACTAGTTTACTTAGTTTGAGAGTGAATTTCGAGACTTTCGATGCTTTCAATGTGATTTTCACTAGCTTTCATACTAGAATAGACCTTCATAAATACAGTAGCAAAAGTTTTAGCAAACAAACGTAGTACTGCGGTTATTTTAACTAAAACAATTTAAGACGGAGTAACTCGTCAAGATTTTCTTTTCTACTTAGCATCGCATCATCTTCGTACGTTTCGTTTCGCTTCGCCTTCCAGTCTCAAGCGTTGAGCCGCGCGTCAGATCGTATCACCGACTGCGACTCACGAGATCATGATCAAGGCTCAAACCTCCCCCTCCCCCTCCCCCTCCCCCTCACTCATCATTTTGCCGCATCCCGCTCCGATCGCCAGTTGGTAGCGTCGCGTCCGCCGTCCAATGTTCCAAGTCCAAGAAGGAGGAACCTTCACCTTGTTTCGACTCGGGACGTTAGGACAGGGGACTCTCCTGGCTCTTGTCCTGCTCCTGCTCTCATCCTCATGTCGGTCTCTTCGGTCACACGAAATCGATTAATGTCGCTCACTCACTCTCGAGGATTTCCCGGCTTTGCAGCCGAATCCATCCGCCGCACTTTGGTATGAGATCGTCAAAAATTGGCCATAAATCAGAAAATAAATTTGTCATCAATTTATCATTTCAAAATTTTCAAGACCGATTTTAATCAAGAAAAACACTTTTAAACAAGTATTTTAAACTTATAGAAATGTCGCAGGAAAGATTATAGTAAGCTTAAAGGTAAAAAGCGACGATTTTTACTGACTTTTTTTCTCTGATTTTTTTTTTCCACTTTTTTCGATCTGAGACCACGGTCTGAGATCGTCAAAAATCAGAATTTTCTTTCATAAATTTATCGTTTCAAAATTTTCAAGACCAATTTTAATCACAGGGGACAGTTTTAAAACAAGTAATTTAATCCTGTAGAAATATCACAGGAAAGTTTTACACTATGCTTAAAAAAGTTCGAAAACTATGATTTTTGAAGATTTTTTTCCAAATGATTTTTGGCCTCTTTTTCCCGATCTTAGACCATAGTGCTCCGCACAGTGGGTCAAAGCGTGGACTTTCCAAGACACTATTATATTCATCAATAATAGTCAAGATTATTATGAACAATTAACTGCAAGACGACTTGAAAGTTTGTCAAATCATTCATTTAAAAGCTTCCAATTTGAGTCATTTTACAAGAAAATATCGACATCACTGACAGGTTTTGAAAGCAAAAAAAGAACTTGTCATGTCCCGAAAAATCTATGTTTGAGCCCAGTGTGCACCGTCTTTCACGTTTTCGTTTCGAGAGCTCCGTCGTTTTTCCATGCGGTGACTTTACCGACGGAGGATAGAAGGAGCTGGAGGTAATTCTATGACGTAAGGGGTATGCCTGTTCGAAAGAATCCTAACGTAAGCTTGAAACACTAATTTCTAGGAAAGAACGTACCTCATGATTTGTGGGCCATATTTTTTAAGACACTGCTGTAAAGAGCATGGAAGGTTTGGTAAATTCGGCTGAGGTTCATTTACTGGATCATTTTTCAATAAAAAATTTGATTGGCACAACTAAAGTTTTTTATCACTGGTGACAAGACTGACACCAGCATCTAATTTGTCCATTCAAATTTCCCGCCTGTAGCATTTAAATCTTCCATTCGTTGAATCATTAGCCTAGGTTATGCAAGGCTTATTCTCAACCCGGGCTCACTACCTCGGATTGGGCCTATAACCATAATTGAGATGCGCGCATACACGATTCGATTTTCGCTGAATTCTGGTTCGACTCAACTCAGATTCAAACCCAAGTCGTTATGTCTCTCTCTCTCTCTCTCTCTCTCTCTCTCTCTCTCTCTCTCTCTCTTCTCTCTCTCTCTCTCTCTCTCTCTCTCTCTCTCTCTCTCTCTCTCTCTCTCACTCTCATGTGACCCCTATGTTAGTACTGTCGTCTCACTCTTAAAGCGACACTCTCGTAGATAGAGACATTTTTTGGGGATTTCTATTATCCCCCCGCAATAATTAATTTCCATAATCATTTTTATACGATTTAAGAGAAAAGAAAATGTCGCGAAACAAGACTCCGGTGATGAAATTCGACAATAGACGGAGATAACTGCACATGAGAGTCCCGTGAGAGTGAGAGAGAGATAGTTTGGAACGCTACGCGAGTTTTGCGTCACAGCTATTTAGAACCGATGAAAACATTGTCGGCTAACCGTTGACTTCTGTGACACCGCACTATAAGAACGTCTGTTGAGGATGGCTGCAACGGAGTGACAACACCGGGTGATGATTTGACGAACGACAGGATTTCATAGGTTAGAAAAATTAGAGCCTCTGGCTTGTATCCATGATGTCGTTGCACGGCCTGTGAGCACAGATCATCTGATAAGGCTCGCTCCGTCACCCTACCCATGTACCCTGGACTGCAAGTCTTACGGACACGGTTGCCATGATAATCATAGTTGCCAGATTTGGAGAGAAATTCACTGCATTTTACATTGATTTAAAAATTATTAAATGCAGAAAAGGGCAATTTATCGCCCACCATATCCGGCAACAATGTGAATGGTATGGTTGCCAGATTTGGAAGAATGTTCATTAGATTTTATATTGATTTAAATGATCTCGGTTAACGAAAATCTGCGTCTACAGTATTGCCAAATCTATCGCTATAGATCTACCTCCTGATTGGTAACACCAACGTGCCATTACACGGAAAAAAAAACTACGGTGAAAATAACCATACGGATACCCTGATTTTGGCACCTGCTAGATGTTATGGTAATGTTAACCAGAAGTATACTATGTTTTGACTAGGTACTAGGTGATGTTACCTGATTGCATGTCGAATTGACTCAAAGAATCGGTAAATGTACCATACTTCTGGTCAAGTTTACCATAACATCTA
The DNA here is from genome assembly GCA_011764245.1 of Trialeurodes vaporariorum. Taxonomy (NCBI): domain Eukaryota; kingdom Metazoa; phylum Arthropoda; class Insecta; order Hemiptera; family Aleyrodidae; genus Trialeurodes; species Trialeurodes vaporariorum. The sequence goes on along the minus strand of VMOF01000379.1, from coordinate 33,950,841 downwards.
GCAGGTGCCAAAATCAGGTATCCGTATGGTTATTTTCACTAATCTTTTTTCTGTGTTTTTCATACAGGGGTTTTCTTGGACAAACATGCTTTTAAGACACCTCGGAGGCAGGCAGCAATGATGGAAATCTCCAATCAGTGGCGTCGCGTGCCATCTGGCAACAATGCAACTGCTCCATTTAAACTCATTAAATATATCGAATTTTCCTTGTGCACTGTGCACCCCCTGAATTCGATATTTTACATGAGTTTAAATGAATAGAATACATTGTTGCCAAATTGCACGCGACGCCACTGTCTCCAATGAACAAATTCTCGGATTAGGCGGATTCAGAGATGACGTCATCCGGTGTAAAAGTTCGTTGAGAGATCAAAACTATCTCTCTTACTCTCACGCGTGCATTACCCCTATACTTACTTCTATCTCACTCTAATACTAAAACTGTACATGGAGACACTTTTTCATTTCTAGAGTTTATAGTGCGATTTTGAGCAGAAAATGACGCGTCACCCGAGTATTCTGTGAAATCCCATTACAAACGTTCCAGGGACAGTTATTATTTTTCAATAGAATATAGACTTCCGAGGGCCGTTCATGTTCATAGGATTGCCATGCTTTTCCATGTACGTAACTTCATGGCTTTCTATGAATCGCACATGGAAGTTTGTCAATGGAACTTCATTAAACACCTCCACCAGGGACAAGGCCAGAGTTGGGCATTGGGCAAATAGGGGTGGTACTTGATTACGCGTTTACCGAGTAATCGTAATTGCCGTTTTTTCGGAGAGTGATTTTACGATAGTCAGGACTGATTTTTTACTATAGTTATGCACACTGCACAGCATATTTTAGTTTCAGAAAGAATTAGATCTGATCAAAATGACCCTATAAATTTTATTTTAATTTTATAAAGACGACATCCAATTACCATCTAAATGTTTGACGATTACCGATTCCCCAGTAGATGGCTAGCATAAGAGGATCAAGTGGACTCATTTATACTAAAGGGACCTATACTCGACTTTAGACGTTGCCATTTTCACATGACTTTAATATTATTATCAAATTAGACCTAGTGCAGAAACTTTCATGAATCTTCCAAGAACTTTTTTTCTCTACATTAAGTCTTGTTCGTGAAAATATCAAGCGATTTCATCATTCAGATTATTCCTAAGGTAATTAAATAGTCGAGATTAAACGGCATCGTCAGAATACTAGTAGTTCTGTTTTGTATGAATGTGTCCAATTCGCTCGCTCAATTTAAGCGGGTAGTTAAATATTCATACATCGCGGCGCTGATTTCGCATACACAGTGGTTTGAAGGCGCTAGAAGAAAACTTATAATTAAAATGTGAAAAATGTGCAAAAGTGAGTTTGAGAGGGACAGTTTGAAAACGCCAAGCATGTTTTGTCACATTGCTGATGATTGCAACCAATGATTGCATTATCGACAAACCATTAAATTTCGTCTCACCGAACTAAAACCGTCTAGATCTAGTATATCGATATCAACCGTTAAAACATCGCGTCATAGTAGTCTGCAGCCCACCGCACGTACACGCACGCGCGTAAATGCGTCTTGCATTAAATCACTGCTCATTGATTGGTCAGCCACAGCGGCGCGTCTGACCGCTCGCGCCAATGACTCTCTTCATTCATGAAATATTCAAAAAGATGCGTGACTTGGGACGTGGACACGAGGATCGAAGCATGGGGTGCCCCTGCTCGCGGTACCACTGTCGTTCTGGCGTAGCGCGGTGCACAGTGGCACAGTGGAGCGAGTCAATGTGAAGGGGTGGACATGAAATATTTGACTAAAAATGGATTTTTGAAAGTTTTTACTACAACAAAATAAACTACAAAGGGTGATCCTGGAACGAAATTTCATTATAAAACCGATGAAACCACTTTCAAACTTTTACATTTCTCATTAACAAAAATATATACGCATTTAAAATTGCAATGCCATGTCCGGCCTCTATCATTGACTCGCTCCACTGTGCGGCGGGCGACTGGGTGGATCGAGAGTATATTGAAGGTGATACTCGAACAGATTCTGGATTCGATGACTCCTATATTGTCATCATCATCGCACAGTGATCACATCCAGAACGGAGGATGGAATTGGAGCGTTTGGTGACGCTGTTTCCTAGGTTTCCACTTAGAGAAAAGAATTACAATTACAAGAAGAAAATAGTCTCTTAAAGAGAGCTGTGTGCAGAACTGTCCGCTCCCGTTTTTCCTCCACTGTTGTCCCTGTTATTTATGTTACATCCCCCGGGTTGTTTCCAACGGCATTACGTCTAATTATCTTCGATAACCAATCTCAACCATCGTAAAAGTGTTGCATGGATTTCCATGGCCAAAATTCCGTGGGCAAATTATCATTTTTCCATAAAATTTCTTAGAGTTCCGTGGGCCGTTCATGGGATTTCATAAGATTTTGTAATTTCAAGGAAAAATAATACTTACCCACGGAAATATTGCTCACGGAATTTGGGTCATGGAAATTCACGGAACACTTTTAACAGGGAATGTATTATTCATTTGCTTTTTGCAAGTATTCTTATTATTTGCCGCGAATGGCATCATATTCATTTAACCTCGATTAGAATCATGTAAAAAGATTCTCCAGCGTTCGCGCCCAAAGGAGCAGTAGGTATTTAACGGCATTTTTCATAAGATTTTGTAATTTCATGGAAAAATAATAATTACCCACGGAAATATTGCTCACGGAATTTGGGTCATGGAAATTCACGGAGCACTTTTATCAGGGAATATATTATTCATTTGCTCTTTGCAAGTATTCTCATTATTGGCCGCGAATGGCATCATATTTATTTAACCTCGATTAGAATCATGTAAAAAGATTCTCCAGCGTTCGCGCCCAAAAGAGCAGTAGGTATTTAACGGCATTTTTCGATGGGTCTGTTGTACTTTTGCCTCAGGAATATGGCATATTCACTCTCCTGTAAAATTCCGTGAAAATACCGATGAGCACATTAAAAACATTAAAAATTCACTCATATCAACCCTTTCAATACCACGCCCGTATTTATTTGAAATCGAAACTAGCTCTGACGCTCACTATTCCAATTTTGCATTCACAGAACAAAAGCTATTCCAAACTGTGCAAAACAATTGTACCTACGTCTAGCGCCTTCAATTAGATGAGTAGGCAAATTCAATGCAGAAGAGTATGAATATTTAACTGCCCTCTAAATTTGAGCGAGCAAGCGTTGAGTAGCTTTTCGTAACCTGGCAGTTAAAGGGTGAACTCAGGAAATCACATCCACTTGAACAACCCGCGCTACACTATACGCTATTTTTCACCGACTTACTTTGGCACGTGCACTTTGGCAAAAATGTTTTACCTCCATTCGATTCTACGTACAACAATCGATTTTTGGCAAAACACTGCTACACTAACGAATCGATTGCTTTACATATAATCAAATTGAAGAACATCTTCCTTGTCAAATTGCAAAGAGCCACCACTGCGGTAACCTCATCGCCGAGAAAAAGTTTTATCCAAGCCAGTCGATAGAATAAGCTCACTGTGCTCTCGGTTTCAATCGATCGGATTCGATAGCTCGAACGGACTGTGATCCACGGTCGAGCGAGTATTTGGATTCGGATTAAGGCGAAATGGGTTTCTAACTCGTGCATACAGACAAGAGTCTTTGGTGGACTTGGAGGGATAAGCCAAAGCAGCGCCGGCCGCGCCACAACGCGGAGGTGATGCTGGTAGCCGCGCCGCTGCGTAGCTCTACGCGCGGCAGCTCCCATGCATAATCGTGCGGGTGCATTGCCATTGAACCATTGCCTATGAGCCGCACCGCCATTGGCGGATCCAGGAAATTGTCCTTTCTCTCTAACTCTGGTCTTTTGAATGCATGAGTTAGAAAAGGATAAAGGAGGGGGCGAAAATCGCGTGACTGCCCGTTGGTGGTGGTAGGCAAAAAATATCCCGACTCACGGTTTTTCACTGTATTTTTTTTTTTTTTTTAAAAATAACTGTAAGTTAGAAAATTTGAAGTGGTTACGTACCATCCTACTCAATGTTTTATGTCCACTTTTTACTGTACTGGGCGCTACCATTTTTTTCGATATTTATGGCTATGTTACTCAAAAATATGACCGTAATGCCAAAAAAAAATGGAACAAATTGGAAAAATATTGCTTAGGTTTTTGCTTTTATCTGTTGATTCTTTTTGATTAGTTGATTAGTCAATGGATTTCCAGTAGGAAACCAAAGAACGAACTGTTTTCATCTACATATTTTCCGCAGTATCGAGACTTTGTGCTGAAGTTACGATACATATGTATTTTAAATCCACGCGAATGGGTCTATTGCATACTTTTGCTAAAACGTGATGGAGGGTTGATTCTGGAGTAAAATCGCATGAAAATCACATTAAGAGCTTCAAAAAGTCTCAAATCCACTCATAAACCCTCAAAAAGGCGTTTTCGGTAAGCCTAAGATGGCCGGTCAAACAGGCAAATAAACCGTGCATGCATGTCGAGCATCAAAAAATGGCCGACGACGGCAGTAATTCGTTGGTTAGAATGTAAACAAACGTCTCATGTCCTCGCAGTACCTACATTTTGTGTCATTCTGTTAGTTTTTTTTCCGGTAAATTTTATTTTCTCGTTGTTGTTTGTAATTACTATTCGCGGTGAATAATTAATTCACATTTTGTGTCGAATTGACTGAAAACTGAAAATGAAACGCCTGGCAAGTACTTACTTTGCCGAATGCCGTCGTCGGCCATCATTTACTACTCGTGGTGCATGCATGCAGGGTTGATTCACCCTTTCGACCGGCATCTTAGGCTATCCTTAAAACGCCTTTTCTTTTCGGATTCTCTTGAGACTGTTTGATGCTCTATAACGTGATTTTCACGCAATTTTACACCAGGTTAAATCCTCGATGATGCAGCTAAAGTATGCAACATAACCATTCAAAGGTGGACACAGGAACCTGGAATCTGTTTATTCCTCTCACTCCCAATATTGGATAAGGTTGGATAAGGATTGCGTAGGAAAAAAACACATATAAGGCTAAAATCATGCGACTCCCCCTTTTCCGATCCTTATCTAACAGCATGAGTTCAAATGGGCAAAGAGGATAGGAAGACTACTTCCTGGCTACGCCAATGGCGCTAATTTGAATTACCAAGAGAGGTCGGGATAGCGATAGTGGAAAAAAATGATTGCTTGAAATCCCGATGGGAAAAAAACGTGCTAGTTTTCTCTTTGGAAGAAAAAAGACAAGACTTTTCATATTCATAAATCTATAGTTCGTGGATCTATGTCATGCTACTTACCACATCAAAATGAGAAGATCAAATATAGGTATAATGCTCTTGCTAACTTTTGCTGTATACGATTGAATAGTTAATTCTTGAGTAAAATCGAACGTGAATTACGATGAGCTTATAAAAAAATAACGAATTTCACTCACATACTCACAGAATGACTCGGTCATAGTGCTCAGTGGCAGAGTTACGCAGGTACTTATAGGATATTCATTTCTATAATTTGAGGCTTCTTTCTATGTATTTCTGTATAAAGAGTGACTAAATAGACAGTAATCCCCCCATGACACCTGCGTACTGCTTAGCTCCGCCATTTCAGAGCAATAATGGCGGAACTATGAAGGAGATTCCTATCGAATATCGAATTTTTCTCTCTCTCTCGTTCTCTCTGTACTAACATACAAAGGAAAGTCTTGAATTAGAGAGAAATCTATCATGGTACCAGTGTTACATAATGCCTTTACAGACAAGTCATTTTGTGCGTCTATGAGTAAATTTTGTGATTTTTCAGTATACTCGTCGTGCGTTTTGCTAGTTTTTGCGAAATAATTAACTATTCAGTCGCATACAGCAAAAATTGGCAAACATTCCATTGGAAAACGATATTGCATGAGCTATGTTTGTACTTATGAGCAGTATGATTCATCCAGCGGTGGCTCGTTCCATTTGGCAGTCATGCATTTTGCCAATTGAGATACTTCAAAAGTATTGATTTCTTTATTTAGGGTTCATTAAACCACCTGGGGTTATGGGGGCTCCACCCAGTGTTTTGGACGAGACGAGATAGCGGGAATCGACCATTCTTATTGGTTTTAAAGGTTTTACGTGACAGATTTGAAGTCGTTCATTTCAGAAAAATGACTCCTAAGTCCATCGAATGACTCGAAATCTGTCACGTGACGCTGTTTAAACCAATGGAATTCGTCAATTTCCACTATATCGTCTAGTCTCGTCCAAATCAGCCCCTTGAATGTAGCTTATTTTACCTAGGTTTAACCCTGTTTATGCAATCGCAGTTGCTCTGTCCATAGGGTGGATCACTCCGTAATATTTTGGTCCTTACTGTCTATTCTTATATCTACTCCTGCTGCTGAGCAATTTTTTGTTTGTTTTTGTTTGTTTTTGTTTTTTTTTGTTTTTTTTCCGTTTTTGTTTTGTTTTTTTTTTGTTTTTTTTTTTTTTTTAGCCCGAGTTTACTCGTTTTTCTCCTCTTGTCCATTTAACTTTGTATCAGTCTTCATTCCGCATAAAAGCGATTCATCGATGAAAACACTCACAAAACAAGGTTTCATCGGGCGCCTTCAATTCGTCGTATAGGCAATCCCAACTCCCCCGAGTACGAATAGTTAACTACCTTCCCTATGTAAAGGGAAAAGTGGCGTTCTTTTGAACTAACCTGGTCCGTAAAGGGTTTAAAGGGAGTTAATCCATTGTTGCCAAATTGCATGAGCCATCATTTGAGTCATCTAAATCAGAGCACGTGGCAATGTTAAATAACACAGGAAGCAGATCATATAAGTTGGGTGTCTATTTTGTATCTACTCATTGTCAGTGCGATCTCTTGTTTTAAGATCTCTATGTGCACCAGCTGAGATTTTATAATCGACGTGATGGCAACACGGGAGTCTAGGTGTGAAGAGGTTCAAGTTTGGCCTGCTTAACAAAGAAGCATACGGGTGACGAGGAGGGGGCGAGAGAGGGGTAGGGAGTAAGAAGCTGGGCAGGGGGAGGATGATGAAGAGAATCCACGCTCAAATTGGGTTCGTCACAGTGGCTGTGCTCGTAACCGCACTGAGTAATAACGTCCCATTTATAGATAAACACGCTAAGATGATGATGACAAAAACACACTCCGCGCGCACAATGGGTGGGGGTGGCCGAAGAGGGAGGGGGAGGGGGCGGGAGAGGGGTTGAGGGTGACCGGGGGGGTGAGAGGGGAGGGGGGCAGGGTGAAGATGGGAATAATAATAAAGAAAAAAAGAAGGAAAAGGGCAGCCAAGGAAAGAAAAACTAACATTGAAAACAGGGGCGATGGAGCGTGGCGCGAAACATCGCCCCGTGTTACAGTGATACCGTGGACGATGCAGTTCCGGACACCGCGAGATGAAAAACACCGGTGGCATGGCGGTGGCGTAATCAAAAATGCACCGACTCTCTCTCGCACTCTCTTTGTCCGCGACCAAACGTGCAGATTAGAGAACTATAGACCCAAAGGATGGAGGATTTGTACCCCCCCCCCCCTCCCCCACCCCCCTCCCCACTCTATCGATGCAAATTGACGATACTATAGAGTATAGACTGTTTATAGAACAGCGATGTATCGTTTCGATTGCCGTTCGCGGGGACCTCTGGTTTCAAACAAACTCTGATTCAATGTATGTTCCCCATACGCGCAATTTTGAAAGAAAATTCAGGCTATTAAAATTAATGCAACCTTTTTTTGCGATTAACCTCATTTCTGAATTTCTCGAGGTCATTAATGGATTCTACACGTAAAAGTACCTCGGGACACCAATTTTCATGACATTTGGTTTATAATTATGGTCGATATACCAAAAAAACCAACAATTTTTTAAAACTTTGGGGGGCTGTAGCTCAAAAGGGGGACATTTTCGGACACATGTTTATAGGGAAAAAAAGTCTTATTTTGACCTCAAAAATACGTGGTAGAAAGGATGACATAAGTTTTAGAAACACCCTGTATGATCTGCTTCCTGTGTTATTTTACATTGCCACGTGCTCTGATTTAGATGGCTCAAGAGATGGCTCATGCAATTTGGCAACAATGGATTAACTCCCTTTAACCTTTTACGGACCAGGTTAGTTCAAAAGAACGCCACTCTTCCCTTTACATAGGGAAGGTAGTTAACTATTCGTACTCGGGGGAGTTGGAATTGCCTATACGACGAATTGAAGGCGCCCGATGTAAACCTTGTTTTGTGAGTGTTTTCATCGATGAATCGCTTTTATGCGGAATGAAGACTGATACAAAGTTAAATGGACAAGAGGAGAAAAACGAGTAAACTCGGGCTGGTCAATAAAGGGTTAAACCTAGGTAAAATAAGCTACATTCAAGGGGCTGATTTGGACGAGACTAGACGATATACTGGAAATTGACGAATTCCATTGGTTTAAACAGCGTCACGTGACAGATTTCGAGTCATTCGATGGACTTAGGAGTCATTTTTCTGAAATGAACGACTTCAAATCTGTCACGTAAAACCTTTAAAACCAATAAGAATGATCGATTCCCGCTATCTCGTCTCGTCCAAAACACTGGGTGGAGCCCCCATAACCCCAGGTGGTTTAATGAACCCTAAATAAAGAAATCAATACTTTTGAAGTATCTCAATTGGCAAAATGCATGATTGCCATAAATGGAACGAGTCGCCGCTGGATGAATCATACTGCTCATAAGTACAAACATAGCTCATGCAATATCGTTTTCCAATGGGGTGTTTGCCAATTTTTGCTGTATGCGATTGAATAGTTAATTATTTCGCAAAAACTAGCAAAACGTACGACGAGTATACTGAAAAATCACAAAATTTACTCATAGACGCACAAAATGACTTGTCTGTCAAAGGCATTATGTAACACAGGTACCATGATAGATTCCTCTCTAATTTAAGACTTTCCGTTGTGTGTTTGTACAGAGAGAACGAGAGAGAGAGAAAAATTCGATATTCGATAGGAATCTCCTTCATAGTTCCGCCATCATTGCTCTGAAATGGCGGAGCTAAGCAGTACGCAGGTGTCATGGGGGGATTACTGTCTATTTAGTCACTCTTTATACAGAAATACATAGAAGGAAGCCTCAAATTATAGAAATGAATATCCAATAAGTACCTGCGTAACTCTGCCACTGAGCAGGTAAATTCTACCAGTCTTTTTCCCCGTGCTGATGAGCATAAAGAGACATCTCATTGATAAGAACCTTCCCCGTTTTGCCGCCAGCATGGGTCCAGTGTTTCAGTTTCTTGCTACTGTGTTTTAGAAGGTTGTTTCCGATGCAAAATCGCGTGAAAATTGCACTGAAATTATCGGAAAAGCTCAGAATCCACTCACAAACTCATTAAATGCGTTTAACAAAATTCAAAGATGCGACGATCGAATGAGCGGGGCACAGTGAAGGCAGTGGCGTATTGTGAAATTTGGCAACGCTTTACTGTGTCCATTTAAAACCATGTAAAAGTTCGAATGCGAAGGTGTTCGCCAAACACCCAGTAGTTCGATATTTTTCATAGGTTCAAATGGACGAATTGTAACGTTGCCAAATTGCACGCTACGCCATGCCACTGAATGGAGGAATCCCATCTAATCGCATCCATACTGAGAAAAGTGATTCATTATAGAAAAAAACTGCAATTAGATGGGACTCCCGCATTGTTACCTGTTCCATTTGACCGCCACATTTGAATTTTGTGAAATATATTCATAGAATTTGTGTGAATGGAATTTGAGACAGTTCGATGCTTTTAATGACATTTTCATGTGATTTTTCATGGAACGGGACCGAGGAGTTTTTTGATTAGTTGGTGGAATAATTGATGAATTGAAAAATGCCTTTAAATAAGCACAGAGTGGCAACCCTGCTTCGCACATCTAATTTTTTTCTCTCTATACAAACGTTGCCACAAAAAAGGTGCATTAACAGTGGTAATGTTATTATGTCTCATTTATCGTTCATTTAAATATTTTGTTGAAAAATGGGTAAGAGTAAGGGCATTATTCCGTCCATTTGTCTACTGTCCTATAAGGGTGATTTCGCGGTAACAGAGCTTTTTAGTTGACGCCGAAAAGTGTCATCGAAATTCGAAGAATTTTGTATGTTCTTTTTTTTTCAGTGCAGCAAGTTCAACAATAACAATATACTATAAATTTTACAAATCGTGGAAATTAAGAAACTTTCAAGTGTCAAAAGCTGTGAAATGACCTCGTAAAATGATTTTCATGATTTTCATGAATTGCAATCTCTACGATCCATTACATATTTGGTTTTGTTTCAGTCAAATTTGCTGGAAGCAACGTACTACAGTCCGAGATCAAAAAAAAGCGGCCAAACGTCAGTGACAAAAAGTCATAGAAACTACCGTTTTCGACCTTTTAAGCTTCATTTTAAACCACCCAGTGACGAAAATTCTTGCTAAAAGTGTCCTCTGTGATTGATAGTGGTCTTGAAAGTTTATATTCGTAACAGCTGCCAACCAAGGACTTCTGGTTCCAAGCGCAGACTCTGATTTAATGTTTATTTTCTCCATAAGCGCATTTTTAACAGAAATTGTTGCTGTAATAAACCTAGAAATTAATGTGACTTTTTTTGAGATTATGAATTCTACGTCTTTAAAACTTGCCTGGTTCCACGACTAAAACTGTCGAAATCGACAAGATATTACACATTATGAACGGTGCATTTTGAGGTTGGAATCACCCTATAATGTAACTGTTTTTGCTGTGGTGGAATGGACCAGAATTCGGGTGATTCCAACCTCCAAATGCATCTCTTACTCACAGTAATATCTTGTCGATTTTGAGAGTAATAGTCGTGAAACCAGGCACTAAATTAAGCATTTTCGAGGACGTTGAATTAATTGAGTGCAATTTTCACGCGATTTTGCATCGGAAACAACTTTCTAAAACACAGTAGCAAGAAACTGAAACACTGGACCCATGCTGGCGGCAAAACGGGGAAGGTTCTTATCAATGAGATGTCTCTTTATGCTCATCAGCACGGGGAAAAAGACTGGTAGCATTTACCATCTGCGTAGTTGATTTTGGCGTCTGCTAGCAAAAATGGTAAATTTCACCATAATATGGTGAATGCAACGTACCATGTGGTAAATCAAGGTAACATGTTGGTAAATATTAAGGTAACATGTTGGTACATTTTACCATAATCTGGTTAAATTTACCATACTTGATAGCAGACTGCAAAATCAACTATGAGGAACTATGGTAAATTCTATTCGTTTTTTTTCCCGTGAGAATGCATAGTGCATGCGTGTTAGAAAAGAACAGCTAGAGGGGTTGAAGTCACGTGATAGCCACTTTATCCGTCCTTTCCCGACACATAATATTTGTAAATGAGAAAAGAAAAAATGAGGGAAAATGGGGGGGGACGGGTGAATGCAAAGTGTATAAAATTGTGTGAAAATGTCATTGAAAATGGACGCAAAAACGATTAACGGGGGAAAAAGTACGTCCGCGAGTCAGAAAAATTGCGAGTTCGGTGAAATATGTAGTTTATGCGTTTACTGTGCGTCGATTCCGCGGCGGTGATGCATGCAACTGAGTGGAATTACACCGACAACCACGGGCATCGATGTCGGCACCGCACCGGACATAATCCGGTTTTCGGCACCTACAACACTCAACTTCACCACCTCGCACCTCGCACCTCGGCTCACCGCGCTCTTGCACCGGTTCATTGGTTGACTGGTGACTGGTGACTGAGTCCGTACTCTTTCGTGGTTGCTGGGTTGCTGGTTAGGTTATCGCCCATGCGGCTTTATGTCTATCGGTATCGTTCTGACGCCTGTTCTTTCATTGTTGCCAGGTAATGCGGCTTCGGTCCGTATATCTCCCATAAATCTAAATGTAAAATACAGGGATTTTAGCATTAAACCTGGCAACACTGTGTTATTTAGTATCTATTTCTATCTGTACCTATTACTTGATCTCTGCGCAGCACTAGACATTGCTGCGCCTCCTTTTTGGTTGGTAAATGTTAAGTAATGAAAATAAAAAGGTCGACGCAAAAAAAAATTAAATATTACGCAGTTTCTTTCGAAACGTCTCTTTCTATTATTGCTTTCAGAAAAAGAAAATATTAGCTTTCAAAGTCAAATTCTCAAAATGAGACTAGTGGCGCTATCTATTCGAGCCAGAACCTTACTTCAGACGGGCAAGGAATCACCTCAAGAGATCTGAGCGGTTTATGATTATGAGTTTGGGACACGTCGATTTGTCTTCCAAGTCTGAAACCAATCGATTCTTGAGGGGCACATCTGAACATCCAAAAAGATCGGTTTTATGGATATTACATTTACAGATAGATGCTCAAATTGCAAAAAACGAAAATCTATTTCTAACAAATATATTCATCGCGGAGAAGCGGGTGACGACAATTGACGACGACTTCTGGCGCCGTCTCGCGATTCCAGAGGAGAAACAAGAAATTTTCTATCTCTCTTCTGTCTTCATTGAAGCACGCATGTTAGACAAGGATAGATTAGGGGATGAGATCCCCTCTTTCCACCCTTCTTTTACTCATACATTCAAATAAGAGAAAGAGAGAGGTAGAAGAGATCCTGAGCGCACCTCTGCCGACTCACAGCGCGAAACGAAGTGCGAAGATTGGGAAGATGAAGAACTGTCCGATCGTCTAATTACGCGACTCATTGGCTCATTTAAATCACGAGTGGAGAGAAAGAACGAAAAAAAAAAACATGCTTATTATAACTCCCCCGGAGGTAGCTGACGTTCTGAATGAATTAGCGTCTCTCGGCTTCGAGCGTTTTCTTCTTCTCCCCCCCCCCCTGCCCCGGACGCTTTTTTTTTAGGTTTTTTGTCGGAGAATTAGTTCAGTGTAATCTCCTCATCGAGAGTTTAGGGAGCTTCATTATTAAGTGTCCCCGCGCTCACTCTTTCGCGACGCTAATTCCGGTAAATATCTGGGACAACTTTTATTGAATTATACGATTTACTTCCTCTTTTTTATGTATATTTTTTTTGTCCGAGGATTTGTCTGCTGTACCGCTAGTTGATTGTGCATCGACTGAGTGACTTATTTCTCTTCATTTCGGCTGCCTTGAGTAATGAGCTTCTAAAACGTTCACTTGTTAGAATTAACTTAGTACTCTGAACGATCAGGATGTTTTGCAGCAAGCAATCTTCGATTAACTCATGTGTGAGAGTTGAGAGCTAAGTTCAAAGTTACTAATCAATAAGACTCGATAGTCAGAAAAAATTACATTAGCTGTACTAAAAAAAAGAGAGATAAATGCATTTATTTGCATCGTAAAGGGATGGATAAGACCTTAAAATGGTTGGTTTCACCGTTTAAAATGGTTAGATTATCTTCCCGTGCTGATTTAATTTTTCTATTTTAAATGTTAAAGCCGACTTATGTTTAGGTTCTCCCATACGTTTATACTCTGTTCAGGATACGATAAAACTTGGCGAGTCGGGTAGAAACGCTCTACTTTGCAACGTAGCCCTTTGAGTTGTACAGCCATTGTGCTCACTCGGACTCTTTTCGACTGGACCCTTCTTTAACCAGAGGCATTCTGAGGCAATACCGAGAATCGGCTGACTATGAATGTTATCTGTGCAAAAGTCAAATTAGAAACGGTCACAGATACGACGAAATGGATGAAATTTACGCCCAAAGGGCCATAAATCGTCAAAATTAGTCGAAATTTACTCCTCATTATCCTCAGACTCTTATTTTTTTAAAGAATTCGATTGAGGTACGCTCATAAACGGAATTCTCAAAAAATAAATCTCCGAAGATGATGAGGTGTCAAATTCGATTAATTTTGACAAGTTATGGCCCTTTGGGCATAAATTTCATCCATTTCGTCGTATCTGTGACCGTTTCTGATTTTACTTTTGCACAGATAACATTCATGGTCAGCCGATTCACAGAATTGCCTCTTCTTGAAGAAGAGTCCAGTCGAAAAGAGCCCGAGTGAGTACAATGGCTATACAACTCAAAGGGCCTCGTTGCAAAGTAGTGCGTTTCTACCTGACTCGCCAAGTCTCATCGTATCCTGAACAGAGTATAATACGACTCGACTCTCATAAAGCTCCAAAAGAGTCGAAAAATTAACATTTGCAACATAGCAAACTGACTTTTTTGGTCTCCAGGGGTCGCCGCTAGATGGCGTCGCCTTATGTTGCATCCAGTGTTAAATCAGCAGCCAATTAGAAGTAGTTGAGCTTGTATCGGTACTGCCTAACAAAATTGCCATCAAATGACTCAAGGCTTCATGCGCTCGCAGCGCTCACTTTGATCAAAATCTAGAGTTATATTGCGGTAAACCGGCTGCTTTTTATTGAAATTCGCGTAAAATTCTTCGAATGGAGCTCTTGCAGACTATGAGCAAATGAATAGTCTAGTCTGATATTAAGACCAGCGAAAATCACGAAAATCACGTTAAGAAAGTCTAAAATTTGGTAATAAACTAGCACATTACTGCTGTAACCGAAAGTTCGTAATGGCGGTTCAACTCAGGTATCATGGGAGATTCCTGCGTCTATTATGTCCCTTTCTCTGGAACACAGAGAAATGTCTCAATTTAGATGGGAATCTCCCATGATACCAGCGTCTCTCCGCCATTGAGCCCGATTCTGAGAGTGAATTTCGTGATTTTTTAGTGCACTCATCGTCATTTTTACAGGTTTTTATGCAAGAATCGACTCTTCAATCTCCTGCAGCAAAATGTTGCAAGAGCCTCATTCGTGGATCGCTCCGGTGCGTGTGTATGCGTACAGCTGGTTGCCGAAACGACATTTTTCAGGCGAAACTGTCTTTACTTCCTTTTGTGGTGGTAAATACTCCATGCATAGCTGGTTGCATTTCCGGAAACTCCAGTCCGAACATCATGGTCTCAAATGTGAGCATAGGAAGACCTCAAGAGAAATTGAGACGGATCTTATTATAGCGTCTTCGCTTTTCTTTGAGGCAAACGAGAGCGCGATTTTGTGACTGGTGAGTGAAAGAGATGAGCAGGGAGCCACTCGGAGTCGCTGACGCTGAGCTGAGCGAGTAAACATAGTGAAGAGTCCATTAGAAGACATTAAGAGACTCTGTCGTTATGAAGAGTGGTTATTATAATTATGCCTATGCGTTTATGCGCGGGAGTTGGGAGTTCGAAGTCAGTACCCCTCTCCCCATCTCTCTCTATCGCTCTCTCTCTCTCTCTCTCTCTCTCTCTCTCTCTCTCTCTCTCTCTCTCTCTGTCTCTCTCTCTCTCTCTCTCTCTCTCTCTCTCTCTCTCTCTCTCTCTCTCTCTCTCTCTCTCTCTCTCTCTCTCTCTCTCTTTTTATCAGTCTTCTCGGTGTCATTAGACTCTGAAAATCTCCAGACCCAGACTCCTCACTCAGCCGCTCAGGGAAATGGACAGGTCACGCGATACAATATAAAACATACCCCTCATGGTTTTAACATTCACTATCGTGGCCACGGTCGCTACGAACCACCGCACTGTGCTCTGAGATTTAGAAAATGTGGCCAAAAATCAGTGGGGGGAAAAAAGTAATCAAAATCATCGCAGTTTTGACCGTTTAAACTAAATTTAAAAATTTCTGGTGACATTTCGACGCTTAATTTACTATTTTGAAAGCATTCTCTTTGATTAAATTTGACTTGAAAATTTATAAAAGATAAATTGTTGGAAAATTTACTTTCTGTTTTTTTTTGCCACTTTTTGACGATCTTGGGACCATAGTGCGCCGCTCATTCAAAATATCCGCTTTTGGATAACCATAAATAGTCTTCGTTGATTCTGTATATACTTTCTCGCGCTGATCCAAACTACATGAAAGCAGGTAAAATGAGAGAAAAATATATTCCATCTCCTTTGGTTGTCAGCAATAATGAGTAAAGAAAATTCAGTTTGGCTGATGAGCAAGTATACATAAACTTTTCTGGTCGCATGCAAACTAAAAAATAGTTTTTTTTGTTCCGCGCCGTTTTTCTCAAAACCTTTGCAAACTTTTGCTAACCAGAATTTGGCTCTTGTTAACTTTTCTGAGTGTGATTGAATTGTCATAATTCTATTGGAAAAACCAGCAAAATAGGCGATGAGTTTCCTATAAAATCACAAAATTCACAAGGTGACATTAAAGTTTAATGCGTAGTGGCAGAACTACGCAAGTACCGTGCGGGAGATTTGAGGCTGTCTTCGGTTCGTTTCTATCGAGAGGGATACAAATAAGAATCTCCTACTATACCTGCAACCTGCAAAGCTTTATCATATTTGCTCTTAAATGGCACAGCTACGCAGGTGATGCAGGTGTCATGGCGGATTCCTGTAGAAACTGTCGCACTCTCCAATACAAACACACAGAGGAATGTCTCAAATTAGATGGGAATCTCCCATGATATCTGCTTACCTTCGCCATTACGCCTCAAACTTCAAAGTTAGTAAGAGCCCATTCTCAAAATCAATCTAGCACGGATTGATGGTCTAAATTATTGGGGTATAAATTTTCCCATCATAAATAATAAATATACCACTTTTGCTTGATTGTAAAAACCCATTTATAGCTTTCGATTGCGGTCGATAATATTCGAAATTCGCAATACAGAGCTGCCATTTTACACATAATTAATGACATTTTTCAATTCACCGATTACTCCACCAGTCGATAAAAGATTACGCAGTTTAGTTTATGACTGTAATGCACGAAAATACTCGCATCCATCTGTAATCTTTTCTCAACCGGTGGAGTCGTTGATGACTTTAATAAACTATTGCGATTATTGTAATAAATTAGCAGCGCGGCGTTTCCATCGGTTGAGAAAAGGTTACAGATCAGAGTATTTTCGTGCATTACAGACATACACTGAACTAAACTGTGTAATCTATTCTCGACCGATGGAATCAATCATCGGTGAATAGAAAAATGTCATTAATTTTACGCAAACCGGCAGTTCTGGTTCGCAACGAGTATACACTAAACACGAATTCGGGAGACTCTGATACAACGCACGATCACAGCGAACGTCGCGACTGACGCGACGCAACGCCGCACAATGGTCTGAGATCGTCGAAAAGTCGAAATTTATCATTCATAAACTTTCAATACAGCTATTTTAATCACAGAGAACAATTTAAATAAGTAATTTCAACATGAAAGTGTCACTGGAAAGTTGTAAATTAAGCGCAAAAGGTCGAAAACGATAATTTTCTTGGCCTCTTTTAGCTCTAAATTTTGGCCACTTTTTTCCGATCTCAAACCATAGTGCGCCGCACAGTGGAACGAGTCAATGAGAAAGGCCGGAAATGGCGTGGCAACTTTCTTCCGTTTATATATAGGGAATGTAGTTAACTGTTCGTACTCGGAGGAGGTGGAATTGCCTATACGACAAATTGAAGGCGAGGTTAGTTCAAACATTGGTTTTACTGTAAAATTTCCTACCGAAGTCACCCTTTAAAATTTTATTTTTGACTGTAAAAACATCAAAAACATTATCAGTCATTTATGCTGTGTCCGACCTTTCCCATTGAGTCGCTCCACTGTGCGCTGTCTCTGAGGGCATGAATCGGCAAAAAATACTTTTTCCTTCGCGGTGACGTCATAATAGAGCCGATTTTCTGAATGAAACAGACGCGATGCGCTGCCACCTGTCCCGCGGTATCGGTGAAGACGATCAGACGAGACCGCGAGACATATTGACGTCGAGTTACGCAAAGATTATACACGGGCGAGACGAGACGCGCCGTCAAAACAGAGCCCTTGTAGGTGAATGAAATCAATTTTACCGTGTGGAGAAGGAGGAGTGTGAGTGTGTTGAAGGGGGAGAGGGGGTGGGGGGGCGTAGAAGATTCGGTTCCGAAAGAGTGACAGGCACAGATGCCGCTGATGCAAAGAAGGAAAGCAACAATAACCTTGAAAATTCGCCCATTTATCCATTGAGACCCACAAGAGGCGATGGAGGGCGAATTTTGAGGTTTTTATACATTATTCACAGACATATCATACGGAATCTTTGGGTTGACAGGTAAGGTGAAACGGTGGGCTTTAAGCAGTGCACCTGCACGCGGCTCTGTTATCGCAGTTCGCAGTGTTGCGGTCGATGGACTAGTTCCGATTTCGATACTATTGATCGATTATTTCACGTCTTCACGATCCTGAGACCAAATAATGTTGCGGCTTGACGGTCCTCGGAAAGACGTTGAATGGTGCGCGCGTATGGAAGTGTAGTTGCGTGGGGCTTTAACCCATTATGGCCCAAGCCCGAGAATACTCGTTTTTCTCCTCTAGTCTATTTCATATTGTTTCAGCCTTCATTCCGGATAAACACGACTTCATCTATGAAAATGCGTACAAGATAAGGTAACATCGGGCGCCTTCAATCTATCGTATAGGCAGTTCCAACTCCCCCGAGTACGAATAGTCAACTACCTTCTTTTTATAAACGGAAGAGGGGCGTTCTTTTGAACTAACCCGGCCCTTAAAGGGTTAACTGGTGACAGGTGGAAATGTCCTTTTTAAAATGTCCAATGTACAAAATGTGCAACAAGAAATGTCCATTGCAACAATGTCCACTATCTCTGTTCTTTTCTAACACACGAGTTCTAATGATAGAAGAGAGAGAAAGACGGATTTTCGGATCCGTCAGTTAGGTTAAGAAACAAGAAGGAAACCAACAGAGCCAATGTAAAATGTCCACAAGAGATCTCTGGCTGCCTTCTCCACGGTGCTTACAAAATTATGTTCCACAAGGCCCTTTTCAGATTATCGTTGGATAGAATGTCCAATTCACAATTTGCTCAGAGGACGTCTGTCCTTGGCATATCTGCTTGATGCCCTATTGGATATGTACCGGACAAGCAAATTCGAGACCTGAGTTCGATCCCTTATTCTTCTGATTATTATTTCAGCGGCATTCCTCCCTTTGAATTGATTTTAAACCATCGATTCTCAAGGAATTGATTGCATCAAGGAAAATCGATTATTTTACACACTTTTAAATGGAGAAAACTCAGTGTTGCCACATTGCGCGTTTCGCCACAGCTGATAAAATTATTTCGATATATTTTTAATGCATTTTTTATTTTTCTTCTCGAAAATAATTCAAAATTCAGATTTTCAAGCAATTTCTTTAGTCTCGGTCGGAAAAACAGTTCTTGCAAGAAACAGTTACAACAAAATTATACATATGACATGACTAATCAGAAGCAAGGATTATTAACACATATATTGAGTTTGTGAAGGGATTTTCCAGCTTTCTGATGCTCTCGGCATTATATTTTCAAGGGATTTTACTTATGAATCAACCCTTCTCAACGATGTAGCGAAAGTTTGCTACAAACCCATTGATACGATCCCTCTGATTAGTCTGATTAATCGATTCTTTTCAACAGGTTTAGATGGAGGAGAAATCGATACATCGCAGTTCACGAACCACCAATCAACATTCGAATATCTTCATATTGATTCAAAGGGCTTTGGTGAAAGGAGTCACTCCTTAGGAGTGTGATAGTGATGTCATGTGCATTGATCATGGATCAACAAAGAAAAATAGAGGAATTCTTAGAACAGCGATCGTAACGTGGCCCGCGAAAATCCTTGGCCATGAACGTGAATCCAAATACCGATCAGAGTACGGCCAGAGAGAGGCGCATCGGTAGCCGTGCAAACTGTGACATAACCTCCGGTGACCTTAGATGTAACTAATCTCGCGCAATAACCGTCGCCGATCATCGACACATTCGTCAGTTGAAATCGAATTGAATTGATAGAATATTTAAGAAATGAAACAAGACCGAGCCACTCGGAGTAGGACATCGGGGGGCCAAATTGCTCTATCAACAGATTCGTTTCATGAATCGTTGTTGCTAATGAGTATAACTTCGAGAAAATTCAACGATTTATATTAGTGATGCGCGAAACTAATTTTTTGAATAACCATGAATAATAATTAACTAAAATTATTCGCATTATTCTCATGTTATTCACTATTAGTAAATCAAAATTTTGACACTACCAGCATTTACTATTCTCATTTTTCTATTTTTTTCCGTTTTTTACACGTGCTTTAACACCATAAGAAATGGCGGAAAAGAAAAATTGGATTTTTCAAAGAGCGAATGCCAGAAGCTTAGTAAAAATAATGAAATTAGGGTTGAATTGGATACGGGGTTCAATTTTCCCCCAACCATGATTACCTTTATTTAATGCATTATAATGAGTGCTGGTGGTCTTTTGAAAAATGTTTGAGCCCGTTTTGATGTTTTCTTATAATGTGACACTGGTGATACAATTTGAAATAAGTCAAAATATACGTTACAATATCTGATATAGGGCTTTTTACATCATGTGACACCGGTGTCACACTACGCAGTGAAGGGTTTTAAGTTTTTGCTTGTTAAGCCACTGATTACAATCGTTTAGAATAAAAGGCCTCGTGCGACTTTTATGTAAGTCAATTTAATTTAATACAAGAACGGTTATTATGAAACTAGTTTCATTTATTGCGTTTTTTCGTTTGGACCTCCATACAATATCGCATACATCTCAATAGGATGAGCAGAGAAGGCAACGCAGCCCTTTCGCGGTAGTTTCCGTCTTTCCGTGGATAACCATTCATCGTAACTGATGGATGGATGGACGAACGGATGGTTGTTTGATGGACCCCGGGAGTTAAAGAGGCGGTGTTTCAGGCGCGATGAGTGTCGAGTGTTAACACCTTTTCAACAAGTCATCATTCACCGATGGATGGATGCACGCGTGTCGTGTCTTCAGATCTTTTTCCATTATTTACCGCGATCTTTCACGGCTAAGGACGCGAGGCCAATGGTGTTGTCATATTTGGCTAAAATTCAGCTGAAAAACAGCTCAACCCAAAAAAGTTTACCTCTTAATCATGACCTTTGAAATTTGAGTAAAGTTGCGTGTAACAGGTCTATCATAAATCATACACTTCGGAATCAAACCGTGCATTTAATGCAGACTGTGATTTACCAGAATTTACTGCAGGCAATCTCCGAAAGGCACAAGGACTAAGTGCAAGGGAGACGAGATAACTATTCCTACGTCTCAGATCTGGTGTGGAATACAGGTATGGAATACAGGTCCTTCATAGCTTATATTTCTTCTTGCATATCTTGGATTCAGTTTTCTAATCTATCCGTTTTTCCTGATGGGATCCCCGGGCCTCCGAAGGTTGCAGGATCCCATAGTTTCAGAACCGCGATGCGTGAGTCTAGATTAACCCCCCCCCCCGAATCCGACAACAACGTGGATATGGAGGCACGACTAAACGCGCGGTATTGATGAAGGCCAAAACGAATATTTTTCCCATCCCGTATAACCAAATCTGTCATCGATCCAAGCAACGGTTGGACCGACCAGAGTATCCTGCGTTGCCAACTGACACGGATTGATCTCTTCATAAGAGCCGCCAAAAAAAAAATCGATTCAATTTGGCAATACTGTACCGGCTACCACCGATGAGCAGAGCTGTATCATCATCATCATCGAATGTTACATGCTTTAACTAGATTGGAAGGGCATACGTACGGACATTGGACAATCGGACATGCCGCTTCGGCAAGGTGTTAGCGTTAAAAGCCTGTTGGTCAGCCCACTACCCAGTGCCCTGTACCCGGTTAGCTTGCTGCGGCTGTTATGTTATGGCATCCAGAGTTTTACTTTATTATTATTATTCTTCTTTTTTTTTCCTTTTTTACCCTCCTTTTGTTTATGACGACATAATCATGCGTGATTCTTTACTGACCGCCATCGTACAGTGATCTAAGATGGAAAACAATCAATTCATATGTACCTACTACGACTTTCAAAAGAAAGTCCTCTCATCGAAATTGTTCTTGATAAACTTTTCTTTCATTTTCTACCGTTTTAAATTGTTTGAGGCATAATGTCACAAATGGCAATACTGTGAGACTCTGAAATACCTGAAAACCGCAACATTTCTCAAATTGGTCTAGAAATGAAATATTGAAAGTTTCTATCTGAATACTTTCTTTTGAAAGCCACAGTACAAAGCCATAAAAATGACAATGGCAGCAATAGATAACACCAAAATTAATTAATAAACTCACAAATTGCGAAAAACAGTAGACACTATTCACCTCTGTATCTTTCCACCTCGTGCACAATGTTTCGCATGGGTAAGGGTGGCGCATTCAAATAGTCATGACCGACTGTCATCCCAGCTGACTTCGTAATAAATAAGCAATAAACGCTGACGGCATCTGTTCGAATTCTTACGTCTCATTATCCTCAATTCTTCGCTATCGATTGTAAAAGGTACGGAAATTGATTTTTGAGTCGAAAAGTGATCAAAATGAAACAATAACACACAAGAGTTCCAAGAGGGTGATGATTGAAGTTGGAATCATACTTGGAACTCCTGTGTGTCATTGTTTCATTTTGATAATTGTTCGACACAGCTATCGGTTCCTGTACCTTTCACAACATATAGTGAGGAATTGAGGATATTGAGACGTAAGAATTCGAACAGACGCCGTCGTCAGTGTTTACTGTTTATTTGCTTATGAGGTCAGCTGTGGTGACAGTCGGCTACGATTATTCGTATGTGCCGCGCTAACCCAGCGAAATATGATGCACGTGGTGGAAAGATACACGGGTGAATAGTGTCTTATGTTTTTCGCAATTTGTTAGCTTATTTATGAATTTTGGTGTTATCTGATGCTGCCATTGTCATTTTTGAGGGTTTTTACAGAGGAATTGATATTTTAGAACGCTCTAGCTTAAGTGAATAACAGACTCATTGAGAATTCCGGTGTTTTAACTACTGTGCTCAGAATTTCCATACTTTTCATTCATACTCGCACTGCAGCCGAGCCTGCCTATCATTAAACGCACCAACCGATCCTCCCCTCTTCGAGTACACTTCCATTCATTCATGGTTTTTCTTTTTTTCTTTTTTCTTTTTTTTCAATCAACTTCAGCTTCGCTTATTGACACGTTCGATCACACATCATTGAACCGTAACCACTCCTATCTCAAGTCACCCGCCTCGTGTGACACCTCCGCGTCTTGTCTGCCCCTCTTACAAACAATATATCCCTTGCTATGCTCTGCCGTACCAGCTTTTAAAAGTGTTACGAGACCGACGACGACTTGTTGGGTAGGAATTATACCTGCAATCAGTGGCGTAGCGTGCAATTTGGCAACGTTGCAGTTCATCCATGATAACACATGAAAAAGATCGATCTATTGGGAGTTCGGTGAACACTTTTGCATTCGACCTTTTACATGGGTTTCATTGGATAGAATACAACGTTGCCAAATTGCACGCTACGCCACTGCCTACAATCCATAATGAAAATGAAAACTATACGTACACTTGCACTTGCAAAAAAATGAAGACTGCGCGCTTACAGTTTAGAGCCTCTGTATAGTGTATATGAAGGAATCTCGCCTTACGAAATTTCATCTCTGATTGGCAGTTGAAAACTGAAGAAGAAGAAGAGGTGTGTGAAGCCTGAAGTGAAGGTGCGCCTCATGTTTACAGTTTCATGATGCCATCTTCCCCGCTGCCCAACTTTGAGGAAACTTTCAGTATTTTTAGCTTTAGCTGGTGAAATTTTCTATTGAAATTGAAATAAGTTAGTTCAGAGCAGAATAAAAGTCACGTATTACTATATTCACTGTAGCTTAAAACAGGTAGTGAGGCCAACAGGAATGGAAGGTTAGGTTGATCAAACAAAGATTACTTACACACGTATACATATAAAAGTAATCTTTGGCGGGAAGATCGTTTAATAAAAATGTTACCAAGAGGCGCGTCTCCAGGCTCATCAGACCCTTTCTTCTTCTTCACTTCCGTTCACGTGTCTTTACTCTTTCATAGACAGGGACTCTACTTTCTACTTACAGTTAGTAAAGAAGAGTCGGGCATTGATTTGAGACGAAAATTCCCGTTTTTCACTTTTTCGTTTAAACAAATTGAGCTTATCTATAGGTTTAAAGGGGCAGTTGCGTGGGTCTGAAATTGTGTGATTTTTTCTTTTTCTTTTTTTTTTATAAAACCCGGCAAAAAATAGTGATTTGGACGTTACTTTTTTTTTTTCTTCGCTGATCACCTTTTTAATGTCAAAAGAAGGCATTTCAGATTAATTCAAGACTTTTCAAAAATTCCTTCAAATGTCCTCCGGACGTCCTGAGGACGTTGAATGTCAATTTTTTGCCGGGAAATGATAGAACTTGATGAGCTGAGAACAATGGTTCCTTTATTTTTCCTGAGTGCCCCGGTTTTGGAGATATACACTTGTAAAATTGTAAAAAGTCGTGTGCGTAATCCCCCACTGGATCATGAAATCAGATGAAAAAAGAATGCAAGGTAGACACAGATGAGCGAAGGCGAAACTTGAAAAGAGAGTATTGTTTGGCGCATTATCAAAAGAGACCATTTCTTCTTTACATTTAAAGCCTCAAACGGAAAAAAAAGATGGGTCGTGGTGGAAATAATTTCAGTCCATTAGGGAAAAAAATAATAATTTTATTCAAAATTCTTATATTATTTATTTAAACCTTTTCGAAAAATAATTAGATTAAAGAATGAATGAATTAACATAATAAAGAGATGATCTTACACACCACGTCTCAGTAAGAAATAAAAACCGTTCAATTAACATCATTTTTCTTCCACATAAAAATGCGCTCACGAAGCATCGTAAATTGCCCGCTTATCTTTTCATTAGAGTTATAATAATAACCGCGTTGTAACCACACCCTCACAAAGGGCGGGGGCACTTCACAACAAATTAAACAAAAATAATCACTTTGCGAATTCATATTTTTTTCAAGTCAACGCTTGACTGCATGTATATGTTTACACGCCGCACGGTAAATCTACTCAACTAGATTTGATAATTAAGATATTCGCCGCTTTTGCATTTTAATTTTAAATTGTGGGAGGGGTCTGAAGAAAGAGGGACGCTCATTGGCGTGTAAATATGGAAAAGAAAGGGCGGTCAAAGAATGGGGGAGCTTAGAAAAATAGGGGGGAGAGCAAAATAGGGGGGGGGGGGGGGAGAAAAATAAATGCGAAACAGACGCTTTGAAGAATGAAAGCGTGGTTTCTTAGAGTGACTTACGCGTTAGAAAACAAATGCGAAGATGGAGGTCTTCTCATGTGTTTAACACATTGAGAGAATCTCGTCTTGTGTTTAA
Organism: Trialeurodes vaporariorum; assembly: GCA_011764245.1. Taxonomy (NCBI): domain Eukaryota; kingdom Metazoa; phylum Arthropoda; class Insecta; order Hemiptera; family Aleyrodidae; genus Trialeurodes; species Trialeurodes vaporariorum. Next base: position 33,925,621 of record VMOF01000379.1, on the reverse strand, counting down.
ATGGCTGTACGAGTCACGGAATTACGACATCATAGCTGCCGTTATGGTGTATATCTTATGACGTTTTTCAATTCACAGACGATTTCACCGATTGACCCAAAGATTACAGAGTTTCGCTCAGTTTACGGCTGTGATTGCGCGAAAATACTCGAATCTCTGTAATCATTTATCAATCAGTAAAATCACTGTTAAATTTTCTAAATATCCGCAATTTTCATATCATTGCCGGCTCCACCGGCTGAGACAAGATTACAGATCCGAATCTTTTTAGTGTATAACAGTCACAATGGAGCTGTTGCAAACTTTTGCTACAGGCTTATTAATAGTTGATTATAGGGTAATACCCTGTAAAAATAACGACTAGCGCACTAAAAAATCACGAAATCCACTCCTAAACTCACAAAATGCTTTTAAACGCGAGACCGTAATGGCGGCCGGGGCCGGGGCCGCGGTTTGCATTGGGTTTCCCTATCTTCAATCAGCGCCATCTACAGGAGGTAGTCTCGCAACACCACACAAGAAGAAGAAGAAGCACACAATTGCCATAAGAAAACGGCGGCCTCGGCCGCCATTACGGTCTCGCTTTTATAAGCATTTTGTGAGTTTAGGAGTGGATTTCGTGATTTTTTAGTGCGCTAGTCGTTATTTTTACAGGGTATTACCCTATAATCAACTATTAATAAGCCTGTAGCAAAAGTTTGCAACAGCTCCATTTGAATTGAACTGTGAAATCTTTCGGTCAAACGGTGGAATCATCAGTGAATCGAAAAATGTCATTCAATGTACAAAAGCGGCAGCTCAATGAGCTATAACTTTAGAGTGGCACATCAAGGAACGTTCCGCTGGTTCATTGTTGTCACCTAGGGCGCCGCCATCTTGCCGTAAAAATCGATGTTGAGGTTAAGTTTTGTAGGTTGTTTCCGGTCGTTTCGTAAACTAACTCGGGCATCGCCGGAAACGGCCTACAAAATGTAACCTCAAACCTTGGAATCTGCCGTCCAAATTCCCGCCAAATTCCGAACGACCTACAAAATTTAACCTCAAACCTTGGAATCTGCCGTCCAAATTCCGCTTTTTCCCGGGATTCCTTGTACCCTGTGTAGCACAAGGTGAACCAGCCCGCTGCCACTCTAAAGTTATAGCTCATTGCGGCAGCTCTGTAAACGACATCATAATGTTGGATAACCAAGTCGGTATAGCGATACCACATCAGCATTTTTGAAAATTTTGAGTTGTGATCGACTCATATATGTATAGTTACGGTAGATTGCACTCAGGAAAATTCTCCGAGAAAACTGTTCCCGGCCGGCTGAAGTATTTTCCTTGCTATTTCTATTGTCCCCACAACTAATAATACTTGGTTTGGTCATTGCGATTTTGATCAAATACATAGGTCATATTTTTTATTTAAAATGAAGAGTTCCATCGATTAATGGGTTTGTAGCATAAAGTTTGTGATACATTCACTAGCGTACGGTATTAGCAAGCAAACAATGTCGTAGCGTGAACGTTGCAGTTTGTCCATTGAAACTCAAGCAAAATATCGAACTACTGGGTGTTCGGTGAACACCTTTGCATTCGACCTATTGCATGAATTTAAATGGGAAAAATATATCGTTGCCAAATTGGACGCTACGCCACTGCAAGCAAAGCAGGCGCTGCGTAAGTTTCAGGAGCATTTGTCCAACGACTTTCATCCAATTCACGTTTCCCCGCAAATTTTCTATACGAATTTTTGACTGAAGTTCTTCTCTTCATATACTCTTACCTCTTTTTTCCATGTACTACAGATCTTTTTATAGCCGCGGGGCTTTCCTGGAACGTAGCCCTCGCGGATGACGAATGATTTACTATCGTAGTGTGTTGATGAAATTATACAATAAATTAGTGCAGGTTATTCAAAATTGACGATTTTCAAAATTGTTTCCTGGCAATGCGAGTTAAACAAGTAGATTATGCATTGACGCAGCTAAGATCTCATCTATCTCTCTCATTTTCCCTTTGAATGTATAATAAGTTGGAAAGGGATAAAAAGAGGGAGTTTGCCCCCTGGTCCATCCTTGTCTAACTAACGCGTTTTTTACAACAACAACAAAAATAGAGGGATAGAAATTTTTTTTATTTCGCTGCTGATTTAAGTTGAAATGCGTGAATTGTTATTTTCGCCGTGTTTTACGTTAGAATCAATGTGCCACAAAGCTGTACCAAAAGTTCTCATCAGACCCACACTGAACAAAATTATTCCGAAATTCTAGTGATACTACCAGAAGCACTTTACGATATGTGAACCACAGAAAGTCTAATACTTTGATCAAAAAATTCTGGTATTAGAACCAGAATATGGTTATGGAACTAGAATTTCCGAAACATTTTCAAGAACTATGGTACAAACACTAGAATTCTGGTAATTGTACCATCCATTTCATCGGTTCACATATCGTCATGCTTCCGGTAATCTTTTTTTTTTCGGTGCATTCCAATTCCCATATAATTGAAGGAAGTGTTCGTCGAGTAAGTTCCTGACTCTGGAATATTCCCATAGGAATTCACGGGAATTCCCCCCTAAATGTAATTTTTTAGGAATTCAAAAGCACAACAATGGGACCATTTTTCTGAATTTTGGTATTTTTCGCACTTTGTGAACACAGATGTAATCAAAGAAGTTTATCTATAATCGAACCTCATTACAAAGATTGATGGACACAGGATAGAATCTTGAACAATATCGCGGAATTGAGGAAAACGGTTTGATGGCAATTCAAGATAATATTCGGTCGATCGATAGAGCGTCAGATGGGAAAAGAAACGAGTCTCAGGCGGCACAAATTCCGAGATTCCATACTTCAAACGACAACAAGAAGCAATACATTTTATTTAAGTACTGACGTGCGAGACTTTAGGCGTGGGGTAGGCAACCTGCAATGCAGATGGGTTTTCAAATGATCGGGTACGGATGCATTGATAAGCGGCTCTGGAGTCAGTTTCAATAAACACGCGGTATGCGATGGCTCAATGAAATGGTCAATTGATAATGCTGATATTCTCGATATCAGCATATTGATATTGGCTTTAGTATCATTACTTTCAAAATTCCGAATCATCAATTTTTGTTATTCTACTACTGATTCGGGGTTTCACCAATCACACGGAAAAAAACTACGGTGAAAATAACCATACGGATACCTGATTTTGGCACCTGCTAGATATTATGGTAATGTTAACCAGAGGTATACTATGTTTTGACTAGGTACTAGGTGATGTTACCTGATTGTATGTCAAATTTACTCAAAGTATCGGTAAATCCGTATGGTTATTTTCATTAATCTTTTTTTTCCGTGCAACTTGGTGTAAAATTTTACGTTCTTCTGAATGTTTTGGTTCAATTTTTCCTGAATAAAATATTATTTCACTCGTAGGTGAAAAACAAAGAAAAACACGAATCCGACTAATCACTAACTTTGACCACTGTGCGCGGGTCTAAGGACCACCAATTTTAATTTTATCCCCCCCCCCCTTGATCACGTACATATACTTATCTTGTATGTATGTACTACTTTGTGTTATTTGCTATTACGTATGGGGGTATCGATAATCTTAGATTTTCAACCCACCCTATAACTACAACCTTTCATTATCTTTTTTTGAGCTTCTGGGGAGCGGCTAGTGTTGCTAGCCACCTAAATTGGTTCATACCATTTTTCTATGAACCTATGTAGGTGGCAAGCAAAACGAGCCACTGCCTCTGAAACTCAAGAAATGAAAATTAATGTCCGCTAAATTTTGACATGAATGAACATCGTCAACTTCACCAACCACCTATATATACATGCTATTTTTTATTTGATACTCGTATTTAACTATTATCTACAATCTAGATTAGGTCTGATAAAGTAAAAATAAAATTTCGTTTGAGCTATAGAGAATCACAGTTAATCGCATTTCACGAATCAGAATTTTGCAATCCCATTCCCCAAAAGACGTGTTGTTACTTTTGTGTGAAAGAAAACTCCTCACTTGACGTTTGATATATTGGCGTTTTGCCAAAACTTAAAAACTGTTAATTTTATCATTTGAAATAGTTAAACTAACACATTACGGAAGTTATTTAACTATTTAAAAAAAAAAAAAACAAAACTAACAGAGTTTTGAAGTTGTGTCCATGTACTTTTAAGTACTGTAGTAGTTTAATTCATCATCTCACCCCCCCCCCCCCCAGTGTGGAAAACAGCGATGATAGTGCGCCTAGTTCATGTTTCACTTCTTTCTATCGCAATGTTATGAGCTTGACTCAGTTATTTCATACTGTAGCTGATGCAAAAATTGTGATACTGCACTGGAAAAAAGAGGTGCAAACTGAATTTAACTATTTGAATACTTAAAAGTATGTACACAGCTTAAAAACTGTTAGTTTTGCCAAGATGGTTAAATTAACACATTACGGAGGTTATCTAACTACAAGGGGTGTCCCAATAGTACTGCACACTTTTGCCTGGGGAGCGAACAAAAGCAGTTATCAAAAAAAAGGTTTAAGTGGGACGATTGTCCTAGTAATTACCGTCAAATAAGACCAAATTCAGCTCTCTAAGTTTAATATTCATTGAGTTACAGTGTTTTGAAAATGACATGTCGAGCTGACCCCTCCAAGATTTTTAACATGTTTTTCAAGAAGAAAAAAAGAGAGTTAAAAAATCAAAAGAGAGTTAAAAAATCAAAAGAGAGTTAAAAAATCAAAAGAGAGTTAAAAAATCAAAAGAGAGTTAAAAAATTCAAAGTCCTCAAGAGAATGAAGGGAAGAAGTGAAGAGAACAAATCATCAACCTATCATAGTGTCAAAGGGCGGCAAAATGCAAGCATCACATTTTTGTCAGCGTTAGAAAGATTCTGCAAAATTTGTTTAAACAAATAAAACCACTTGATTTCATATCTCTCTCTTTTTTCTGGAAAAACATGCTAAAAATCCTGAAATGCTGGAGGGGTCAGCTCGACACGTTATTTTTAAAACACTGTAACTCAGTGAATATTGACTTACAGAGCTGAATTTGGTCTTGATTTGACGGTAATTACTAGGACAATCGCCCCACTTAAACCGTTTTTTGATACCTGCTTTTGTTCGCCCCCAGGCAAAAGTGTGCAGTACTTTTGGGGCACCCCTAGTATTTAAAAGGCGAAGCTAACAGTTTTTAAGTTTTGCCCATACTTTCAAGTATTCAAATATAATTAAACTTAGGGCCTTTTTATCTCAGTGTGGGAAACAGCATCGATCAATAGTTCATGTATCAATTATTTTTATCGTGATGCGTTATTAAAACAAAACGGTCCTGGCTCAATATTATTATCACCTCTTTCACTTTTAACCGGCAGGTTAACTTTAAAATATTGTTTTAACAAGTGCACGGGCCTTCACCGTGGGTCTTATTTTACTATCACCCTTGCATGGAAGTATCTGTTGCTAATCATATCTCGAGGTTATCTACTTAAGTTATTGCTTCGCTTAAACTTGTACTTACACTCTAATTAGTAAAATGTGATACTTTCTTTTTATCGTCCGTTTTCTTTCCAGCTATTTGTTTTTTCGCTAGCTGCAATTTAAATTGGTCTCTGAAAATCTCGAGTTTATTTTTAATTTTTAATAAACAAGTCTGCGCTTTTTTATCTGACGCCACTGCGGTATTTATTTCGTTTATGTAAGCTAAGGCACTGGTCGCCTACTATCGGAAACTGTTTTCGTACACTGAAAAAAAAAGATTACCAGAAGCATGACAATATGAGAACCTATGTACAGTGGCGGCTCGTGCAATCTGACAACCGTGCACTTTTGCCATTTAAACGTATGCAAAAAGATCGATACTAGGTGAGGCGCTACGCATCACCAAGTAATCGATTATTTTACACAGTTTTAAATGGAGGAAATCCATTGTTGCCACATTGCACGAGCCGCCGCTGCCTATGTAAGGGATAGAATTACCAGAATTCTAGTGTTTGTATACCGTAGGTCTTGAATTTTTTTTTTTTTTTTTTTTTTTTTTTTTTTAAGGAAATTCTAGTTCTAAGTCCATATTCTGGTATCAACACTAGAATTTTCTGGTCAAAGTACTAGACTTCCTGTCGTTCACATATCGTTGTGCTTCTGGGAATATGACTAGAATCTGGTATTATGACTATATCGCTTTTATTTCAGTGTAAATTTCGGGACATCGGGTTTCAGGAAACGGGCGGTCTTAGACAGTGGTGGATCTGCACTGAAAAAAATCAGTTGTTGAAGCAACAATTCAAAATTTGCTGATTTCACAAAAATTGAAGGTTGCTAAATCAACCAGGATTTTCTGTTAAGTTAACAATTTATTTGTTAAGTTTACAAAAATAGTTATTTAATCAACCACATAATAGTGTTCTTCTAACAAAATAGGCATTGTCAATTTAGCAATTGTAAATAGTTAAAAAACTACAGAACTTAACCCAATTAGTTGATCTAAAAATTTAGCTTGTTATATCAGCAAAATAATCTGCTGATTGTGCTTACTAATATGTTATTCCAGCATAAAAATTGTTATTTTTACTATTTGATTTGCTGGTTTGGCAAAGTGAGTTGTTAAGCTAACAAAATGAATTGCTGATTTAGCATTTGAGTCGTTATTTTACAAAATTATAGGTTAATTTAGCAAATCACTTTTTTCTGTGCTTTTTTAACTATTTATTTTTTTCAGTGTGGAAACAAAATTGCCTTTCTCTCTCTCCTTTCATTTGAGCATAATATATGTTAGAAAATGAAATCCCAAATGGAAGGCATTATAGCGATATTTAACCGATATTTATATAACAATGCATTGCAAAATCTGAAGATTGAAAAATATGTGAATTAACCACAGAAGTTCTGACCTGCTCTGCGGTTTGATCGTTTACTTTTACGTTAAACCGATAGTGTTTAAGATCAGTGGCGGCTCGTGCTATTTGGCAACAATGTTTCTCCTCCATTTGACTTAATGTAGAAAAATCGAATGCTGGTGAAGCGCTGCATCACTTTCAAATCGATTATTTTACACACAGTCAAATGGAGGGATAGCATTGTTGCCAAGTTGCAAGCGCCGCCACTGGTTAAGGCGCAGTTTAAGATTGACGCTATTGCTCGAGTGTTGCCATGGCAACAGTCAAGTCTTAAAATTCTAGACCAATAGCGTCAATCATAGACAGACTTAATGATCGGGTTAAAGCAAAAGTAAACAATCAGCCCGCTGAGGCTTGAAATTGCCGAAGTATCTATCTGTATTCAAAAAATCCGAAATCGTTTGCATTTATATTTCGTTTATCGTTTTCGTCTTCGTTTCCTTTTATTTTTCGATTTCGTTTTTCGTTTGCGCTTTTATTTTTATCGTTTGTTATATCATTTGCATCGTTTTTTTATTATAATAGCTAGGCAAACGGACAAAATCAAGAGCTATGTAACTTTTGCGACTCGCGTGCGTTGGTTTTGCATCACTTCGTTTTTGAAGGCGCCGCGAGTAGACATTCAACGATTAATTTTTTAAGGATAGGGCTCGTTTCAGAAGTGAGAGTGGAACTCAACCGGTAGAGACCTATGTAACTCTTGCGACTTGCATGCGTTGGTTTTGCATCACTTCGTTTTTGAAGGCGCCGCGAGTAGACATTCTACGATTAAAGATTCAAAAGAACAATTTTTAAGGATTGAGCTCGATTCAGAAGTGAGAGTGGAGCTCAACCGATAATCTTTGGAATTTTTCCAGCGCTAATTCTTTAATTGCAAGGTGATATTGAATGAATAAAATCAATTTGAACACTCTAGCTTGTCGTCACAGAGCGCTCCGAAATCAATAATGTTAATGTGAGTTGACTTCGAGGGAAAACGATAGATCTTACATCACGCTCGTGAAATTATTCTATCGTACAATTGTTACAGACATTAAAAACTGTTTTAGTACAGTGATTATATCGTATCGCATTTGGAGATTTAAATTACTCAAATGTTTTTTTATGTTTGTGTGAAACGGGCGGGAATGAATCCGGGAAATTCTTACCTCCAAATGCATCGTTTAATTTGTAATAGCTTCTTGATTTCGGTAGTTTTACTCGTGGAACCGCAGGCGAAATTAAGCAATTTCGAGAACGGAGAATTCATAAAAGAAAAACGTAGATTAATTTTTTGGATTAATAACCGAAATTCTCGTTCAAAAATCCTCTTACGGAGAAATTACATTGAATCAGTGTTTGTTCGGAGCCAGAGGTCCTCTAACAGTAATCAATACGATATATCGTTGCATAAAAACAGTCTATATTGCGAAAATGAGTATCGTCGATGAGAATTATACGAAAGAAAGTCTTTGTCTTTTAAAAATATGAGCATTTCATAAGAAACGAGTTTTTTTATTAATAAGTTTGCCTATTTTTCCTGAATAGTTCATGATGCTAGAATAATTTCAGAGACAGAATTTAAAACCCATACATGTCCATTGGGTCATTAATGACCCAAGTGCTGTGTTTTCTATTGATTAAATTGCAGTGAAATGCTAAATTTACTTGAAAACCAATTTTGAGATTTTTCAGCTCGTATCAGTTTGCTGCACCAAAAAAGTTCACGTTCTTAATTATTTAATTTTTGAACTCAAGCAAGTTTCTTGTTTTTTGTTTTTTGTTTTGTTTTTTTGTTTTTTTTTTTGTTTTTTTTTTTACCTAAATATTTCAAATAATTCCAGGCATTTAGGCTGGGTAAATAAGTCACACTCTCAGCAAATCAGAGGGTGTTTTGGATTTTGATTCGATTCATTTTTCTATTTTGGATTATGCTGTCATTTTTCTTGCATCGTGAAAAACATGGGAACTGATGATTCTGATAAAAACTAATGGCATAAGAAAAGACCACTTAAGTCACCAGCAGGCTGATTATGAACGATCGTATCGTAATGCAATCGAGTCGACGACCGAGTAAGTGTTATCTTATGGGTGGTGCCATTCCGACAGAAACCCTTTTATCTGCACGAAAATTCGCCGATGGCTCCTGAGCTATCGGATAATTTTCGCAGGGATGGGAGGATTTCTATCGGAATGACACCTATCGTAATGACACCACCAATAAGAATAATACGTACTCGATATAGCACTACGATACTATTGTTCATATTGAGCCTGCAGTATCGGTTTTAAGGGGAGGTTGTAGTGCCTATGCTGCCCATGTTAATTTACCAAACTTTCGGTACCATTTTTTCAACGCATTTTAATAGTAGAGAGATGAAACTTCACAGGGGTGTTCTTACAACCTTCTTTGCATGTTTACTCTTTTTTTTAATTTTTTAATTTTTTTCACATGGTTATAACATTTTTAAAAAAAAATGTAATTACCATTAATTACCATTTTTTTGGGACTGATCCTTTTTTAAGGAAAAAAATATCACGAATTATCCAAAAAAAAAAATAAGTAACAGTGTAGAGCAGCCACTGAAAAAACAAAGTTTAGGTACAACCACAGCAGCTTTTTAAAATAGCTTCGCTAAGCAAAAGTTCTAGCTCTACCGGAGAAAGCTGCAGTTGTACCGAAACAGTCCTTCGGTAGAGCAACAGCGTTTCTTACTGCTTTTTCTCTACCGAAGTAGTGCTTCGGTACAACCGCATCTTTCTCCGGTAGAGCTAGAACTTTTGCTTTGCGAAGCTATTTTAAAAAGCTGCTGCGGTTGTACCTGAACTTTGTTTTTTCCGTGGCTTTTATTAAGCATTTTAAAAAATGCCAGATCTTTTTCCGTTGATTCGTTCACAAGATATGTGTACCGAAAGCCAAAATAAAACAATTTTTTCAGGAGAGGCAAATAAAGTTAGGACATACATGATGAAAAGGACACTTTTTTACCTTTGAGAGAGTGGAAAATGATTTTTCCTTGAAATGATTGAATAGTTAATGAATGCAATTTTCAGCCTTAAAAAACATGCAAAACTGCTAACGTAAAACATCAAAATTACCATGAGAATGTGCTGGGGGGAAAAAATAAAAAAAAATAAAAAATGACAAAAAATTCGATTTTTCCACTACAACCCTTAAAGCGATTAATCTTCCCTTTCATAATTATTGACTGAAATTGTTGTTGAGGAAAAGCATATTTTTGATTGGGTACCTTTGATTGAGCAGCGTAATCGATGGCCAACATGCAATCGTTGAAGCCGTTCTCGGTTTTGATTGCGGCCGGCATGGGACTTCCTCCACAGAATTGACCAACAGAGTCGCGATACCAAGAATACATCTCAGCACTCAACGAGACACTTCGATGTCTCGCTCACCACCGACAACTTCGCACAAAAACAATCCTCGCTCAAATTTGTCAACAAAAAACATTCCGAAACTCACGTTTATATCCATGCTTCGTTGATGAGTTGACAAGAAAAAATCACACCAAAAAAAAAAAAAAAAAAAAAAAAAATCACTTGGACCGATATCTAAATCGATTTTTCGGAGGCAAAATTTAACTATGAAATGTTTTTGTTCGATGAGGCCCAGCAATTTAAAAGCACTGATTGTCAATCACTTCGTTAGTTCCGTAATAAAAGTTCAATGAAATTTTTTCGCTTGAGATTACAATAAACTATCGACACACTTTGACGCTAATAATATTATCACAGAAATAATTTATTATTATTTTTAACACACTACACAATGTACTATCACGGGGAGAAAGTCGTTCAATTCTTTAAGTGCTATTGGAACTAAAGTTACTTTAATGTTTTAAGTTTAGTTTAATTTTTTCGATGTAAAGTAAAGCGGTAAATTTTCTTTCTTTTCGGAGTAACAAGGTTACGTGGTTTAGACACACGAACAGGTTAAAAAAAGATACGAGAGAAAATTTATTAATCAAATTATGATTGTGATTGGGACATTAATAGATTCTTACTGATAAGAACATCCGTTTCCAAACATTCAATCGATCTGATATTTTGATTGTCGCGAGAATTTAGAGTTGAAAAGAATTCAATTTAATTTTTTTTTCCTCGCTTGAATTTCAAACCTGTTTTAGAAATGATCAAATTTGGCAATCGACAAATCTAACAAGTATATTCTTTAAAAGTAATTTTCGTATTTTACATTATTGCACTCATTTGCACAGCACCTTTTATATTTCTGTAACAACAACGAACAACTGGTTTGGTTTTGACAAACTTGACGAAGTTTTCAACCCGTTATCATGACCCTCTGACGAAGAATTAAATCGATTACAAACGCTGATTTTCGGTGGAATCCATATTTTTCGAGAAAACTTCAATATAGTCACAAGAAAAATCCAGTTTACATTAGAGGTGAAAATAAACAAAAACACACCCAACCGGTTGAGGATTTCACTACGGCTTTGAACTGGATATGTGTTGGGCAATAAGTTTACGAAGAAGTTATCACGGCTCAGGTAGAGATAAAACTTGAAAAACTCGGGCAAAAATACATAATCGCAAAAAAATGTAGACGCCTCTTCATACAATTATCACATAGAACAGTTGGAAGATACAAACCACGAACGAAAATTCCGGCGAACTGTTTACTGTAACGCCGTGATCAAAATCGTGAAAAGTTGGATTAAAGATTAGTGACGTGGGAACAGGTGCGTCCTTGTGAAGGGTTTTCCGCACTTTTTATCTTCGAGGACACAGACAGCGAGGTTTTTTTTTTTTTTTCAGTCACTGAACAAAGAATAATTTATTCTTGTAACCCCCGGAAATAACGCTTTTGTTTACACTCTGAAGTATATTTTAGTCACAAAAAAACGGGCTTTTTCTTTAAAAAAAAAAAAAACAAACAAACAAAATACAAAGCAAAAAAACTTGGAAAACTAAATTTACAGTATCAAAAACAAACAGCGGGGCGATTTCTTGAGATAGCTCACTGCACTGGCTTCTTTACTCGAAGGATACCGTGAGGGTTTTTTTTTGTTTTCAGCGCACAAAAGACCCAAGTTTTTTTTACGGGTAGGTTTTTTTTCCGGTCACAAGACAAGGTTTTTGTTTGTATACGTTTCCGCGAGCGGCATTGAAGAAAGCGGACGAGATTAGCCCGCTCCTATTTCGAAAAACACACGCGACAAACTCCTTGCGCCTTCACTTCGGGCTTCGGGGCTCGGGCTCTCGCGTCTTCGGCGATGTTTCTTTTTTTTCCCGCGTTCGACTAACTCCGGCACTACTCGGGAGTCGGGACTCAGCTACTCGGCTTCTCTTCCTCGTCTACGGGAGTTAGAGTCAGTATCATCTCCTCCCCCGCACTCACACTTACGCTCATCGCGACGGAGGAAATCCACCCTCACTCTCTGCCTTGCCTCCGCGCGGTCCGGTGCTGAAGATTCCGCGAGCGGCCGCGGATCGTCGGTCCGGCCTGTGGAGGACCAGAAGTCAGGAGCGAGCGACCGCGATGAAACCAACGGTAGCATCAGTAGCTCACCCCACGGCAGCGAGTAGTCGGATGCCGACGGTTCTTCGGGTAACTGAAGTTCGCAACGGTATCTCGGCTCATCATCCTCTCCGCATCTTTGACCAGGAGTAAATGTTTTGAAACATGGAAAAAGGTACACGGAAAAAAAAAACTACGGTGAAAATAACCATACGGATACCTGATTTTGGCACCTCCTAGATGTTATGGTAATGTTAACCAGAAGTATACTATGTTTTGACTAGGTACTAGGTGATGTTACCTGATTGCATGTCGAATTTACTCAAAGTATCGATAAATGTACCATACTTCTGGCCAAGTTTACCATAACATCTAGCAGGTGCCAAAATCAGGTATCCGTATGGTTATTTTCACCGTAGTTTTTTCCGTGAGGTACTTGATCTGTGATCAATGATCTTGCCAAAGTTGGATTCCCCGTAAAATTTTAGTAAGATTTGAGATTTTTAAATTAGTCGATTTTATCGAAATTGAGGACTTAAGTATAAGAGGAAAGAAGGTCGTATAAAACTGCAAGTGTGCTCTTTCAATACCATCTTAATTCTCAACGTACCAGAATCCAGAGGTTTGAGGTTCTGTTATTAAGTCGCCAAATCTCAACACAAGCTCTCATGGGCGAAAGAGGGAGTTTCGGTGTTTTTGTCTATTAACCAGTATTTTTTTCGGCGCAAAAAGTCACTTTTACTTGTGTTTGGTCTGGGCACCCATCTAGCCGTTCCAGAGCGTTTCCGCAAAAATTTACACATAACACCAATGAGTCACTCCTTTCACATTGACCTAAAGTAAGCGAGGGTCCCCAGCTCCCCCTTTGGTTGTTACACGTTTAGGTGTGTAATTTGGCGAAAAAAGTGATGTACCGCAAAAACGCTCTGGAAAATCCAAAGAGGTGTCCTGACCACGCGGAAAACTGCGGTTTTTTTCCGCCGAAAAAATTATGAAAAATAAAAAAATACCGCGAATATCTCTCTTTCCCTGAGAAGAGCCGATATAAAAACTTGGCAACCTAATTACATAACCTCAAACCCCTGGATTCTGGTTTGTTAAGACGGTATTGTTTCTGTACTTGAAATTCGTTCACTCACCAAGTCCATCAAAAATGGACATCTATATACTTTAAATGCTACTACACATACGGCTATCAGAATGTCGCCAATCTACTTAAGTCGCGATCATCTATAGAAGTTGTGCCTGTACCGTGGCACTCTCTAAGTGTCTTTTTTGCGGGAACAATAGATATTATTAAATAAATTTATTTAATAAATATATTTATAATTTAATTTTTTTTTTTTTTTTTTTGCTTATTTGGGGGTGGGGGGGGCAATCAGGTGAATGTAAAAATGTGTTTATCTAGTATTAAAAACATTTTATTCTTTTTTTATTATGATTTTTTTTTTTTTAATTCTCAAAATTCTGAAAAACAAAATTGTGTAAATGCTGCGGTATTATGAACAATTCTTCATTATTATCTTAATGCCTTTATCCTTTCTATGCACGCCTGAGTATATTTGTTTCTGTGACTAGATCTGCCTCACAAAATTTCAGTTTTTTATTTGCAATAATTGCGATTCTTAATAATAATATTCAAAATTGAAAATAATATTTCGTTGAGCGCCTTCAATTAACTGGGTATGCAAAACCATCACCGCGGTGTAGGAATATTTAGCTATCCACTAAATTTGAGCGAATTAATGTTGCTTGGTCTTCGCAACCTAGAAGTGAAAGGCAATATTACACTGTGCAACAAAATTTGGGTTTTGCTCTGTCCCCCTGACGAAACCTATTTTTCTCGATCCCATGGGTGTTAAAACGAAGGAAAATCGCCGTCAGAACCCCACATCTTGGGCGGGAGGGCTAAAAACCCGCCATTTTTGAATTATCGCCAATTTTGCATACCTTTGATCGATTTTTCCAATTTTTCGGTACAATAACCAATCGAACAAAAAAATCTAATTAATGCATCTGAAAGAACATTAAATTTGCTACAAATCCGTGTAATCAGATTCATTTTACTATATTTTTTTCTTTGGAAAAATTACGCATATTCCGAAAAATTACCCTCAAAAATTGCCCAAAAAAATCGACTTTTCCTCAGTTTTTCCCTTATATATTCAGATCCAGAAATTCAATGTCAAATCCGTTTTCATAGTCTTAAAGCGCATAAAATTTGCTACAAAATCACTGCAATAATCATCGTTTATTCAATTATTTGGCGTCGTCAGGTGCCATACAATGAGTGCTCAAAAACGTCAATTTTTGCGATTTTTCTCCTCATATAGACTACCATTCAAACCCAAATCGCTCCAGGTCAACCCTATGAGAAGAATGCACCACTTTTTTTTTGAAAATTGAAAATATGGCTCATGGGAAACAATAATTGAACACCTTGGAGCCCTCTGCTTTCCGAAAAACTCCAGATTTTGAGAGAAAATCATCTTTTTACATACTTCGAAAGAGCTGTCAATTTTCGCCTATTTTCCCTCGTTTTTTAATGCGGTGTTACCTACTACGCCCGAATGAGCAAAGTTTTGCAATGATTGTGCAGAGCTAGACTTCGAATTTTTTGCTCTCCTCGGTGAAATACCGTATCTTAATGGTTTAAATTTGAAGGTTAAAAAAGGGCATTTCGTGTATTGGGTAATCGGGAGTTGTGTTAGGCTCAAGATTAGGTGGCCCTGAAAAGGGCTGTTTTGAAGGGGAAAAGAGGTGGGTTGTTTCATCTCCCACAAGGAATGGGCTGAGAATAAACAATTTTCATTTATTCAGGGATGATAGAGCGATGCGTAGGGAGTTTGAAAATGCTCATTTTTTGTTTTAGCCCCCCCCCCCAAGAACCGGGGGGGGGGGGTGGTTGGGGGTCAATGGAAAAACAATGTTTGGCCATAACTTTTAAAAGCTTACAGATAACAAAATATTTTTTATTTTTTTTCAAAGAAAGAATCATTGAAATACCTGTCTATGGATGTATAAAATGGGTAACAAGTTGTAAAGCCTTCAATTTTCATCAAGATATTGCCTTTTCAAAATTTAGAAAATTTGAAAAATCAGATTTTTTACAATTCTCAATTCGGATTGCACGGAGGAAAACCAAAATCGCCCAAAAGAAATCTCTTGTCTTCCCAGTTAAAACGAGTCCACGAGATTGATTTCGGGAAACCGTTCGTCTTCGAGTTATGAAGTTTTAAAGTCAACCTCTATCTGCTAGGCAGCCATCTTTGGCAGTTAAAAAGTTTCAAAGTGTCAGAAATTGCTATTCTTGTGTTTTCAGGGATAACGTTGCTATCCGTTACCGTAACGACGAAGCCGAAAAAAATAATTCCTCCGCATAAAGTTGACCAAATTCGATGACAATTGAAAATGGCGGGCTTTTTAGGTCGCAGAATTAAATTCCACCATCAGGTTTGAAAAAATGTTAAAACCATGGCTGCCTAGCAGATAGAGGTTGACTCTAAAACTTCATAACTCGAAGACGAACGGTTTCCCGAAATCAATCTCGTGGACTCGTTTTAACTGGGAAGACAAGAGATTTCTTTTGGGCGATTTTGGTTTTCCTCCGTGCAATCCGAATTGAGAATTGTAAAAAATCTGATTTTTCAAATTTTCTAAATTTTGAAAAGGCAATATCTTGATGAAAATTGAAGGCTTTACAACTTGTTACCCATTTTATACATCCATAGACAGGTATTTCAATGATTCTTTCTTTGAAAAAAAAAAAAAAAAATATTTTGTTATCTGTAAGCTTTTAAAAGTTATGGCCAAACATTGTTTTTCCATTGACCCCCAACCACCCCCCCCGGTTCTTGGGGGGGGGGGGCTAAAACAAAAAATGAGCATTTTCAAACTCCCTACGCATCGCTCTATCATCCCTGAAAAAATGAAAATTGTTTATTCTCAGCCCATTCCTTGTGGGAGATGAAACAACCCACCTCTTTTCCCCTTCAAAACAGCCCTTTTCAGGGCCACCTAATCTTGAGCCTAACACAACTCCCGATTACCCAATACACGAAATGCCTTCTTTAACCTTCAAATTTAAACCATTAAGATACGGTATTTCACCGAGGAGAGCAAAAAATTCGAAGTCTAGCTCTGCACAATCATTGCAAAACTTTGCTCATTCGGGCGTAGTAGGTAACACCGCATTAAAAAACGAGGGAAAATAGGCGAAAATTGACAGCTCTTTCGAAGTATGTAAAAAGATGATTTTCTCTCAAAATCTGGAGTTTTTCGGAAAGCAGAGGGCTCCAAGGTGTTCAATTATTGTTTCCCATGAGCCATATTTTCAATTTTCAAAAAAAAAGTGGTGCATTCTTCTCATAGGGTTGACCTGGAGCGATTTGGGTTTGAATGGTAGTCTATATGAGGAGAAAAATCGCAAAAAATTGACGTTTTTGAGCACTCATTGTATGGCACCTGACGACGCCAAATAATTGAATAAACGATGATTATTGCAGTGATTTTGTAGCAAATTTTATGCGCTTTAAGACTATGAAAACGGATTTGACATTGAATTTCTGGATCTGAATATATAAGGGAAAAACTGAGGAAAAGTCGATTTTTTTGGGCAATTTTTGAGGGTAATTTTTCGGAATATGCGTAATTTTTCCAAAGAAAAAAATATAGTAAAATGAATCTGATTACACGGATTTGTAGCAAATTTAATGTTCTTTCAGATGCATTAATTAGATTTTTTTGTTCGATTGGTTATTGTACCGAAAAATTGGAAAAATCGATCAAAGGTATGCAAAATTGGCGATAAATCAAAAATGGCGGGTTTTTAGCCCTCCCGCCCAAGATGTGGGGTTCTGACGGCGATTTTCCTTCGTTTTAACACCCATGGGATCGAGAAAAATAGGTTTCGTCAGGGGGACAGACAGGCTGTTGCACAGTGTTATCAATCTTTTAGCTTTTATCGTTGAAATTGATGACCTACTTGAGTCGTGTCCATCCAGAATTTCAGACGGACATCAGTTCGCGATGGACCGGTTTTAATTTTTTTCCCCCTTTCTAAATACAAAAGTCAAAAAATCAGCTGAGGACGAATCTGTAGCCACATAATGTTTATCTGTGCTCCTCAGTAACTCGTGACTGAATGGGTTGAAACCAGCACATGGTAGCGATCTAGAGCCCATCCCTTCATTGTCTCGATGCAGAAAAGATTATGAATGGCAGCACTTTTTAATATACATAGATATACTACACAGGACATAATGTAATCTTTTTTGAACGGACGCAGTATATAAAATGGTTGAATTCTAGAACGCTACCAACAAATGGGATCGAGATTTTTAATAAAGAACACACCTATAATGGATACAACCCTACCAATGAACCACTCTCAGAAAACTCACTTTCGACAGACTAGATAATCATAGCAAATTGAATCCTCGAACACTTTCAACAATTCAAGACCTAGATAACAGAGGTGTAAATGTCTGAAAGTGCTTAGGTACCTCTTATGCAAATAAAAATGTATTTTACCAACTACTGCTAAATGAATACTAAACAAATATACATACTTCTACACTAGAAACAAAAATAAAAATACAGGCACTAAACTCTGACAAAATACCTGAGAAAAATTCAAACTCGGCCCGATAATGAAGCGATAACAAAATCCGTATGAGCGTTTTTACCAATCTGTACTACACCATCACACCGACTGACAAAGATCGTGAAATGTGTATTGTGTAATCCTTTCGCTTGTTACCCTTTATTTTTTAGACAAATTTTTCGGATTTGTGGGAACAAAAAGAAATGATTCATTTTCCCTCCCAGAACCAGGACCTATAACACAGCTATTATCATCAAGGAGAAAAACATTTGAGCCTTTAGCTTCATTTTCAACGTCGGCCGAAATGATTAATCACCTTCATGAGTCGGCCAATCTTTGGGGTTTTCGGTCTGGTTTCATAGCCGCGATGGTAAAGTGGCAATGCGAAAACGATATGAAAGTGGGTAAAGCTTGATTATATCACCGGAATTCTGAGTAAACGAGAATATAATTTGACAATTAGTGCGGCGTATTATATTTCTGGAACACGGCGATAATATTGCGGTTACAGTATCGTGGAGAAAACACAGCATTCACAGCAACCCCTCGAAAACCAAATGACCCATTAAAACAATATTAGCACCCCAATTTTTGATCCATCCCTCTGTGTATAAAATGTACGCCTGTCGGAGATCAAGAAACTGTAACATGTCCTTCGATCTTTGTTCTCTTGAGGTGATTCCGGGCAAAGGTTAGGGATCTTTCAATCCACTAGGTGGCGCTCTTGGTCTCTTTCCAAACTTTCATTTTTTTGGATAGTTTAAATATGGGATAGCAGATGTTTATGATAGTAGGACAATTGCAAAGATCTGAAATTTTGTGTTTTTTATAAAGAAAATGATAGTATTTGAAGAGATGAGAACAATGATGCCTTTGGTTTTTTCATAAGTGTCTCAATATCGGTGATACACACGTGTAAAGTTGTAAAAAATCGTGTGCGTATAGTGACGTCAATACGTGGAATTCCCATTTAAAACAACGTATTCTGGGCCAAAATCTCATATCTGGAACAATGAGACTTATAATTAGAAACCAGAGGTATTTTTGTTTTCAGCTCATCTATAGTACTTCCATTTCTTTCATAAAAAATACAACATTTCAGACCCTTGCAACTGCCTCACCATCGAAACTTCACGGTATCCTTCATAAATTAAATATTTTATGGACTTTTTCTGGCATCAATGGATTTTTGTTACAAACTTTTGCTGCAGCGTTATAGTGGGTCGAATATTGAGAAAGATCACGTGAAAATTTCATTGAAAGCATCGAAAAGTCTTAAAACCCACTCACAAAATCAATGAATGCGCGTTTAACCAAATTCAAAGATGGCGTTTAGCTAGTCACAATGGGAAAGTCTCATCCATTCACAACTTTCTATGCTGCTGAAAGTGATTCGCCATAGGATAAGCTGCAATTAGATGGATCGATCCCATGGTGATCTGCTCGTTTGACAGCCATCTTTGAATTTTGTTGAACGTATTCATTGAGTTTGCGAGTGTATTTTGAGACGTTTCGATGATTTCAATGCGATTTTCACGCTTTTTTACACATCAAGAATCGACTGTACACAACGCTGCAGTAAAATTTTGCAATGGAACCGATGTTACTTTTATAAAAATTGGATGAGAAATGAAGTCGCAATTTCGGAAATAGATTTTGGCAATCTCTTTCATTGATAAGAGTGGGAAATTTGGGGCGCAATTCAGGGACTTTACTCGAAATCCAGGCACTAGACCCGGCTTGGCTTGGGAAATACTCGCAATAGGCAAGTAGAGTGAGAACAACTGCAATTCAGAAACGCTTGTTGGAAATCGGCAATTTTTGAGCAATCTAGAGTTTAATTCAAGGTTACTAACAATCTACCTTGAAATAATCTCCATTAGACTTATCTTAAGGATGAGAAAATGTGTGTTTCCAAAGAATCTCTGATTTGCAAATTCATGCCAATTCGTGCCGATTCTTGCCGTTCTTGCCGATTGATAATCTCATGAAACTTCTTTGAGAAATCTCAAGGCGTCTTTGCTCAATATGGGATTCTGAATTGCAAATTGAATTGGAGGACGGTTCAAGTTCAAGCCAAGTCGAGAAGACCTCAAGGAAAGTTTCTGGATTGCACCCCAAGTATATCTCGCTCGTATCCATTGAAAAGGTATAGGCAAATGCCTTTTTCAAATTACGGCTTTACGCCGAGAAAAAGGAGACGCAGTAATTAATATTATCAGATGCACATAACGATATGTGAACCTATAGGTAAGGAATGGTGGTCTATTATACTATAGAAGTATGTTGTTTGTAACATAATTCTTGAAATTTTTTAAGAAATTCTGGTACTTTAAACATATTCTGATAGCAACACCAGAATTTTCTGGAAAAAATACTATAATCTCCAAGGTTCACATACCGTTGTGCTTCGAGTAATGTTATTAAAATTTAGGATTTGTTCTTCTTTTTTTCACTGTATTTTTTATCCAATTTTAATACTAATCGGTGGCTCGCAGTATACGTACAAACTTGAAAAACACCGTGACGTTTTCAGTAGTTAGTTTAATCATATTGTATCTCATTCAAATTATCTATACCCAAAAAAATAGAAAGTTTCATAAATTGACCAGTAGCGCCATCTAGCAGAATATACGACCCTCAACTTTCGTATGGAATTAGCTTTAAAAAAATTCGTTTCTAACTACTACAAATCTGAATTCGAGAGCAAACGACGCTGTTAATCTTGATGAGGCATAGATGGATTCCAGTCAGTGGCGTAACAATAGCCCCCTCAGCCCCCGCAATTGCGGGGGGGGCGCAAGGCGTCGGTGGGCGCAAAGAGAGAGGAGGAAAATACGGGGCGAAGGAAGAAAAGGAAAAGAAGAGAAGAAGGAAGAAAAGAAGAAAAAAATATAAAGAGAAGAACATTAAAACATAGGAAAACAGGGACGAAGATGACGTACGTAGAGCTCGTTTCAGAAGTGTAGGCGTCTTTTCAATTTTCATTTCTTGAAAACTAAACAAAACTTGTTTTCGACTTTGACATTTTAATTTTAAAGTGTTCCTCAGTGAAGAGCTAACGCTCTAATTCATTTTCATTCATTTTCATTTTGAAACAAGAGAAATAATGTTGAAAAATTCCAAAGCTTATCGGTCTAGGTGCGCCTACACTTCTAAAACCACCTCTAGAGGACGTGAGTACAATGAGTCAACACCGTCTCTCAAGCGACTTAAGCTTATTAGCGATGCTCAGCATTGAAGCAAGAAGGGCCAAAGACACCCAAAGAGATGGATTTTGGAAGACTTATTGACGAATTCGAAACAATTAAGGCACGAGAGAAAAAGTTTTGAAAGAACGGGTAGGCGATTTTTTATTTAAAAAAAAAAAAAAAAATTATTCGTACTTTTCTTTCGTCGGAGCATATGTTCTATATAGCCCCGGGGTCATAGGCCGGTAAGGGTTGGAGTGGAGAGTGGTGGGATGGGGAAGGGAGAGAAGATGATTGGGGGGGGCGCAGCTCTATTTTTTGCGGGGGGGGGCGCATGCATGACTAGTCACGCCACTGATTCCAGTTTGCTCGGAATGTATTAGTCTAAACAGCAGCTTACACATCTCCTTCGTTGAGGGTTAGACAGTTAGTAGTATATCAATAGAAGATTTCAGTGATAGTTTCAGGTTAGACAGTTAGTAGTATATCAATAGAAGATTTCAGTGATGGTTTCAGTGATGACGTCATCCGGCGGAAAAGTTCGTTCAGCGTTCCAAACTATCTCTCTCATTCTCACGTAACCTCCGTGTAGTGATATTCCACTCTCATCGCTAAAATCGTGAGCAGATACATATTTTTTGTGTGAAATTCATTGGCAGAAATGAATTTCTCGGATTTATTGCGATTTTGGTGGGTACTAGTATGTCGTGAAACAAAGCCCTTTAGGAAGTTGTCTTCCTCTATCTTTTCTTATTTGAACACGCATGTTAGAAAAGGATAGAGAGAGAGAGAGATAGAGAGAGAGAGAGAGAGAGAGAGAGAGAGAGAGAGAGAGGCAGACAAGTGACTTCAGACTTTATTTCTGTCCTTTTCAAACATGTAAGTTCAAATGGAAAATGAGAGAGAAATACAAATTCCTGACGACTCTATGGTGCGCAGTACTCACTTTTACGAGCTTACGGTCAGATTTGATCGTCTGTAGTGGCTTCGTGAACCAGCAAACTAGCTCGATGATTTACCGACCAATAAAATAAAAATAAATTAATAAGAGGAAAAAAACATAAGCAAATTAAATATATTAAAAAAAAAAAAAAAAAAAAAAAAAAAAAAAACCCAAGATATAATAAAAACTCTAAAGAGGTTATTCGATTCATTGATTGAATCGCGCCGACCTTTTTCCGAATATATAATGAGGAGAGCAAACCCCGAATAATAACTTGTTACTTTGATTGATTGTTTGTTTAATTTTTTTACACCCTGTAATTTTGAATAAACAGTTTAAAGACCGAGAGGGGTGGGACACTTACCGTTCGACGTTATGCAGGGCGCGTGCGTTCAAAACGTTCAGTCAAATAAGCGGAGGAGCTAAGCTATTCGATGGAAGGGTGGGGACGCGCGGAGGGATTTAATCAGTCAAATCCGGTGCAACTTTATAATGCGCGCGGTGTGGGTCCGGGGTTCGGGGGGGCTCCGGGAGTGAGGTCCGGGGGCTTTAATTGGCGATGGGCGGGCAGGTGTCTCGGGAGAGCAGTGCAGGCGGGGTGAGGAGCGGGGGTGAGGAGGGGAGGGGAGGGGGCGGACTAGAGGCGGTTCCTGCGCGCGATGAAACTCCTCAGCTTGCGTCTAAAAGGCTCGCGACGCCGATCTCGTGGCCAATCCGCGCTTCTACCGAACGTGCAGTCGCTGGCCGATCGCCCACCGCAGCGAACGGGCATCGTTTGAAACTTGCATTTTGTGCAGCGGCGGCGCACTGTCCGATGACCTACGTCAGCTGTAGCTTGAATGTTTCATAGGAGCATTCTGTCTTGAGATAAGGTGTTCTGAGTTGATATGACATTACACAGAAAGATAAAAAAAAAAAAAAAAAACGCTCACGAAAACCTGCACAGAAAAAGCATTTTGGTAGCGCTGACATAACTTTTGGTTAAAAATGACCGAGCAAAAGACTTCAGTTGAGCCAACCAAAGGCTATGTACGCTGAACTAAAGAGGTTATGCTAGGTAAACCAAAGTTTTGGTTGGCTCCAGTGGCGTACACAGGATTTTTCTTGGGAGGGGCTCGCACTGATGAGCGTTTGACGGAAAATTGTTCCCCCCTTCCCCTCCAACCCCAAAAATCGGAGCCCCCCCCCCCTGCGTACGCCACTGGTTGGATCGACTAAAGTCTTTACCTATGTCATTTTTCTACCAAAGTTTTTGTCAGCGCAACCAAAGTGGTTTTTTTCTGTTTTTTCTGTGTGAAAGACTTTAAAAGAGCTATTATCAAAGGCTCTGTGTGATTGACCAAAGATATTTTGCTGGGTGAACCAAATATTTGGTTGGATTACCTAAAGTCTTTCACTGTGTCATTTTTCAACCTATATTTTTGTCAGCGCTACCAATGTGTTTTTTCCTGGTTTTTTTTTTTTTTCTGTAAGGGCATACTGTCTAGAGTTTGGGCATCCACACAGAAAACCAAAAACAAAGATTTCGGTAGCGGACATAACCTTTGGTAGAATAGTGACCCTGCGAAAAAGACTTTATGAGCCAACTAAATCTTTGGTTCCAGTGGCGTAGCGTGCAAGATGGCAACGTTGTACTGTGTCCATTTAAACCCATGGAAAAGATCGAACTGTTGGGTGTTCGGTGAACACCTTCGCATTCGACCTTTTACATGGGTTTAAATGGCCGCAGCACAACGTTGCCAAATTGCACGCTACGCCACTGTTTGGTTCAATCATTAAAAATATCTTAAGATAAATAGGCGTGCGAAATTTTTGGTTAGCTCACTAAAGTCTTTTGCTGGGCCGTTTTTCTACCTAAGGTTTTGTAGCGCTACCAAAATTCTTTTTCAGTTTTTTTTCTGTGAATGTCAGATCAACTCTGCACAAAAAAAAAGAAAAAACGGGTTTGTAGCGCTGACAAAATCTTTTATAGAATGGCTTCAATAGACTTCAATAATGCTAGTAAAAGTTTTTGTAAGCCTAACTAAATATATTTTGCTGGGTGAACCAACGAATTCGTTGGCTCAACGAAAGTCTTTTGCTGGGTCATTTTTCTACCAAATGTATTGTCAGCGCTACCAAAATGTTTTTTCCCCCCTGTGATTTCTGTGTACTGCAAACAGAGCAAAAAAACGGAGGTGCAAGCGAAAGCAATAAAACTGCATGGCTATTTCCCTAAAATGTCAATTTCTATGAGGTTAAAGAAAAGAGAAAATTCAATTCGTGGAGTTACGACCTTTTTGCACTGACTGAAAAAACTTTCGGAATTTAAGGCGTGTAGAGTGTAAATGAAAGAAATATTTATTGTCTTGAGAGACATTTTGATAAGACAAATATATCCTGTCTTACGCATAAATGGATGTAAAAAGTAAAAGTCATCGACGAATCCACCGGTTGAGAAAAGATGACTGATGCGAGTATTTTCGTGGATTACAATCATACACACCTTTGAACTGTATAATCTTTTCTGAACCGGTGGAATCATCGGTGAATTGAAAAATGTCATCAATTCTATCCAAAACGGCAGCTCTGGGGCAGATAAATATTCCTACTCTGCGGTGTTGATTTTGCCTATTCTATTAATTGAAGGCAACTTCCAATGGTACATTGAAAGCTAATGAAGTTGGACTTATAGCCCAATGAGAACGAGGAACTCGGGCGCAATATTGTAATAAGAGTTAAATTACACTGAACTTTCCTGCATTTACAGCAATGCTGTTAATAATTAATGTCAAACATTAGATTTTAATTTAAGAACCTTCCAAGTGAGTAGACCAGAACCAGCTAAGGGTGATTTAAGAAGTCCGCTTTTTCAGAGTGTTCCAAATCATAATATCAATTCTTAAAAAAGGTAGATTAAAAAACTAGAAAAAAAACTCAAGTATACCCATCAGTGAAAAAATGTGACCATTTAAACTTTGAGTATTTTTTTAAGGATTCCAAGCAAAACTAGTCCAGATTTCAATCTGATGGAACCGATACAGTTTCTTTTTCGGAGTGTCGAGTTTTCGAAATTTTAAACTTGAACCAAAGAAAAAACGTTAACTCTATGAACGTCGGCACACGTGAAATTTTATATTTTTATTTTTTGAGCCTAAAATGACCAAAATTAAATTTGTTAAAAACTGAAGCCGTAAAGCTGGAAATTCAAATCTCCATATAAGCTTAGTGAGCACGCGAATAAAAGTGAGGCAGATAGACATAGTATCACTTGCACTCCCTCGCACTCACTAAGCTTATAGCAAAATGAATTTCCAATCTTACGGCTTTATTCTCAACCAACTGTGTTCATTAAGAGCTCAAAAAATAAAATGAAAAAATTCACAGGTGCTAACGTCCTTGGTTTTAGCCTCTTTTTTTTGGTGCAAGTTCAAAATGCCGACAGCTCGACATTCCCAAAAAACGACTAGTGGCGCTATCAATCGGATTGAAATCTGGAAAAGTTTCGCCTGGAACTGCCATAAGTGGACTTTTGTAGGTTTTTGATATGCGATGGTACTTCACTTCGATCCTATAGAACACTTTTAAAACATCACCACGGAAAGATAGAACACGCGAAGCCCCGGAAGGCGCTTTTAGCTCGACCGGAAGAGATTCCTTAAGACCCCCCCCCCCCCCCACCCCACCTCCGCCCCGACAAACAAAACATGGTAATCGGTGAGGCATCGATGCATTGATAATAATGAGACTTGATTTGCATCGATGAGATCGATCCTCCATCGATTGATTGTATACGATCGATCGATCGGTTCCGAGTCAGCTGCCATCTGCGTCGGAGAGATATCGCGCCAGACGTCTCAATAATTGCCTCTATCTCTCTCTCCCTCCCTCTCCCTTTCTCTCTCCCTCTCCCTCCTTCGCCTACTTGTGCTCGTAAACTGTTCTGTCGAATTACTTTGAGTGTTTCCAACAATTTAATGAGATTGATTTTCATATCATTAGTCGTCTCTGATGCTGCAAACGTTGCTTCCGTTGACCGGTCACCGAGCATCGGGCATCGGGCACCGAGAAGCGAGCGCACAATGTTTGTCAAACTGACCAGAGAGGAATTACTCCTCTATACTTTTAGTGACAGTCGATGGTAGGTACTCAATCAACGACCAACTACCCCCACCCCTCTCCTGCTGTTCTCTATTATTCGAGGAGTATTTTATTCAAATTTTCCTCGGCTTTAAACGTTCGCTCCGGAACGGTTTCCCTCATTTTACTTTTATCATCTTCTTCTTCTCTACTACCAAGCAGATTACGGTCAGTTTTGAATCATTTTCTTGCCTCTTTTCATTTTGATGACGATGAGTCAGGTGTAGCGCATCAAACATATTTACTCTCAGGCGGATCCGGGATCCAGCCATCTGGCAACTGCGCATTCTTCCCATTTAAATGTATGATAAACAATCGATTCTTGAAGAGGCCATATTCTCGTGACTAATCGATTATTTTCCATGCAATCAAATGGGATGAATACACTGCTGCCAGATTGTTGGATTCGCCAATGCTTTTTTGGCAATGGAGGGGGGGAGGGGGTTATTATTGGAATTATATCTTTTACACTTTGCGTATACCTTCAACCAGCTTTTCCAATTTTACAGCGAAGAGGCGCTATTTATACGTGAAACGTGTAAGCAGCAATCTGGAAAAAGATGAGAGTTTACTTCTACCCGCTGATGAGAAGCGGAGAGTGAGAATCCCCCCCCCCCACGAAACAAATTTAGCCCTTCCAAGAAAAATTTGTAATGACTCCATACTGTCGAAAATGCAGAGCTATCTGAAATCAGCGCGCGGCTTATCGGAACCGGTAGAAGGTGAGTAGAAGACCCATGTGGCGTAGGCAGACGAATTTCTCTCTCTCTCTCTCTCTCTCTCTCTCTCTCTCTCTCTCTCTCTCTCTCTCTCTCTCACTCACTCACTCTCTCTCTCTCTCTTTATCTCTCTCTCTCTTTATCTCTCTCTCTCTCTCTCACTCTCTCTCTCTCTCTCTCTCTCTCTCTCTCTCTCTCTCTCTCTCTCTCTCTCTTTCTCTCTCTCTCTTTCTCTCTACTTCACCCATTTGAATAAATAGGTTAGAAAATGATAAAAGCATAGACCATCACGTGACTTTGGCCCCTATTTCCATCATTCTCTAACACAAGCGTTCAAATAAGAAGAAAGAGAGAGAGAGAGAGAGAGAGAGAGCATAGAAAACAACGCAAAGAGGAAGAGAGTAGCTTGGTGGTTGAAACGTTGCAGCGAAACGCGGTAAGAAGATGAGAATTGAGAATGCCATCGATAAAATTCATAATTGGCGCAAAGAGGTAGTCATGAGAACTTCTGTCGAGACTGAGGCTGATGGGTGAAAAAAAGGTGGTGGGGAAAGGCGGGAAGGAGAGAATGTGTATAAAGTGGCGGGTAGTAATTAGTTTAACTAGAGGTGTATAAATCATACGATTAAGTCAACCCGGTGGGTGGGACGGTGGGGTCCATCCGTTGGATGCCTGGTATAAAAGGGAAAAAGAAAAAGAAAGGAAGAAAGAAAAAAAACTGGTCTCGTGGTCTTCTGGTCTCTGGTTGCAGTAAATAACATTTTTAAAGTGCCATTTGAAGAGTGGTAGTAACCAGCTCAGCTCGTGCACCCATCAGTACTTAGCCACTCACGAACACTCACTCACACACAGACAGACTACTTACGCACGTCTTGTTGTCTGTGGATACTTTTGCATCTTTAAGCCGAGCGACGGGAGCAGTCGCGTGCTTGTCAAATCGAGCAACAGAGGGCGCCATGGTATTTCTTGAACTATTTTACCGATGGGTAAATGGCAAAATGGCAAAACAGAATGAAATGGAGCATTCTTTGGAGAGCCTCGAGTTCATAATCGGTCTATTGCAAACTTTTACTGCATCTAAATGGAGAGGGTATCCTCTATTGTAAAACCACTTGATACTAATGCTGGGAGCGACAGTTCCAAAATTGGCGCCCAATCTCAGTGAATGTGGTTAGCAAAATTCCAAGATGTCGGTCAAATGGGGCTCTTGCAAAATTTTGAAACAGGTGATTGAACAGTTGATTCTTGCATAAAAACCTGACGATGAGTACAGTGATACCTCGTTATCCGCGGGGGTTACGTTCCGCGAAAACCTCGCTGATACCGAAACCGCAGATACGGAGGCATTAGTCTTATAGGAATAGAGGGGTTAGGGACCGACGGCTGTAAAGACGCTCACAAAAAGGGGGGAAGGGGGTGAAAAAAGGAAGAAAAGGATTAGTGCAGTGTGCATATTTACCTATATGTATGTAGAGGACTTTTTTTTTATAAAAAATAAAAATGAAAAATATTACATATACATATATTATAGAGGATTAATTTTGACAATTTGACGTCTTCGCGGCGAATTTTGATTTTAATTTGAAAAAAGATATTCGAATAGTGGAGGTTAAGAAAAATCAATGTTGAATAAATTGATTCTTCCGTAAAAACTGTAAAAATGACGATGAGTGCACTAAAAATTCACAATTGTCAGTCTCAGAATCGGGCTTAGTACCGGAGAGACGCAGGTATCATGTGAGATTCCTGTCTAATTTGAGATATATCTCTGTTCTCGTTGAGAAAGGTACAAATTAGACAGGAATCTCCCATATACTTACTTGCGTTGAACCGCCAGTACGATCTTGCCGTATTGGGACTATTCAATTGCTCACTGCAAAAGTTTGCAAGAGCCCCATTGGCAGGTTAGGTGCTGTGAAAAGTGATTCGTTATAGAAAAAGCTGCAATTGTACGAGGGGCGTTCAACTTATAAGTTTCCCTATTTTTTATCTCTGGCCCTGTTGGCGCTAAAAAAATTTCATTTATACGGTTATATTTGCCAAATCCTCAGCTTTCCAGCGGTATTTTTGTTTTTGAAATTCAAGCAATTTTTGTAGGAGAAAAAGCTATATTTCTACACCCGTGTCGAAAAAGTTCCCCGCCAACTTTTTCAGCAAAAAGTATTCGCCTGTTTTGAACAACAGCATTAGTCTGATTAGCGACGAAAATGAGCCGTTATCGCTCCATACCTGTTGCTGCGCTCAATTTTTGTCGTGAAATCTTATCTAAGATGATCATGAGATGCATTATAATCACATATTGTCGGCAAAAGTATCGCACGTAAAGTTCGAGTCAGATGACCACCTGAAGGATACCGTGATGAATTTTTTCAAGTCCTTAGACCGAGAGTTTTTCGCCCAAGGTATTGAAAAGCTGGTTCATCGCTGCAAAAAATGTATCAATCTGGAAGGAAATTATGTGGAAAAGTCGTAAAAATGGAATACTTCAAAAATAAAATGTATCTTTTATTTTAAAGTTTTGCGTTCTTCATTCCAAGAGTCAAAGTTAGTTTTTACTTCCCAACTCAGAAGTTGGCGGGGACTTTTTCGACACGGGTGTAGAAATATAGCTTTTTCTCCTACAAAAATTGCTTAAATTTCAAAAACAAAAATACCGTTGAAAAGCTGAGGATTTGGCGGCTTTAACCATATAAATGAAATTTTTCTAGCACTAACAAGACCAGAGTTAAAAAATAGGGAAACTTATAAGTTGAACGCCCCTCGTATTGGACTCCCCGATTGGGCGATTGTGGCCCGATCATTATAGATCGCCATCTTGGATTTGTCTTAAAACGCCTTTCGTGGGCTATGTTTGCATTTTGAGACTTTTTGGTGCTTTCAATGTGATTTCCACGCGATTTTTACAGACAATGACCAAAATATGCTTCCTGAGACGCTTCAAGTATACAATTATTTCTAAAAGCACCCCCCTCCCCTATAGTAAACCGTTTGGGGTTCACCGTGGGTTGACAGCATCCCTAATTTAAATCAACTGACTAAATTCTACCGAACGAAAATTTTACTAACAAGAGGATCTGGGACTCATGGAAATGAGATACGTGGACTGAAATGAAAATTGGTTCGACCTACTAAATTAAAGTGAAATTTGCTTAATAAAATGTATTGGTTGTGCTTACCTATAAATTAGTCACGACTCCAACCAATAAACTGGTACTCGGTACGAATAAATTTTTCCGGGTACCAACTAAAAGTGCTTCGGCACACCCAATTGGTACCAGTTACCAATATTGGTTGGAGTACCTCATTTTTTTTAGGTAAGTACGACTAATTAAATAGATTGCGCAAATTTCTCTGACAATTAGTGGGGCAAACCAATTCTTTTTTTCAGCGTGTTTTTGATTTAGGATATTAAAATTGTTCCAATAATATACATTAAACAGAAACGCAATCCTTCTGGTTCTCCCTCTCTCCCTCTCTTTAATTCTTCTTCTCTCTTTCTCTTTCTCATTCTCATTCTCTCAATTCTCTTCTTGCCTCCCACTGCTCTGAATATGGTGATAACTATTATAAAATTAACTGCTAACTATCTCATGAGTTTTGCTCCCAGTCGAGTCCGGTCTGGTCTGTGTTGCCAGATTTATGACTTTCGGCCGTGTATTTCCCATAGAAATCAAAGAAAAATACACACATTTTAACCTAAAACCTTGCAACACTGGGTCCGGTCCGTTCTCATCGGTGGCGCAAATATTTTACGAGCCTCCGTAATAGCATCGCAACATCCGAACGTTCACCGACCATCCATCCATACCGAGTGAGTCGATGACTGGTGCACATTGCACATTTCCATTCTGACAACCTCATCGGGACTCTGGCCGGCAGCAGCCGAGCGCCACTGTTGCCAATCAGCAGGTGTAATTGTCTAATGTCTAATAAGGCGAATTTTCGCGATCGAATATCATAAACAATACCAACCTAACTACATATTCGAGGAAACTCAATTGTGTTTTTAGATGTGTTTTCGGGGCATCGATGGCATTAATTCGATTTTGACTTCACCTCCGGACTTGAATTCAAAATCGCATTGATGCCATCGATGCCTGAAAACACCGAAAAAGTTCGAAAAACACGATCCAGTTTCGTGTCATTCACTGTTGTCATGCGTAGGTTGGCAATATTGTTGTCGAATATATTCGTCGCGAAAATTCGCCTATTGTATTTTGCCATCGTAATATCGAAATACATATGTTCCTAAGGACATTCGGCCATAAAATGTAATTTTCAAGAAGAGAAAGAACTTCCTGATATTTTTGTTGAAACTTTTTTGAGGTGTCGGTCACTAAAGTACCCGGACTTTCGTTATATGAACTAATATTATCACAATGAAGCGTTCTTGAACGACTTGAACTTATCTGATAGCTGATACTTTGTCAAATTATCTTGCTTTCACAGATTATCAATTCTTCAAACGGTATTATTAACGCTGCATAATCTCAAAAGGAGCAAAGTGAAAACTGGTTTGCAATTTTTTTTTTTTTTTTTTTTTTTTTTTTCATTTCAAATAAATATATAACATTGGCTTCAAGAATACCAGAGCTCATAAAAAAATATGACTTAATCATATTCAACTGGGCAATAAGTATTATTTAAAAGTTACTTCGCAAGCTTACCAAAACAATTATTGGTAAACAAACATTATCGGTTCGAAACATTCTCCTTAAGGTTTCACGACATGACGCACGCACTTCTCCCATCGATGTTTCCATAATTTATCGAAACCTTTTTCGAACTCCTCCGCTTTGATTTCGCGCAACGATAGGCGAATCCAGCAATTTGGCAACCACGAATTTCCTCTATTTGAACGAATGAGAAACAATCGATTCTTGAGGGGGCCATGACCCTTTTACTAATCGATTGTTTCTCATGCATTCAAATGGGAATAATACACAGTTGCCAGATTGCTGGCTCCACCATTGTTTTCATATTTTCATTATCCGCTAAAGAATTTTCTTTAATGTCCACACTCCGCAATTATATCAAATCTCCTACGTTTTATTGCGTATTTCAATCTAGGAAACAAGACAAATCCACTGGAGCAAAGTCCAGAGAGTAAGGAGGATGAGGAAGGATAATCGCATTTTTGGCATAAAACTTGCGAATCAAAAAATCGCGACAAAAATCGTAGAACGCGCACCTGAGATCATCTCAATCATTCGAAGATAGAATGAGCACTAATTAAGATAATCAAGATCAGTAAACGTCCCGTGATTTGGTAGCTTAACAGCTATCAAATACGTCCAAAAAAACTTCATTTTTACGCTTAGTTAACGAGATAGAACGGAAGTTCGGGAACTTTTGCGACAGACCTCGTATAAGTGTAGTGAATGGAGATTGGATTGTATCTAAAACGATTGCGCCCTAATTTGATTGATGACAATTAAATTGACACATTTTAAATATTCTCAATGGTAACGGACGTCACATGTTGATTGTTGACTCTCCAAAGTCAAAAAAAGATGTAACGGACGTCATTATCATTCAAATATGACATGCTTTTTTTGTGATGACAGCAAATACTGGATGAACATATACCTAGTTGGAAATTACGAGTAGGTACTTTAAAAAACCATCTTTTCGGCCTTATTCTTAAGAGTAGGCCAAAGTTTATGGTACAGTTATATGAAAGCAGAATACTAAAATTCTTCAGGGAATCACAATTTTGTAGTGAAACGAACGCCGAACCTAGTTAGACAATCTACTAAAGAATGACTACTTTGAGATATTTCTCAATTAAAAATCATTCACAATGGAACAATGCTCATAAAAGGAAATACATCATATAAACAGTAATTGTATTCCTTTAAATGATAACCTAATAAAAAAGTCACGCGTCAGCAAAATTGTTTGGAATCTCATCAAAAATGAAAGATAGAAAGAAAAATTAGAAAAGAAGCAGTAAAAACTTCCAATATGTCCATAAAAACGAAATTTTCAAACACAATTTCTTTCAAACTAAATATTTTTTTTTTAGGAAAAACCATATTGGTAAGTACTTAGATACAATCAGTTTTTAGTTTTTTCTAGACGATAAAGAAAAAGGTGCTGCACCATCTTTGAAACAACGGATGGTGAATACCTCATTACACATTTCAATTCCTCATAAAATCGATCCAATGCCTTACAGGATAGTTATAAAATTACATTGAACTAGCTTTTGTTTGGAACTAGCGCTTTCATATATCGATACATCGATTACTAAAACCGCCGTATATTGTTGATGAGACATGTTGAACGTCATCACTAAAACCGTTCATTACCAGGTCTAATCCAGGAAGAATAAAGAAAAATATACGATAAACTTTGCGATCGAATGATAATCGTACCTGAACAGAAAAAAAAAGAGATGCACAAGAGATAAATCGTAATCATATAATCATCAGTCCTCTTTTTTTTTATGGTGCAAGACGAGCCTACAGTAGCGAGAAGCAGTAGCCAGAAGGGGCTGGGTTTAAAAGAAGAGACGAGTTGGGATAGGTCAAGGGAGGGATTAGACGAGGGGTAAATAAGTTATGAAATAACTGGCGAAGAGAAGGGCCCAGGCCAGGCAAACTGTGAGTACTTTTTTTTTTTTTTATCATCGATGTGCTTGTATTTACGTTCATTCAACTCGCACCGCGCACCATTTCGTTCACCATTCAACAGGCGCAGGCATATCAGGCGGATTCGCGCAACGCGAATTGGGCAGCGAATTTATTTGTTTTGATTGATGGCCGCTTGGGTACAGTCGTAGTCGCGGAAAGGGAGATGAATCGTTTATACAGGATGCTATCATTGTGAAATTACGATCAATCTATTTCATCATCCTGTAAATCTATGGAAAAGAATCAATTCTCGTAGAGTTCAAATTAACCCCAGAAGAGAATCGATATTTTAACATAGGTTTTTACATAGAATAGCGAATTTATTCGTTTTGATTGGGCACAGATTAGGTATAGTCACGTAATTTTCGCCCCTTCTTCACTGAGAGAAATCACTTCTTTAAAAACAAAGAAACACGTTTACTTGTGACAGTTTTCCTTGCGCGAAGTAAAGTTCTGTTGCATGAAGGAGAATCACTGTCACAACAAGGAATCTTTTACTTGTAGCAGCAGACATTTTCCTTAGGTTCAAGGAATTTCCCCTTAGTCAATATTTCACTGATTGTGAGCAGTTTCTTTAACACAAACAAAATACACCTTGGATTAAAGAAATAATTCTCTCAGTGCACTATCCTTTATTAAAACATGCGTTCAAAGGGGAAAAGAGAGAGAAGAACAATTTCTTGAATCCGCTAGTGTACGAGAGGCGTGTAAATTCCCTTAAATAGATCGAAAATTCCATAATAATGTTGAGAAGGGGTCGAAATTAACAAGCTCTAGAAATGTTTCATACGAGAGAGAGAGATATACAGGGTGTTTCTAAAACTTATATCCTTTCTACCACGTATTATTGAGGACAAAATAAGACTTTTCTTTCCTATAAACATGTGTCCGAAAATGTCCCCCTTTTGAGCTACAGCCCCTCAAAGTTTTTAAAAATTGTTGGTTTTTTTGGAATATCCACCATAATTATGAATCAAATGTCATGAAAATTGGTGTCCCAAAGTACTTTTACGTGTAAAATCCATTAATGACCTCGAGAAATTCAGAAATGAGGTCTGACTGTACTTTTCAGACAATCTTATACCTTTTAACGACACAAATTTTGTTACGGAATGGAAATATGAAAAATAAAAAATGAAATCAGATGGGAAAACTCTTAGAAAAATATTTGGTCCTTTTTGTTTTGGTTGATACGACACGTATTAAGCGAGATAATCGCTGCGCAAGGTGGAAAAGTCAACGCAGCGCTTTTACCACGAGGAGCGGCAGGAAGTATGCAACCCGCCACTCCGCTGCTTCTTCAGGCCGCCCGCTACAGTAAAAGCGCTGACTTTTCCACCTTATGCAGCGATTATCTCGCTTAATACGCGTCGCACCGACCAAAACAAAGAGGACCAAATATTTTTCTAAGAATTTTTCCCTTCTGATTTCATTTTTTATATTTCAAATTTCCAATCCGTAACATAAAATTTGTGTCGTTGAAGGTATAAGATTGCCTGAAAAGTACAGTCAGAGCTCATTTCTGAAGTTCTCGAGGTCATTAATGGATTTTACACGTAAAAGTACTTTGGAATACCAATTTTCATAGCATTCGGTTCATAATTATGGTAGATATTCCAAAAAATCAACAATTTTTTAAAACTTTTGGGGGCTGTAGCTCAAAAGGGGGGCATTTTCGGACTCATGTTTATAGGAAAGGAAAGTCTTATTTTTACCTCAAAAATGCGTGGTAGAAAGGATGACATAAGTTTTAGAAACACCCTGTATAGATTGAAATTAGAGATTGAAAATGTTTCTACAACGAGCAGAATGTCATGTTCATTATTCTAAAGTTTTTTTTTTTTTTTTTTTTTTTTTTTTTTTTTTTTTTTTTTGCCGCTTGGATCTGGAGTTCTGGAGAAGGAGGAGGGAGGGAGGTAGGGGGGTAGGGAGGTTGGGAGGTAGGTAGGGAGGGAGGGAGGGAGGGAGGGAGGGAGGGGAGAGGGGGGAGAGAGAGAGAGAGAGAGAGAGAGAGAGAGAGAGAGAGAGAGAAAGAGAGCATATTCAAGGTGCCATATTATCACTGATGAGGAGGGTTGTGTAAATTGCGAATCATCGGTTTCACCTCCGTATAATTCTATACAAAAGAATCTATTATCGAAGAATTCAATTTAGCCCTAGAAGTAATCGATAATTTTACAACGATTCATCTAGAATAAAAACTATGTTCAATTGACATCATTGATTTTGCATATTATTTTACTATCTTCCTATAGCCACACATTAAGTGGTACGGTGCCGTAAAGCTCCGCTATCACGCCTTAACCTTCAAAGTCTTTCTGAGAGAGTCTTGCGGAATTTCGTCATTTTTCTATTAGCTCATCATCGCGAATTTTCGCTGGATTTAACTCAAGTATTAACAATTTAATCGCTTTTAGCAAAAATTAGCGAGTACCCCATTGTTACAAACAACCTGCCCTTACTCATTGAGAATAAACTGCACCGTGAAAGGCATGGAACATAAAAATATCCGATCTGAATGTATTGTGATTTGTGAAGACTGGCGAGTAATGATGCACTCTGCGTTTGAAGAGTTATCACCAGTGGCGTCGCGTGCCATCTGGCAACAATGCAACTGCTCAATTTAAACTCATTAAATATATCGAATTTTCCTTGTGCACCCCCTGAATTCGATCTTCTACATGAGTTTAAATGGATAGAATACATTGTTGCCAAATTGCACGCGACGCCACTGGTTATCACCACGTCTTTTGTCATAAACATCCGTTTAAGTCACCGCGAGATCAGCAAAAATGTGCCATCCTTGCTTCCTATGCAAGCGGAACAATATTCTGAAAATAGAAAAAAAACTTGCGCTCGACAAAATTTGAAAACTATCTATAGAAAGAAATAATACTCATGGATCATGCCTATTTTTTTGCTAATCTGAGAGAGCAACTTGCAACGGAATCTGTACACACTCTGTATACAGAGGATGCAAATATCGCAGTTATATCCTCTTTGCAGCTTCCGTAGCGACCTGCATATCCTGCATCCACCGCTGGAGTATACAACTTCAATAATCACAGCCTGCCAAACATGAGATGCCTTCCACAGACGCAGCCTCACCTACCCTCTTCATTGCGTTCTCTCTCGCACTTGCCTATTCTTATGTTCCGCGTCATATGTTTATCTCTCTCCAGCAATCTCAACCCTCGCCCCCACCCTGCCATAGCTCCTCCGCGCACGAAACAGATAAATAAATCAATGAATTAATCGCGAATGAGTTATGAATCTACCATTATTAACGCGATCGCAATCGTAAGTACTTAGAAAGATCATGGGCGGATACAGGAATTTGTCTTTCTCTCTCTCTCTCTCTTCTCATTTGAAGACATGTGTAAGAAAAGGATAGCAGAGAGGGCCATCACGTGACTTTAGCTCCTTTCTCCGTCTTTTTCTAACGCACGCATTCAAATGGGAGGAGAGAGAGACATACAAATTCTTGTATCCGCCCAAGCGAAATATACGATCCTTTTGAAGTATGTACGTTCGCAGACAAACTGAGACGTAAAACAATGTTACCGCGCTACCGATGACCTATTCATTCAATAATTATCCTAGCGTAACCTATCAAAGGCTGTGTGAGTGTAGCTGGAGGCTGCCATTTTGCGTGTTAGTTACTATACGCATTTTTTCCATCTAAGTAAACGTAAATTTTTTTAATCTCCCGCCAAATTTGACAACCCTGGTTTAACTCTAACGACCGATAAAACGATGTGCGCGTGTACAGTATTTTTCTATCGACTGTTTTAGTACAGCGATATATTGATATTGACTGCCGTTCGGGGACCTCTGGTTCCAAACAAACTCTGGTTCAATGTAAGTTTCCTCCCCACTCACTACTCAGTTCCCCCTTATTTAGACAAACAGGGGAGGAGTAACAACCCCCCTCCCCTGTATCCGCCAATTTATTTTGACCATAAAATCTGAGACGCAATTCAAGCTATAACAATAGTAATCTTGAATTTGCGTTGTTAACCCTTTCAATATCACGCCCGGAATTACACACAGTAAAAGTGACTGAACACATTGTAAAGCTCGTGCTCATGCTCTACCAAACTTTGAACCTCTACGAAGCTATCTGAATCCTCTCGGGTTTCGGCTCTACCGGAGCTTCAGGTGTACCACCGGAGCACAGTTTTTTCAGTGCGGTACATTTTTTTCCTACTTTGGAATCTGGTAGCAAAAGGATAGAAGAAGCCGTCAAGCGCAGAAATCCATATTCGCATATAATAGCCCAAATTCTGATTTGGGGCTCATAACAGGAAGGATCATAAACCTTGTCAGTGGGCATCGTTTTGGGCACAATGCACCTTTTCTTAATCATACTAAAACGATCTCTTGATCAACTCCGAGGCACTACAATAACTTAATTCTCCTGTACTTCAGACGTGTTCGCGCGTCGATGACTCGTACTCGAATAAACGGCAGACTCATTCTCAGATGAAGCGTTGCCAGTTTGACGAATAAAATAGAAAGATCCGTGGATATAAGAGGATTCTAATACTTACAATTAAATCAGACCCCTTTTAAATGCGCCCGGCTTTTGTCGCCCGTGTCGTGACCGCAAAAAGTCGCGCGTTTTATTTTATAGTGCACGGCACATATTTTCACAGTGGTGACATCATTTACTGCGTTGCAGACAATAATGATGATTTCGGAGTCTTTTTCAAAAATACTTCAGTATTCCGTCAAATTTAAAGGTTTTGAAACAATGAAACATCTTATTTAATGTTAAATGAGCAAAGACCCATTTGTTAGTTGTATATCTTTGAGGAAATCCAAAAACCAGCGAAATTTACCATTAATAAACGTCGCGAGTAACCAAAGGCGCGCATTTGTCATTTTTTTTTTCAGCCAAAAGCCTGAAACCATGGTCATGCAAAAACCTAAAGAAGAGGCAAAAACCTCCTATCCAAATGAACAACTTGATCTAGACTGATAAAATCCATTGAAATGCTTGGAAAATGGTCGGACGACATGGCTGCTGCGCGACTTGAATAAACGGATTCATTTTGGCGCTACGCATTTATATCAACATGCGACGCGGCATTAGGTGGCTGCGTTTTCTAGCTTGGCGCGTCAGAATTTAGAAAACGCCGCGACCTGCATGTCGCGGCGTTTTGCAGGAACTCGCGCATTTGCTCCCGTGCAGTTAGAAAACGCGCGACTTCTTCCCGGCGCGACACGGGCGATAAAAATCGCGCGAATAATGAAAGGGGTCTAATAAGGGCCAACAATGGAACTGAAATAAGACATTGAAGAAACAGGTCCATTTCTTAGACACACAATCTGTTTTAGTGTGATGACATCCGGTGAAAAATATCGTTCTGCGTTCCAAACTATTTCTCTCACTCTCAGGCATAGGCGGATCCAGCAATCTGGCAACTGCGTATTCTGCCCATTTGAATGTATGATAAACAATCGATTCTTGAGAGTGCCATGGCCCCGTGACTAATCGATTATTTTCATGCAATCAAATGGGACGAATACATTGTTGCCAGATTTCTGGATCCGTATGGCGGGTGGCTTGTAAAAAATCAGTCCTCTGATTACCATAAAATCACCCCTCGAAAAAAAATGACGATTACGAATACATGGTAATCTTGTAATCGATTACCACCCCCATTTGCCCAACTTTGGCTATCACCACTTATGATCTCTTCTGATTTATTTTATTCTATGTTTGTAATACTTTGGTTGGAAAATAAAGTTTATTCGGCAACATCGCCGAATGGAGTATCATTGCTCAGAGGATCTGATCACTGATCAATGAACGGGGAACACAGTCAAGAAGCGTGAAAATTAATTCTTATTAATCGGCTTTAGAGACACCGCGCATTCAACATGTTAAACTGGAAGAGACAGCGGACGCGACTGCGTGGCCGCCAAATTGCGATAGAACCGAAATCTTTCTGTAGAATTTCCCGAACTGAATCATCCGGTTTTGTAAACCATTGGCAAGGCTGAAGACCAGTGAACATCCGAAGAGCTAGGTTTGCGGGTGCGCAGTGATTGGAAAAAAAAAATGACAATCGGAATGATTGTGACACCAATTAACGAAATAACAGTTTACTGTTACGAAGACGATTGAATGACCAAAACACCGCTGCTATGTTGGAGACAGACGTGTCAGTGATTTTGATGGATCTCTTTTGCCTCTCAACGATTGACTGATATTCATCGGACTGTGAGTTCAAGTTCGAGGAAAAGTCGAGGAACGTCTAAAAATACGGTCCACATTTTCTGCTTTAGGAGCTTTACACGCAGTGGCACCAAATGCGAATCCAAAGGAACCCCCCCCCCCCATTTCCCTAGAAGTCTCAAAAATCACCGTTACACAACAGAAAATTACCCAAAAATGCCTCATGGGACGCAGCAATTTAAAATTTCCAAAGCCCCCTCCACGAAACTATTCTGGAACAGCCACTGAGTGGTATAATAGACGCGTCTTTGCTCCATGGAGATCTTATTCGTATTTATGGTCCCTATAAGTAGATAGTTAAGACTATTGAAACCATAGGCACCGCCATTAGATGCGTTTAGCATATTTGTTTATACATTCTGAGGGTCATAGATTATGGGCGCTCGCAGAAAAATTCTCGGGTGGGGGCAACATTATTGAACCCCAATGGAAGGTCTATAGAGGTGGACATCACACCCAGTGATTGGCAGGTCTGAGAGACCCAGACCCCTTCCGGCTACCCCCTAAAAAGGGAGGAAAACTCAATTTTTCTTCCAAATGATGCAAGTTTTAGCAACTGTACGTGTATCAAATAATAATAGTAAATTTGACGTGTTAGATATTATGAATAAAATGACAACGGATAATAAATATAGAAATAAAAATCTATATCACTATTTCTTGCAAAAAAATGAGTTAAAATTACAAAGTAATTTGATACGAAAGTTCTTCTACCATTACACCTTCGATTAAAATTGTATATTCTCTTGTTCCTTTCATTTTTTATCGTGAAGTTTTGACTGTTTTAACAAATGTGCAATAACGCATCCAATGGCAACGCCCTTAGAGCCCACACCTCGTTGATCAGTGGCGTAGCTATAGGCCCTGCCGACCCCGCCGGGCGGGGGGGGGGGAATGCATCGGGGAACGCAAACATTTTGAGAAGCGAAAGAGGAAAAGCGAAAAGGAGAAGAGAAAAGGGAAAAGGGAAAAAAAAGGAAAAAGTAAAAAGGAAGGAAAAGGAAAAAAGGAAAGGAAAAGGAGAAAAGGAAAGAAAAGAGAACAGATTGAGAAAAGTAGAAGCTAAAAAAAGTAGGGAGAAAGCAATGTAAAGGCTCTAAGTGCTTTTGCCAAAATTTACGTTCACGAAGATCGAAGTTTTTTCAAACTCATGATAGTGATATATTTTTTAAGTTTTATCATTGTGAATAAATAAATATAATTTGTCTACATTAATTTACAATAATTTGTATAAAGCAAGGAATTTTTCCGACAAAGGCTCCGACTTATATCGGTGCGATTGGAGGGGGGAGGGTCCATGGAAGCGGCCAATTTTTTCCTTAAAAAAGAGTGGCGCTGCATTCGAATCGGCGGGGGGGGGGGGGGGGCACGCTCAGTTATCTACGCTACTGTCGTTGACCAATCAGACGTTGACTACCCTCTTGTCTTCACTTTCTACAAATAGGGACTCAATTCATAACCCACTAATGCGACTATCAATTTGTTTTTTTTCTCACTCACAACGAATTGTAGAAAGGTTCGCAAAATCATATAAAATTCCAATTAAGAACCGAATTTGCATTTCCGTGTCTAAAATCTGTGGCAGGCCCATTGGCCATTGGCCATTGGTACCAGGAAGGTATAAGTATACCGTTTACATGACTTATTTGGATCACCAAGATTTACCTCCGCTAGTTTGCATCCGTAATACAGCGAGGACGAGTCCAACTCAGGATGTCGCGAAGACGGAAGGGGCCAGTGCCAAGTGGTGGTAGTGGATGGAGGGGGGGGGGGGGGAAGACTGACACAATATGTAATGGTTTCTTATGCAAAACTAAATGAGAAGGCTCGCTTGGGTGGTCTACGGGATCTCAATATAAATATCAAAACGCATTTTATTAAGGCCCTGTGACTCTGACTCTCCTGCGTATAGATAGCTCTGGCTGTTAGGGCCGCAAGAACCTTGTTCAGGCGTGGCGCAGGATACCGCCAACGAGAGACGGGACGACGCGCGGGACGGTACGGATAGAGAAGAGAGCGTAGTATTCTACTTGGAACTGATTTCAACTGATTGCTGATTGGCGAGGAGCGAGGCAGAGATCAGCAGAATGCATACTATTACGCTCTCGCGAGCCATGTACCGAACTGATTCCGCGTGGACAGCTGATTGATACCTGACTGGTGAGTGGTGAGTGCGGTGAATGGTGCCTAGGCCTGTCCTTCCAATCACACGGCTACAAGGAATCGGGTCCTTACAGTAACTGGAGTAAGAGTATTTTCCATTCAAGAGATCTGTGCATTGATGTCACTTGCACGCTGAAAACGTTTCCACGACCGGAGTCTCGGTTTTATTGAAATTTTGCATCGTTGCATAGCAGGGCTGACGTTTTTCAGGCGCTTGAGGGTGTCTAACCTAGTGACGTAGCCAGGGTTGTTGTTGTTGTTTTTTTTTTGTTTTTTTTAATTTTGTTTTTTTTTTTTTTTTTTTTTTTTTGGTTTTTTGTTTTTTTTAAGGAAGTCAGAACCACCTCCCCCCCCCCCTCCAGTAGATTAAAAGATGAAATTTCATAAAACATTGTGTATCGAATTAGAATTAAGATAATAACCCTTAACCCTTTAAAGACCAGGTTAGTTCACATGAACGTCTTTTTTCCGTTTGTATAGGGAAGGTAGTTAACTGTTCGTACTCGGGGGAGTTGGAATTGCATATACGAAGGATTGAAGGCGCCAGACGAAATCTCGTCTTTTTATACTACATCGAGAATCGTGTTTATTCGGAATCCTGATACTGGAACAATGTGAAATAGACTAGAGGAGAAAACCGAGTATATTCGGGCTTAGTCCATAAGGGGTTAAAAATAACTATGTGAAATCTTTCATTTTAGAGCACAACATGGTTTTCGCAAAAAAATATGAACACTAAATTGTTCGTTGAGCAAAAAAAAAACCAACAACTTCTCATGTCAAAAAAAAGCCTTGTTCTGATTCAATGCGCCTCCCCCCTCCCCTTGACATCGAAATTTTCTGCTGCTAAACCGTAAGCAAGCACCAGAACGCGATTTCCGCGGTCTTTCTAAATTAGTATAGAATGACTCGTTCCCTCGGTTGTTTTGTCTTTTTCTCGCCTTCACTTTTGAAAATTTATTTATTGAAGGGTATTTTTGTAATAAGTAACATCGACTGCTCTATTTTTATTAGAGGTTCACCTGACCTATCCTAACCCTACCTAATCAAAATTTAACATGTGAGTACTGTACATGTATATTGGTTAAAAGTAGGGCAGACGCGGATACAGGAATCAGTCTCTCTTTCTCTCTCTCTCTCTCTCTCTCTCTCTCTCTCTCTCTCTCTCTCTCTCTCTCTCTTCACTCTCTGTTGTCAATCTCATCAAGAGACAATAGTTTGTTTTGTTGGATCCGCGAAAATTAAGCGTGCCTCTACTGCAGCCGTTAAAGCTCCGTCTCTATTTGACTCTGACATTTAATGACATTTTTCAATTCACCGATGATTCCACCGATTGAGACATAGTTCATTACATATTACAATTCAGTGTATGACTGTAATGCACGAAAATACTCTGATCTGTAATATTTTTTCAATCTGTGGAAACGCTGTTAATTAATTAAATTATCCGCAAGTTTTCAAAGTTATCGACGACTCTACCGGTTGAGAAAACATAAGAGACTCTACAGTATTTTCGTGCATTAACAGTCATACACTGAACTAAACTCTGTAATACCTCTTTTCTCAACCGGTGGAATCTTCTGTGAATTTCAAATTGCCATTAAATCAAAGCAAATCGGCAGCTCAGAATCTAAACCCTGCCGAGCGAGAGCCGCTACAAACACCACTCGATCACTCTCAGTCATATTTGGTCTGTACTAACACTCACGCACACGTCGCAGCTCACGCTATACAACTCCATGCTGTGATTTGCGTGTCAAGTGTGAACTCGCTTGTTTGGGTGTCCCTGCCTCCCTCACCCTCAATAACCCCGTTCCCTCCCCTCCCCTCCCCTCCCCTCCCCTCCCCTCCCCGGTGAACCGTTGCTTAGTGCCTCCGAGGAGCAGAGCACTGAGCCAACGATGGAACTCAACGGTTTATGCAAACTTTTGCTATGAACAAGAATTAAGCTAATGATTCCTATGAAAATTATCAAGAAGCGCCTTCAATCGATTAAACGCAACTCGCACATCGCATTGCATGTACGAATAGTTGCGTCACTATACGCCGAACTTGCGGTGAAAAAAGAAGTGAAAGTCGTTCCTTGTAGTCCAGAGTTGGGCAAATTGGAGTGTAATCGATTACACGATTACTCGGTAATCGTTAAATCTTTGGATAGTATAATGATTGAATGCATTCCTCTCAGATAAATAGGAAACTTTAGGATCTTTTCGATTAGATCTAATTCTTCTGCAACTAATATGTTGAGTGGCTTGTAAAAAATCAGCCCTAATTACCATAAAACCCCCCTCCGAAAAAACGAGGATTACGATTACTCGGTAATCGTGTAATCGATTACCACCCCCATTTGCCCAACTCTACCTTGTAATGCGTTTATTTCCAAAGTTCGTCACCGGTTCAAATGGGACTCTTGCAAACTTTGGCTACATAGGATTGAAGAGTTGATTTTTGCATAAAAATCTGTACAAATTATGATACGTAAGTACACTAAAAAATCACGA
Organism: Trialeurodes vaporariorum; assembly: GCA_011764245.1. NCBI lineage: Eukaryota > Metazoa > Arthropoda > Insecta > Hemiptera > Aleyrodidae > Trialeurodes > Trialeurodes vaporariorum. The sequence goes on along the minus strand of VMOF01000379.1, from coordinate 33,881,134 downwards.
AATTCACTTTCAGCATTGGGCTTAATGGCGGAGAGACGCAGGCATCGTGGGAGATTCCCATCTAAATTGAGACATATATCTCTGTGTTTCCGTAGAGAAAGTGACATACTAGCCAGGAATCTCCTATGATACCTGCGTTGAGCCGCCATTTCAAATTTGCCGTTTTCGCAGTTATGTGAGTTTATTACTAAATGTTAGACTTTCTCAGTGTGATTTTCGTGATTTTCGCTGGTTTTTACATCACATTGGACTATTCATTTTCTCAGAACAAAAGTTTGCAAGAGCCCCATGAAGTTAATGATTCTTGTGAAAATTATCAAGAAGCCCATTCTATTGACTAAACACATCTCGCACATCGCACTGCATCTACTAGCGGAGACAAAGATACCCGGCCAGGGTATGCATCTATGCAACACGCAACACACTTTATACATAAGTTGGTATATAACATGCATTGCGTATTGCATACCCTGGGCTGTTATCTTTGTCCCAGTTAGTACTAAGTTGCATCACTGAACGTATGGTGAAAAAAGAAGTGAAAGTCGTTCCTTGTACAGCGTTTATTTCCAAAGTTCGTCACCGGTTCAATCTATGATGCAAATTGTATCAATGGTTGAGATTGAGTCATTTGCGAATTCTTTTGCTGCAGCAGAAGCGCATCGACAGTTTCTTCATCTCTCTCTTTTCTCCATTAAAAAACGTATGTTAGACAAGGATGGACAACGGGATAAAACCCTCTCTTTCTGTCCTTTTCCTACTTACATATTCAAATGGGAAATGAGAGAGATGGAAGAGATCCTGGTTGCGCCACTGTGCTGCAGCGTTGTGGTGGAAAGATTCCCCTGTAAAATCACGATAAAGTCACACTCAAAGCATTGATCAGTGAAGCACATCAAAGTATGAGTGGATTTACAATGGCGGTGTCCCGTCGAATAGCAACTTCCTATATGCTGAGAAAATATATAGATTCATCATTGAGAAAGTTGCGATTAGCGATGGTAATGGGGCTATTGCACACTTTTGCTATAAGTGATTTAATAGTCGATTATGGTGTAAAAACCTCAAAAAATAACGATGGCGGCACTAAAAACTTCCAAAATCCACTCTTAAACTCAAGAAACGCAGTTATTTGCGCGAGCGTAATGGTGGCCGAAGGCACTAACAATGGGAGATTCCCATCTAACAATTCTGAAACTCCATCAAGAAGTGACCAATAAGAGACTACTTTCATTTGACACCGGTGTCACTTGGTGTTGCGGTACCATTCATCGGATGTGGATCACCACTCTGACGACTAATTACTCTGTGAATCATCCTTGTCAGCATAGAAAGAGTGACGAAATTAAGATAGGAATCTCCCATTGTTAGTGCCTTCGGCCACCATTACGCTCGCGCAAATAACTGCGTTTATTGAGTTTAGGAGTGGATTTTGGAAGTTTTTAGTGCTGCCATCGTTATTTTTTGAGGTTTTTATGCCATAATCGACTATTAAATCGCTTATAGCAAAACTGTGCAATAGCCCCATTCCCCATTGTGACTCACTCATTCGACTACCGAGCTAAACGCATTTAAATAAGTTTGTGAGTGGAATTTGAGACAGACGTTTCAACGCTTTCAATGTGATTTTCACCTGACCTTACATCAGAATCGATCCTTCATTACGATAAGGCTAGAGTTTCCAAAGTTTCGCCCGTATTAAAAAAAAAATCGAGCCCTTGGGACACGAGGAAGGTTTCAAGAAAACCTTAGGCTCCTTTTCATTTAGAATAATTCAGAAATAAAAAAACTGTTAGTTGAGTTAAATTTTTTTAAAGGATCGACACTCGACAGTATTGCAATCGGTCTGCGCAATAAAAGTTTAATTCAAGCATTTCGTGCAAATTTTCCTTGAAAATTTTTCTTCACCTATCCCAAGGACTCGATTGTGTAAAAAGTCTCAACCATCTCCTCAACTTTGATTATACATCAAACCGCAAGTGGATGGAATTGAATGCGAGAAACCACATTAAAAAATCTTGCGGAATAGTTTGGCTTTTCATTTTTACAAAAGTTTATTCATAGTTGCCCGTGAAGCCAAGTCCCGTAGTGTGTGAAAGTGAATCGATAAACCTCTCATATTTCACGCGGGTAATTCAAATTCACTTAAAGGGATATTAGGTGGAGAAAAGCGCCGCTGGCTAGAACAGATACGAACTTTTATCGGTGAGCCTTTTCCTTTCGAAGAGTCCTGAGGACAAAAAAAAAGTGCTGAGGAAAAGCTACTTATAGAATAGGTAGGTGGAGACTCAAAGTAAAATGACCGCCACTTCTGCATCGGTATTATAAAGCGTTGCCAAATTGTTTGATAATTTTTTTCCCTTATTCTTCTCCGAAATTACATTGTTTGATCAAAAAGGAGTTTATAAATAGTACGATTGCGCGAATTCATTCATAACATTCCGTAGTCTGTAGTCTTTCACCGTTGAGTGATTCTTTTCACCCCCACCTAACGAGAGGGGTACAAATTCAGTGGTTTGGGTGAGATAAAAAAAATGCTGCACATCCGTAAGTTCTGAATAATAAAATTCACTGAAAGATACTACGATCTTCTGAATGATCCAACATACCCTTGCTATCCATCTCACCCCACGTGACATAATTTCTGAGGCTCAGTTCAACCCATCCCTTCTTCTTTCAATCGGGATCGTGGGCCGCTTCGGCCTTCATCAAGTACATTGCAGGATGTATTTGAAACCTTAACTGCTCTCAAAGCCACCCCTCGCCAAAAAAGAGGAATGACTTGCAAAAAACGCCAAAGCTAAAAAAAAACAAAAACATTCCTTCAAATTGTTTACCAGTTTCGCAGGATCATCCCCTCGCATTAAAACTTTGCGACAACTTGCAGCTTTTACTCCTTTTGTACATTCTTGTCCCACAGTTTGTGAGTGAATATTTAATGCGTCGTAAAAAAAAAAAAAAAAAAAAAAAAAAAAAAAAAAAAAAAGATTAATCACGTAAGGATGTCTGTGGCGAGTCGAGTCCCTGTTTATATGAGAGAATCAAGACACGTGAATGAAAGTGAAAAAGAAGATGCTTTCTGTGGGCCGAGGAGGCTCCATAGCTGCAATGCATGCGCTTCTTTGGCCCATGTGGACAGCTTCTTCTTCTTCACATACATTTGACAAAAATAAATAGCCAAGCTTCCAGAAATAAGCAGACTTCCAATTATTAAGAAAATGCAGTTATTCTGCTTCATTTCAAATTAAATTTTCGAAATTTGCAAAAAGTATAGTTTAAATTTCTGTCATCTGCAATTATACAGTAAAAAAAAAGTACGGATGGGATTTTTTTCAACAACGGCTGAAGCTATCGAAAAACGGTTGGACAAATTTAATATGTCTTATATTATACAGGGAGGCAATCTATGACCCCCAGAAAATGTGTCCTGTTAGTTTAAAAAAACAGAAGACACGTCGTGTATCAGGCCATAATTCGATTACTGCAGCCGCTGCTGGAAAAAAATCCTTGTGGTACCATTTTTTTAATACACCCCGTATTTCAAATGTAATCGGCATTCCTCTTTGTGAATTCTAAATACGACCCATATTTTGCTAGCGGGCGGCCTCACTAAACCACCTTGCAGTGTCAACAAAAATTCAGCTCGTATTTACTGCGGAGAATCGATCATTGAATTATCGGGTGATAAAATATTATTGGTCGACACCTGCAAAAGAATCGAATGGTATTGAATAAATCAAATGACACTATTAAACACCGCTGTTCGACAGTTAAAATATACCGAAAGATGAACTTGTGAGTCAGATCTGCCATTTCGTGTATTTTTCAATTCACTGATGATTCCACCAATCGAGAAAAGATTACACAATCCAGTTCAGTTTATGCCTATAATGCACACACATACTTTGATCTGTGATCTTTTCTCAATCGGAGGAACCACCGTTCAATTAATAAAATAATCTGTAATTTTTGAAAGTCACTGTCGACTCCATCACCGGTTGAGAGAAGATTACACAAATCAGAATATTTTCACATAAACTGAACTGTGTAATCTTTTCTTAACCGATGGAATCATCGGTGAATTAAAAAGTGTCATTTAATATGCACAAAACGGGTTAATTGATTCCGGTCCGGCGGAAACAGATCATTTCTTTGACATACACAAATCGAAGAAATTGCCTCCGCAGTCGTGTTAAACCTTCTTGACTTTTTTGAACGTCAATCGAGGACTTCAAAAACACATCTTAGGTGGTCATGGAACATCAACATCTTATAATTTGAATGAGGAAATGAACATATAACCTTTTTTTCAAACTTCATCCCTTCTTTCCATCTGCAGTTAAAGCACCAAAACACCCTACAATTATTGAATCAACAATTTTACTTGAGCAACATCGCTGCCAACAGGGGCGGAATGTGTGTCTGATCTTCCAAGTCCATCAAGTAGGATTAAATTGAAATTATCTATTTAATTAAGTTAGTAAGTGTGACAGCAAACTGACATTAAGTGGTAAAAACGTCTTGTATTTTATTTGCATCTAATTTACTTATTGAAATATTAATCGTTGAGAAGGAAACAATGATTGAGTCGTTGACAAACTAAGTTAGGTTCCGTTTTGAAACCTTTAACTTATCATTGATGGAGATGTCAGTCGAATATAAGGGTTGAATATATCAAATTAATTTGTTCTGTGTTTTTCTCTTTAAGTTCAAATGGAGACGGATTTGGTTAAATTTATTATAATAATTGATTTCTTTGAGACAGCTGGGGGGGGGGGGCTCATCCACTGAACGGAGTATCACATGGGCCTTTCACAAACGGCTTAAGGGCGAAGTCAACGGTTAGCCAACAATAACAACAATGCACTCATCGGTCTAAATTAGTTGTGAGGAAACTCGCAAAGCGTTCCAAACTCCCATTTAAGCAATTAATGAAACCCCAAGGTAAATTATTGCAAGACTTGAATTTACAACACGAAATTACAGAAAAAATTACAAAGACACGATTGCAAAAAAGGTGACAAGAAAAGTAAATACTAGAATAAAACCTGACTTGGGCTGAAACTTTAAATAAATAAAACTGTCTAGCAACGAGAAGTAATTAAATCACCGAGACTCCAATTTAAATCGGGTACAAAAATGAATAAACCTAATTATAAAGCACAATCGGTCTGTAACAAAAAATCAAATTGGGAAAATAATCGAAATGGTAAACATAATCGTAAACCGGGAGATTAAATTATAACGTTTAAAAACTCACCTTTCGACGAGATAGCAGCTGACCCAAAAGTATCTAAATAAAACATTTGGTCCGGTCCATGAGAATAATAAAATGCGTTTTCCCACAAAATTCCCCCAAATTGTAAGCAAAAAAGGACAATAGCGACATTAAATATGGCGAAGGTCAGAGCTCCAGGGATCAAATGTTTGAGAAGCAAAAAGAAAAAGAAAAGTTAACAAATTTAGTAGTTAGTATAAGTTTAGAAACTTTATAATTTCAAGAAAGAATGCGTTTTCCCCCCAACTTTCGCCCACATTGTAAGAAAAAAAGGACAATGGAGCCACAAAGGATGGCGAAGGTCATAGAGGTGAAGAGATCAAATGCTTGAGAGGCCAAAAAAACGAAAAACAAAAAATAAAAAGTTATCAGATCTGGGATTCCTCCCCCCCCCCCAGCGAAAAACCTGAAATAACGCCAATGCCTTTGCATGCCTAGTGGTACCGCTTAATTTATCGAATTTTTGACAGCATTTTTCCTAAAAAAAAAAAAAAAAAAAAAAAAAAAAAAAAAAAAAAAAAAAAAAAGAACGCGACTTATATAATCTTTTTGAGCGAGGCCCAGAAGTATATAAATCGAGTGATATAATCAGAGCAGGAAAATTGTAAGCGTGCGGATAAGGGGAGGGCAGATCCGGCCTCTTAATCGTGGGTGTATGAGTGTTGGGTGAGGCGTTAAAGGGTTGATAATTTAATGAAGTTGATGATACTCCATTTGCCCCTGCCTATACCCTTCCGTGAGTCTTGAGGAGGGAGGGATTGGTGAGACGGTACGGCACGGTATGCTTTATTTCGTTGAGTGCGCGGCGCGAAAGAATACGGCGAAAAGATGCAGCCAGCAAAGCACGGGAGCTAAGTTTTCAGCATATTAACAGGCGCGCGAGGTGATGTCAACGGCAGGAATTGGGCGACAAGACAAATGGTCCGTTCCCCGTTCCTTGTATACAATTATCATTCCTTTTTAAACGGTGGCGGAGCGCGAATGGCGCGGCGCGGTCCCGCGAATCATCCTTATCTGCCTGAGGGGAGTCAAGTTAGAGCTCCCGCACCTTAGCCTTTCTGAGGTCTCTGCTCTGCGATGTTGCCAAGTTCGACTATACCAAAGACAATAATGACGCACAATAAAAGAAAGATGCCGACTTCTGTTAAACACATTACAGCACGGGGGAAGGGTTTCGTCATATTTATACAGGGTGTCCCAGGGTTAAATTCAACGAGCTTTAGCGATAGAGGGCGCTCTACGTGTTGTAAGCAACGAGCTATACATTTATCTAGAGTGGCAGTTTGATAGGCAACCTGCGTAACCGCCATGAGGGATTTTTAGGTTAGGTTTAAGCGAGTGATTTGTCCATTTGTTTCCGTGATATTTTGGTGCGGCGCGCCGCACAGTGGATCAAATCACGCTCCGATCAACTGTGCGGTGGCGCCGCACCAAAATACACGGAAACAAATGGACAAATCACTCGCTTAAACCTAACCTAAAAATCCCCCATGGCGGTTACGCAGGTTACCTATTAAACCGCCACTCTAGATAAATGTATAGCTCGTTGGTTGTAAGTCCTGTCTAAAAGTGTGACAGCATGGGCGATCTGAATCTGGTTTGCTTGCCTCACTTGTTTTATCCTTAAATCAATAATTGTAATTTATCCAGTATAGAAATTGGTTTTAAACCATTGGCGGATCCAGCCCTCTCGAACGGAGGGCGACGAACTTGAGATTTTCGCCCCCCGGAGACCCCCTTATCTTTCTTTCTCTCTTTGTTTAACCCATTCCTTCCCCCTCTTTCCGCCTTTCCCCCTATTTTTAGCCAAACGGGGGGGGGGGGGGATCGCCCTCTTCTCCCCCCCCCTGTAACCGCCAATTATTTAAACAAAAATGCAAGTGTTTCAGAGTGGCTATCTGGACACAGAATTCTAATACGACTATCCAGGTGACAAAATTTTGCATATTTCTGTTATGTGTCAGTTTATTTATCGTGCAAATCCTTCCAGAAGAAACAGTTGCATCGATTTCTGTGTCCAGATAGCCACTCTAAGACACTTGCATTTTCATTTGAAAACATTTTCAAGTGAATTCGTCACAACTTACTTTTTAAGGTTAAAAACAGTGAGGCAAACAAACCGAGGCTGTGTAAAAAACGTCCAGAAGAGATCTCGATCATGGCTGCCTCGGTGAAGTTTCAATATCACGCCTCACAAATCCTCTCAATCGCTTTAGCTCGTTTTTTAAATTAGAGCCCCTAAATAGACGACTATAGGGACTAAAATACTCAAAATTGCAAGATCTTTTCAGAGAAAAATACAAACTTGGGCTGAAATGACTTAAAATTAAACTTTATGGCCCACAATTTTTTTTTTCAAATTTTTTTCGATTTTACGAACTTTGAGGTCCTGAAAAAAGAGGAACGGTTGCGCGAATTTCAAAAAACGCTGAAACACGTACACATTATTCTTTAGAGGAGTAACTTTTGAAGGGAGTTTCGTTCTCCCCACCCCTCAGGGGAGAGGGGGTGCACCCCTGACTATACCAACCAACCTGAGAAGCGGGGAGAAAGAAACCCCCCTCAAAAGTTACTCCTCTAAAGAATAATGAATACTTGTTTCAGCGTTTTTTTTAAATTCGTCGTTCCTCTTTTTTCAGGACCTCAAAGTTCGTAAAATCGAAGAAAATTTGAAAAAAAAAAAAAATTGGGCCATATTTAATTTTGAGTCATTTCAGCCCAAGTTTGTATTTTTTTCTTAAAAGACCTTGCAATTTTGAGTGTTTTAGGTCTAAAGTTTTTTTAATTACGACTTTTTAAACCAAAGACCAAAAAATGCATGGTCCCGGCAGAGTGCGCAAGAGGCATTAACCGAGAGACGCAAGAAGTTTCGACCAATCAGAGAGCCTACGCACGTCACGTGACCGTGCGTAAGTTACGCGCGGGACTAAACATTAAATGGACCCTGGGACCAAATAGTGTTTGGTCCCGAGCGTAACTTACGCACGGTCACATGACCGTGCGTAAGCTCTCTGATTGGTCGAAACCGCACGCAAGATGCACGCAATTCAATGCTCGGGACCTAACATTATTTGGTCCCTGGTAGGTAAGTAACTACTTGGACTGAGGCTATCGCAGAGGTGAAGGCCTACGAGGAGTGAGCGCCTTCAATCTGGCAACACGCAACACGTTACCCTGCCTTTGCCTCCTCCATATTATTTATCTTTTAAATCATGCGTCTATTCTCCCGACAATCTTTTCCGCGTCCCCCCCCCCTCTCCTTGACCCGCTTAACTTCACCCCATCCTCCTGAGCTCGACCCTCCCTTTACAAAGAGTTCAAGATATTCGCGAGTTGGCATTGTATGTGTGATTTTTCGGGAATGTCACGTGATGTTTACCACAAATCTTAAGTGCTCTTTACACGGTCGGAAGAAGAGTTGTCTGCAACTCTGCAAGGCTGTTTTTCAGTCTCAGCTCATGGCGGCAGCGGAAATTAAGTTGATGCAAGAAACCGAAGTAAACCTTACTCTTATTGTTAGAGACGCAGCGTATTTCAAAAATCTTGAAAGAGGTTACTACGAAGCAAAAGCTGAGTGCCACGACCCAGTCCCACGAATGCCTGTGAAACCGAGTTTGGCCTCAGCTCATGGCAGAAATTATGAGTTGGTCATGGAAATGGAGTATGAATAGGAATGCCATTTTAGGGTAAAGCACCCTCCGGCCTATCCCTCCCACGAGAGTTCTTATAAGATACTGTGCATAATTTTGCAGCAAACTGTAAACGTCTACTTTCAACAGAACAATAATTCGTTTTGATTCGTGCGACCCCATTGTCGATAGTTTTAAAACATATTATTATTATTATTATTTCAAAAGTCTTTAAAAAACTAGCTAAAAATTTATGGAATTCAATTTTCAAACAAGTAAATCTTTAGACCTTGTTGAGGTCATTTCAATATCTTTATTAAAAAAAAAAAAAAAAAAAAAAAACGTGACAGGCAGTTACCGGGTTTCAACTTTGACCCCCCTCTCCACCCTCCCTTTAATTTGGGCCAAATTCAAAACTCTGGCCATATTTGGACCCCCGAAGCAACCTTCTATCGTCCCTGAAAATATATCATGATCCGTCTTCGAGGCCAAAACCCCAGTCTCGGATGGTTTTTCGTCAACAATATTCCATGAAAAATGCGAAAACTGGCTTCTTTTTTATGGAAAAATTTTGATGTGAAGGGAGACTTCCCCCTCCCGCCCACTTGGCAACCACAGTATCTAATCAGTGGAAAACCTAAAATATTACAAAAATGTATTGCTTTACTACTATTTTTTTTTTTTTTTTTTTTTTTTTTTTTTTAGTGGGACAAACTTTAGGACCTGATTTTTTTTTAGAACATACATACATACCACAACATCTTCCAACATCACTCTGCAGGGCCAAAATCGTAGAACTGAAAGCTAAAGATTCACCTCAACTTAACAAGTGCATCAGCACAAGTGGCGTGCCGTGCAATTTGTCCATTTAAACCCATGAAAAAGATCAAACTGTTGGGTGTTCAGTGAACACCTTTGCATTCAACCTTTTACATGGATTTAAATGGACACAGTACAACGTTGCCAAATTGCACGCTATACACCACTGATCATCAGCACCACTTGTGCCAGTTCAGCAGTTATCATTAATCTTCCACTTTTGCAAACTGATCAACGATGGGCTCACCGAGCAAGGCTGCATCAGTGCATCAGTGCCATCAAAATATCAGCGACCCTGATGTAGACCACCAGGTGAGCGCGAAGCCTTTTTTCTTCTTTTTCTTACTCAGCGGACGGGCGTGCGAGCTTCACACCGCTCAGCGCGACACCTCGCGTGTGTGTCTATGTTTACACCCCGTTCGAGCGTTCGCGCTTTGTTTTAATTTGCCTTAAAAACCTCGGCGCGTAGTCTTCACCAACCACCGGTGTTGCCAATTTAACGCTGAGGAGCCGAACACTTCCCGTTTGAACCGATTGGGAATATGTATACAGACGGGGACGGAAAGGGTGTCCGGACATACCCCCGAAAGTTCCCCCGGACGCTACCCCCAGTATATATTTAAACGTAAAAATAAATTTATATACATAATAAAAACATTGAACTGGACCCCTTCCAATCGGCAGTCAACGACGCTACTGATGGAGCTAGAACTGAACGACGAAAAGTTACTTGACAGGGACCAAATAGTGGTAGGTCCCGAGCATTGAATTGCGTGCGGTTTCGACCAATCAGAGAGCTTACGAACGGTCATGTGACCGTGCGTAAGTTACGCTCGGGACCGAGCATTATTTGGTCCCTGGACTGGACTGTGCACGGGATGTATAATGTATAGGGTGTTGTTTGCAGTTGTATCTTGAGAGTTGAGTATTGCATACCCAGTCTCAAGCAGTATATATCTTTGTTCCCGCGTTAGAAGCTCCGGATTTATTTGATTTTTCATTAGTTTTGTGTTTTATTTTTTTTATTTTGTCACTTCTTAATTTTATTTTATTTATTATTTATTTTTAACTTTTTCATTTCTGCTTTTATTTTTTAATTGTTTTTTTTTTATTTTTTCATTTTTTATTTTTATTTTTTTATTTATCTATTTTATTTTATTTTTTTTTATTTTTTTATTATTCTATTTTTTTATATTTATCTATTATTTTTCTTTTTATTCATTTTTATTTTTATATATATTTTATTTTTTTATTTTTTTTTACTTTTTTTATTATCATTTTATTTTTATTTTATTTTTTTTAATTAATTTTAATTTTTATTTTTTAAAAGAGACAGAGAGTTTGGCAACGTTGGTCCTCACGGATGCAAACGTTGTGGCTCGACACGCACGCGGAACCGAGCAAGAGCCGTGCATCGGGGACCCGCGAAACCGGGAACCTGGGACCGAACTGGGGAAGGACCCCCCTTGACCCAACCCCGAGATTTACTGCCCAAGGTGAGTTTCCTTCCTCTTCTCTCCTCTCCTCTCCTCTCCTGATCTGCAATTCGTAAACAACCCAGCGCTACCATCCGTCTTCTCCAACCTCAATGATGCCAATTTGAAAACCCTGCGAAACTTTCGGATTGTCTTTTCGATCAAATGAAAGTGACGAAGTCGCAATATACTAAGATAGTACAGCGATTTATCGTATCGATAGCCATCCGAGGACCTCTGGATCCAAGCAAAATCTGATTCAATGTAGTTTTACTCTAAGCGCATTTTGAACAAAAATTTAGGTTATTAAAAGAAATCAATATACGACATAATTCCTAGCGATTATGAATTCTACGTCCTCAAAACACGGCAATATACGCTATACATTAACTGGTTATCTTCCACCCCTCTCCACTCACACCCCCTTTGAACCTTAGCGCAAGTGTCCATCATTTGGTGGACTAATTGAACCTCCAAAAAATCGAGAGTTTACTGTTACTTTCTAATGGAGCTGTTGCTTACTTTTGTTCCAAGCTTATAAATGGTTGATTATGGAGTAATATGCCCTGAAAAAAAGACGTTAAGCGCACTAAAAAATCATGAAATCCACTCCGACACTCATAAAATGCTTTCAAACGCGAGACCGTAATGGCGGTTCTTACCGCCTTTTATATTGGGTTTCCCTATCTCAATAAGCTTCATCTTCATGAGGTGTCCTTGTGACACCACACAAGAAGAAGAAGAAGAAGAAGCAGCATACAATTGCCATTAGATTTAGGCGATAATCACCGCCATTACGGTCTCGCGTTTGAAAGCATATCATGAGTTTGGGAGTGAATTTTGTGGTATTTAAGTGCGGTTTTCGTCATTTTTACAGGGTTTAACCACACATAATCAACTATTAAAAATCCGGTAGCAAAAGTTTGCAACAGCTCCATTATTGAAGTATTTGACCTACATTGTTTACCGAGGGTGTCTGATCGGTACAAATGAAAGATTGGGTTTATTTGGAAAATAAATCAATACATCGCTGCAAATCCAAGAGCGACCATAAATCTGGGGCCAAATAATGTTTTGACTTTTCGGCACTTACGAGCGGTCATCGGCGGTCATCGGTAGATGAATGGTGTTCTCTTCTGTTTGTTCCCTATGGGTTTGTAGTGGTAATAACCCCTCGTAAGTACGAACCTAACGCACCATACATCTATGAGGAGAATCACAAGGTCCAAACATTATTTGGCTCCTGAACATTGCACAAACCAAAGAAAATAACAAACTTATGATCACTGTAAAACGTCCCATAAGCAAAGCAAGAGCCGCCACAGGTTACAGAAATAAGACACTTACACATTGGCAACGCGGCAATCTTGGCATGACCGAACCTAACATCACCGTGACGTAGCACACCGCGTCATATTTATGAGCAACTTTAATTATATTTTATATTATCCATATTTTTATGTTGATTCATAGTGTTCGAACGTGAAAAAATAAAATAAAATAATGAAAAAAAAAGGAGCCAAGTGAATAATGAATGAGTTTATGTAACGCAGATGGACGGCCGACCCGGCGCTGCGGAAGTCTTGAGTTACTTCATCGAGCGTCAACGGTGGTGACGGTGTGTGTATCGAGGTATGGTCTATGGTATGGTATGTTGTGGAAGGTCAGTATTGCACCCTCTCGCGCCCTCACGCGGCGCGGGCGTGAAGTGCCAAGCTGCGCCGTGAAGTTCGCACCTTCATCAAAACGTTTGCGGGTAAGTTTCTTTTCCACGCAAGCGGAAGTGGAAGAATGCGGTCTTCACACCCGCTCTGTCCAATCCAATGTCCATTATCCTCTTCGGACGTTCAAACCAGAGTCCCTTTATGTAAACTATAGAGAGCAAACAAGTTATAAAACTCTAAAGGGGCTAGTCCATGATATAAGTCCTATCCCAAAAGTGACGCAGCGTGGGCTATTTGTTTCTGGGGGGCGATAATTTAATTCATAGATAAACTGATCGTTAAGACTGTCTATGAGCGATGCAATGGGACAGTTGCAAGGGTCTAAAATTTTGTGTTTTTCGTAAAGAAACTTACAGTGCTTGGTGAGCTGAGAACAATGATGCATTTGGTTTTCTCCGAAGTGTCCCAGTTTTGGAGATACAAACGTGTAATGTTGTCAGAAATCGTGAGCGTAGTGACGTAACTACGCAGAATTTCCATTTAAAACAATGTATTTTGGGTAAAAATCTCATACTTGGAACAATGGAATTTAATTAGAAACCAAAGGCATATTTGTCCTTAGCTCATCAAGTACGTTCATTTGCTTTATAAAAAACACAACATTTCAGCCCATATTGCATTGGTCCAAAATTGTAAAACTGGGTTGTTGCAAAGATAGTAGGTACCCGTTACTTAAAGGCTGTTCATTGAATGGCATTAAAATGCGAACACAATAGCGATGGTTACCATGGAAACAGCGAAGTTTTACAATTTTAAAACAACAGCATCCCTCATCATAGATAAACTTCACGATCAAAAGATAACGAAAAGAACGAAAAATATCACAACAAATAATTATTGTTTTTGAAAAAGAAAAAGGGAAATGACATTTAAAATTACTTACTCGTAACAACCAATTTTTTTCCCCATTCATTCACCAAAATCGACTGTCTTACGCCTGTGTAGATCTATATTCAATTTGTGCATTTGTATCCTAGCTGTTTAATGACAATGAAAATTTTGAATTTGATTCTTGTGACATTTATCGTTTTCCCCTTAGATTCTTCATATAGGTAGACTGCAGAGACAGTTTAATTTAGATCGACAACTGGTTGATGATCTTCTTGCGATCGCACGATTGAAGATCGCGAACCGGCGCGCGGCGCGGCGCAGCAGAGTGCAGTGCCGTGGTGGCCGAGAGTCGGGACATATCGAATGCAGTGCGTTGGGGACAGAAGACTGGGGGCAGGACAGAAGCAAAAGGGGGATATCATAATTCTGTCAAAGGAAGATGGATAGCAAGTAAGGGTAAACAATAGCGCAGACCGCGCGGAGGGAGCAGGGGGGGGGGATCATGTTTGTTGGTAATTATCACGGGAGAGAAAGAGAGAGACAGAGTGAGACAGAGAGGTTCACTAGCGGAGTGGTTGAAAGATGGGCAGTGTTGTCAGCTCGAACGATTTAAATGTTACTATCGTCTAAGCTTTTAACGGAGAAAGTGGTAGGATCTGGCAACATCGGATATGTGAGACCGAACCGAAGGCCGCCAGCTCCTCCGCGGAGCTTCACCGTCCACCGGTTTCGAGTTCGGGTTCGTTGATTGATGTCTGCCAAAACGTTTCCTCAGTCGCGCCGCGACTAGCTGAGCCGACCGCGACACCGCACCGGTTCTTGGGTCTGCAGAAGGCGGCGCTCTGTGGTCGGAGTTCGATAAAAAAGTGGCCAAAAATCGGTGGGAAAAAAAGTGGCCAAAAATCAGTGAAAAAAAAGTGGCCAAAAATCAGTGAAAAAAAAAGTGACTAAAAATCAGTGAAAAAAAGTGGTCAAAATTCAGTGAAAAAAAAGTGACAAAAAATCAGTGAAAAAAGTGTTTTTTAAAGGTTTTTTTCTGGATTAAATTAGCTCTTGGAAGTTCATTAATGAAAAATTTACTTTCTGATTTTTGGCCACTTTTCAAACTCCATAGAAAAAAAACAGAGAATAAAGTGTAGGGAATACCCAACGAACACTTTCTCACATCAAGCTTAATCTGAGGGGGCCCATATTAAAAATTGAATCGTTGGTTCACCCCTGGCAAAAAAAAAAAAAAAAAAAAAAAAAAAAAAAAAAAAAAACTGTAAATGGAGAGTTTGAAATGTTACGCTTCTACCTGAACACACGCCAAATTACGGACCGATTCATTTCTCGAAGCAATCAGAGACAAAAATAAACTACAAGTATTTTGGAGAATAGGAAATTAAAGATATTTTTCACTGTTACTTACCTTTTTGTTCAGCGAACTTTTACAGTGTTTCAAATTGCATAGGATTAATGGGTGCGATATAGATAAAGAGATAAAACTGTGAATCAGAGCAATTTTGATGGATTGTCTCGTCGCTTGTCGAAGGGGTTTCCAAGGAGGGAGCAGAGAAATGCTCGGTGTGGAAAGGAGTAGGGAGGGGGAGAGCAAAGTGATAAATGGGCTCGAAATTTGTCAAGAAGTATTTATTTCGACTCGAAACACGGAGCTGTATCAGCGATAGAGTTGAGTTTGCGAGTTGACGAAAGTCGGCAGTTGCGTTGTGAATGAGTTCTTTTCCATTCAGTCGGCCTGCAAAGCAGAACTTGAGGAGGCAAGTGAGTTCGTTAGTTCCATAGGTGCCTCATTTCAATTTTTACCCTTTCCTTATAATTTTTGTCGTTCTTTATTTAAATTTATTAGATAAGCATTCATGTAGAACACTTTCTTTGTAATCATTGACTGAAGGAAGCACAATTTCCTAGAACCTTTACCAGAAATCGGCGTAAAAAATATACAGTTCCAATTTCTAATAATGAGCACACGTATGATGATTCATAGGCTTCACGAACCATCCGTGAAGGACCTCACATCTCAAATCGGGCCTCAACGGGTCAGAGTTGCAAACTTTTGCCACAGCAGTAAAGAAGGTCAACTCATGTGACGTCACCAGAACAAGATGTGCGATCCCCTGTGGAAGGTATGAGAGGACAACCCTTACTTGGAGGGGGACAGGGCTCTGGAATAGTGCTTGGAATCGTCCCTTAAAAATGATTCGTCTAATCCTCATTGACTCTACGGACTTTTCATCAAGACAAATTGTTCATTTCATCTTATAAAACTCGTGCGAAGGAACGACTCAACTGATCAGGATCAATATCTAGCCGAACGTATTGGTTAAAGACCACACGATCAAAAACTAGAGTTGTTAAAAAATTGGAAAATGAACGATTCTTCCGAGCACTAGTCCGGGGGCCCTCTACCAGAAGATTTTGAAAAATCAACTTTCCTTACAAGAGAAAGTTTTTTCAAAGTAAAGTTTTATCCAACATTGCTGATAAAATAACCAAATAATCTCGTTGCTTATGTACTTGAAACAGTAGAAATCATATATCCATTAGAATTTAAGCTAGTGTGCGTGATAGAATTCTAAATGCTTTAATTGATTTTGCTCTTTTTTGTACTTTCTCTTTTTGCAAGAATTGAATTTTTTGGATTAAAGCGCGCCCCTGCCCTCCCAAATTGACGCCCACTTTGGTTGGTTACGAGCTTGAGGAGGATACGAAAATTAGAATGATCAAAATTAGAAAACTAGATCGTAGGGAAGAAAAAATTTAATTGAAGGATATACAAATGGAACAATAAAATGGAAAGAAAACTATAAAAGGACGTATAAAGTCAAATTTGGTTTCGCAAACATTTTTTTTCGAAAATGAGGATGAGAATGATCATTTTCATAAGGGGGGCAAAAATAAAAATACAAAAATAAAAAACTCCTGTAAAGGGCGATTTTTTACATTAAAAGAAAGAGGAAAATAAAATTAGGAGTCAAATACAAAACCCTTCTTTACAGGCTAGTAACGATTACAAAAATAAGGCATTAAATGAAAAACAGAGAAAAAATGAGAAATGGTAATAATAATAAAAAAAAAAAAAAAAAAAAAAAAAAAAAAAAAAAAAAAAAATGGATTGTTTTAGAATATTCTTTAAACGCGGTTTCACAGTCTATAATGGTGTCCAGTCTTGTATTACATTCCGATCAAGTCAACGCGAAATTCTACCCTACCACCCCCTCCTCTAACGGCAAAGTTTTTGTCGTTGGTCATCATCAAGTTGGATGTTGTTCCCTATGTGTTTTCTTAAAGGCCTTCGTACATGCTCAAATTAGGATCGTCCAATTGGCATCGATGAGCCGCAAAACGGCACCACAAAACACCACAAGGTTATGTTTGAATTTTAGAAATGTCAGGTTGGCAACTCTACAGTTTGCGGCGGATTTCGGCTTACCGATGCTTTGACGACCCTACTTTGAGCGTGTACGAAGGCCTAAAGTCCCCGGGAGAAAAAAAGAAGATGAGCACATCGTGATCGGTTAGTGCGTGGTCTCTGGTAAAAATTGCCAAAAAAAAGGCGCAAAAGAATTCCGTTCTGAACTGAACGATGCGCAACAATCATGATGGATAGTAGGTGTGGACTAAAAGTCTGTAAAGCCATACACACACACACACACTCACACCCACATAAAATCAAATAGAGCAGTGATTTGGGCAGTCTAAAAATTCGAATCCACACAGATTTCCCCAAATGACTGAAAAGAGAAAAGATGATGTAATACAAACTCACTAAAAAAAAGTACTTCGATAGGAAAATTGAATTAATTAGATAATTTTAAAATAAATATATTAATGAATTCTGTACACAACAAACAATGTATATACCTAGTATGTATAAGAGTGGAACGAGAAACTAAAGAGAGTTTCGACATAAAAACTAGAAAACCATAGATTAACTACATACGATGCGTGAGTTTTATTCACTAGCTATTATCATTTCACCGGTGACGAAACGGATGAAAATAAATTAGACAAAATATAGCCTTAAATATCAAACTATTAAAAAAAATTGGTTTCTAGACATCAGGAGGGCAAATAACTTCATTCAATGCGTGTCCTTTGTTAAGCCTTGCTAAATGCACACAAGCGAGGGAGAACAACCCATGGGGCTATACTTTTGCTAACTTTTGCTATAATCAATTGATTATAGTTGATTCTAGAGTAAAATTCAGCAAAAAATACGATGAGCACTTTAAAAAATTACGAAGTTTCCTCCCTGACTCACACAATGACTTTAAATTTTAATGCGTAATGGCGGAGCTACACACTACAAACACAGGTACCATGGGAGATTCCTATCTAATGTGAGCCTTTCTCCTGTATCTTTCTTTAGAGAAAGTGACAAATTAGGTAGGAATCTCCCAAAACAACTGCGTAGCTCCGCCATTTAATTGAAAAGATGGCGGAGCTACGCAGATATCAAAGGAAATTCCAATCTAATTTGTATCGCCCTCCATAGAAACACACAGAAGAAAGTCTCAAATTAGATAGGAATCTCCCATGATACCTGCGTAGCTACGCCTTAAATTTCAGAATAATTTCGTGTCTGTGATGAATTTCGTAAATTTTTAAATTTGCTCATCGCCATTTTCGTTGTTTTTTTACGGAATAATTAATTATTTAATTGCTTAAAGCAATAGTTAGTAAGAGCCCCATTCAAAAGCCTGCCGTATGACATTTTTTGGCCCTTTCACATAATAGTCACACTTGAGGCGAGATCAAAAGATGCAAAAACAGCACCCAAGATTTTATACAAAAGAGATGGAAAGATAGAAAAATATGTTCGAATTTAATATAAAGTTCAAAAAGTTTACAATATAGGTATTCAAAAAATGCGGGAATGAAGAGTTGGCGGAGTGGTATAGAACATTTCAGTGGCGAGAGGGAAATTTAAAATCTAGGTCTCTGATTAGCTTAGATGCGCTTGTGAAACCAACATCTACTTGGTAAATTTTGAATTCCCCGCTCTCAATAAAATATTCTATCGAAATCAGGATGAGTCCTCCAAACTCCAACAAAACTCCCGTTCATAAGTTTAAAAATAGATTAACAGATCATACATTTTAATGCTACAAAATGTTCCGTAAATAGATACCCACGTGTCCCACGTTCTTTTGCAACGTTTTATAAGCATTTATACGCATTTCTGCTAGAATTGGTGAAAAATGTACAAAAAAAAAATCGAGGACCACTTCAAAGTCACTTTCCGGAAGTTCTTCAAGCTAAGGGAATTCATCACACTGACGCGGCATTAGGGTCAGTAGAATAATACTGGCTAATATAAGGGCATTTCCCCCAATTTGGGGGAAACTATAATGCCTTACCTATTGGTCTTGACTTCTCCAAAATGGGGCTCTTGAAAACTTTTGCCACGTGGGATTAAAGAATTGATTCTTGCAAAGAAACGTGTAAAAATGACGATAAGAACACTGAAAAATCACGAAATTCACGCTCAGAATTGGGCTTAATGGCGGAGAGACACAGGTATCATGGGAGAGTCCTGTCCAAATTGAGACATATCTCTGTGTTTCCGTAGAGAAAATGACACAATAGATAGGGATCTCCCATGATATCTGCGTTGAACCGCCATTACGAACTTGCCGTTACATCAGTTAAATGAGTTTGTTACTGAATTTTAGACTTTCTTAGGTTGATTTTCGTGATTTTCACTGGTTTTTACATCAGATTATAGACAACTTATTTGATCACAGCGAAAGTTTGCAAGACCCCCATTATGATGGACAATTCTCCAACATTATTGCATACTCGACACAGCATCAGCCCAAATGTCGGGTAAGTAACGGTAACTTTTCTCCCGAGGCTGCGTTGGTTTCCGAGAGAGGGGCCCATAAAAATAGGAGGTATTTTTTCCTAAAAAGAAGCACTTCAGTTAAACAAAGATTTCTCCGAAGTAGCAAACCAGATTTTTCATGGACTCTTCTTCCGAAAATAGACCCGAAATCCGCGAATTTCGTAAGGAGCACCCTCAACTTAATGAGCTTCGCAGGAAATAATTAATGTAATTCTAAAATTTCTAAAGTAATCATTATCATTACCACAACTTTTTTTCGTTTCTTTCAGTGGGTATTCCTTGTATTCACTTCATTTGTTCAGAATAGTAACAGTAAAACAACCACCGCGTCCATTGCAGTTCAGCGGTCAGTAGGAATCAGAGACATCGCAGCATAGATGTCATTTCAAAAGTGTAAACGCACCTAGACCGAGAATCTTTGGACTATTCTCGCGTTATTTCTCATATTACACAGTAAAAATTGATAAGGATGAAACCAAGCATTAGCTTTTCACTAAGGAACGCTTTAAAATCAAAATTAAATTAAATTTATTTTTACAATCGAATATTTGTAATTAAAAGGTCAAAGTCGCAGTTACGTTTAGTTTTGATTAGAAAGAAAACTAGGTGCGCTTACATTCCTGAAACGAACTCTACCATTAGCATAAAAACCATCAAGTTTCTATGATTACTTAAGGAGTATCAAAATATTCAACAAAGGGAAAAGGATCTTACACAATAAGTTGAGTTTCAAATCGAGGGGATAACAAAAGAACTAATCAATTATACGACAATCAATCACAATAATCAATTTAAACGACAGAATAGAGGGCAAAACAAAGCTAACGGTTTGTTAATCAGAAGCGAGAAAGTGGCCCCGGAAAAAGAAAGAGGACTGCGCGCATCATATTTAATATTAATAAATTAAATTTATTTTTACTATCAAATATGTAATTAAAAGTAATTGAACGAGTCTTCAATAAAATAACCGACAAAGTTCATCAGGTGAAAGAATTGACGGGAAAAGTTCAGTTCTGGTCCTCAAAAGTTCATTAGTTCAGTGCCTGAAACAAACAACAAGTAAAATGAAAATACATGGACGAAGAAATATAAAATCAAATGCGATGTTTAGGCCACGTTACACCACAGCTGAATATTTTGGTACTTACACGGACTTTACTTACGTCCACTTATTTATATTTTCAGTTCGTTTAGGTCCATTCAAGGTCACAGTCTTTGATGGCCACTTAAAATCGTATGTCTATAACTTATTTGTCCACAACTAATCATGCCCACAACTTAAAACTCCACTTCAAATTCCACTTAACATGGTAATAAAGTCGAGGTTAGTTACAATTGATTGGACAAAAAAAAATGTACGAGATTACAGAAGAGAATTGTAAGATCCACAAAATAACGGGTGTGTTCTTTTTGAAAAAATCAGAATTTAAAAGTCATCAGTGACTGAACAAAGAATTTCGTCTGAAGTTTATGTTTCATGAGCCTGGTTTCCGGAAATGGCCTCAAATGTAGTACAAAAAGAGATGTTAGAAAACATGTTCTTTAATCTGATCAACAAACCATTGATAAGGTATCCAAATGCAGCTCTCGCACGGTTTTGCTGTTGGCAAATGGAGTATCAATTCCAATGTAAAATGCTGCAAAAATAACGATGAGACCATTAAAAAAGCCTAAAATTCACTCCTCGCAGAGAAAACTTGACTTGAAACTTCGGGTGACCACCCTTGCATGTATGCACCAACCTCGGATTCGGACCCGAAACAAAAGAACATAACCTACGAATTTGAACTATGAGATTAATGAATTTGCATTCAAAAAGTAAATTTGAAGGAATTAAAGGTCCATCTATACACATGTTGTCACTAGGGGCACGATGATAACTAAAGAAAAGTTCTATGAATAAACGAGCAAGACGGCACTTAATTTCATGTCCTGTTCTTTTGTTTAGGGTCCGAATCCAAGGTTGGTCACCCGAAATTTCAAGTTAAGTTTTCTTTGCGAGGAGTAAGTTTTAGACTTTTTCAATGGTCTCATCGTTATTTTCGCAGCATTTTACATCAGAATTGATAGGCCATTTGTCAACAGCAAAACCTTGCAAGTCGAGCTCCATTGAATTGAGGACGTACCTACTCTCCCGAAAGAAAGGTCTTTAATCCGTTTTGCTCTTTAATTAGAACGGTAAATAAAATCACAATGTCAAAAAATGTTGAATTACTTTTGGCATGGCAGTGGCGTAGCCGGGGGGGGGGGGTCCAGGGGGTTTGGACCCCTCACACCAAACTTTGTCCTAAAAAAAAGGTAATTTTTTGCGTTTTCAAACAAATTTTACCAAATTCGTATCTTTGGACCCCCCCCTCCTTGAAAATTTTCGGACCCCTCCCCCCCCCCCTCGAAAAATTCCTGGCTACGTCACTGTGGCACAAAGAGATCATTCCACGATGGAAATAAAGGAAAAAAGAAAAATCATCGAATCGAAGAGGACTTTTTGAAAGTTCGGGAAGAGGGAAATATTTTTCCGTTCCTCATTTCAACGTCCGTCAACTTGACAGTGGTGCACTGGTGCATGCTACATCGCGAATTTTCGACCGTGTTTTTTTTTTTTTTTTTTTTTTTTTTTTTTTTTTTTTTTTTTTTACGTTTGAGATCACAACAGTAGTCGATTCTTTCGGGTCGCGGAATGCCGCTTTTGAAGGCGACTGTTGCTACCGACAAACGTGCTTAAAAGGTAGCGAGAGACATATTAAACAGCCGCGGCGAGTATTTGAACTCGTGCAAGAAAAAAAGGAGAAAGAAAAAAAAAAGTTGTTCGTCAATGATCAATGAATGAATCTGTTCATTCATGATTGGTCAACCTCACCCCTCCAAATTTGACCAGTCCAGGGATGAATAAACTGAAATTCAAGCGATGACAAACTAGGGCGAAGTGGACTAGGGAACTAGAACAAATCTAACACGAAATTAAATTTGTGTAAAATTTGAGAATTTTTAAGTAAAGTTTAAACAAATTTTATGTTAGATTTGACCCAGTTTCCATGATCACCCAGAAATTATGTACACACTCATTTTTATTACTTTCTCACAACAAAGTTAGAAAGAAGAAGAAAGTTAGTCTCTCAGTTAGTTGAGAAAGTATTGCGATGATACAGATGTCCATCTGTCTATATCCCATAGTATAACTTTAGAACCAATAGTACATATGGATCCACATTTTGCACAAAAGTTGATTTTAACATTCCTTAGAAGAGCTTTTCTTTGTTTTCTCGAACTTTTAAATTTGAAGCAAGCTATGGAGGATAAAAGGTTTCCATTAAAATCAATGGGAAAATGGGTAAACAAAGGGACAAATAGGAATATTTCAAATATTTAGCTGATGTTTGAATTTTGATACTCATGATTTTTTTTTTGCTTTGCAAACATCTTCCGCAACCAGTCTACTGTAAAATTAACCCCTTAAGGGTAGTGGGGGTCTGGGGGTCTCCCCCAAAATATTATAAAAGGTCTGGGGGTCTCCCCCAGAATATTAAAGGGGGGTCTGGGGCCCTTCAGATTAGCTTTGATGTGAGAAAGTGTTCGTGGGGTATTCCCTACCGTTTATTTTATGTTTAATGATGTACATTTGGCAACAACAACAATGCCTCTCTCTCCCTCTCTTGCAAACACGATCAAAAATCAACAAACACAATAATACCTATGTTTCTACGCGTGCCCAGAGCTCGTTTCACAAAAACAAACAAAAACAAAAAAAACAAAAAAACAAAAAAAACCGGCCATCCCATTTCAAACTTGTCCCGTCACTCTTCCTTCTCCGAAACCCCTTTCGGTACCTCCCAAATACAAACAAACGATACCCTAATTTATTCTCGGCTCGTATAGTTTTTGATGGAAGTCACTAGCTCCTGACTAATGTATACTCTTTGGCGGTTCACCTGCTCCAGAAAAAAAAAAAAAAAAAAAAAAAAAAAAATAATAAAAAAATAATAATAAATAAATGAACGGACGAGCGAGCGAGCGAAGGAACAGCAAAAATAAAAATCACGATAACCAGTTCTCTCCCGCCAAACTGCAGTTCGATTTTTTGGGCACTGATGGATTTCATTTTTATTCATTTATTTATAAAAATGTCAGTCTCTTCAACAACGATGATCAGTCGCGCTTTGTCGTTTCCACACACAGCGCGGGTTTTCGGAAACACGGTTCATATGAGACGGCGTGCTCGGAATTCGACTTTCTTTCTCTCTCTGTGGCCATTTGAATGCATTTGTTCGAAAAGTATAGAGCAGAGGACGAGCAGTCACGAGACTGTCCCAACTGTTATTGTCAAGAATCTGAACCTAACCTATAAGAGATATCGATAGCGAAATAGCGGCAACAGCGCAGAGGCAAATGACCATCCGCCATTTGCAATTTGCCTCTTGGGAGCTCCATTGATCCGCTTCTTCTTCTTCATTTTGAGAGACTTGGCGCAACTCTATTAGTATAAAGGGACTTTATTTAAAACAACTAGAAATCTTACATGGCTTCAACGATTCTTTCTCGTGAATCATCATAGCGTTCTATTGGATCAAAATAATTTTAATAATTTCAAAGGGAATTTATTTTCAACTGTGAGAATTTTAGTCATTCTAAAAGATTTTTTTTTTTTCAGTCCATAATTTTTTTTTTTTTTTTTTCTGCGCGAATAAATAGCCATAAAACGAAACTTTGGACGAGATTTTGGCCACGAGAAAGAGAGAAATAGAGAAAGGTATTATAGAATCATAAAATTGTGAAATAAGTCATCAAAAACCGTTACTCTCAGAGACAGAAAAAAAAGGAAAAAACAAAACGCCAGTTTAAATCAAGAAGAAAACCAAACGTATGTCCAATACTCAACACTAGTTGATTGTTGGCTGTTGTTTCGAAGAATCCAGACCAAACTTTAACCAGAAAATCGGATACCTATCGCAAGCTTTGCGCTGGGTCTCTATTTATCTCTGCCATCGAGGTGTCGAAGATTCGACCCATTCTCCGATGGCACTTTTCTCGCGTCAAAGATTTCACTGGGAGGAGGGAACGGAAGAAAAATCAATTCAATTACAAATCTTGAATTGAAGTCATTACAGGAAGAAGGGCTCCCAAAGGAATAGGTGTGCTCTTTAAAGGAAATTTTCATTCGACCGCGATGATAAATTTATAAATCGAGCACACCAGATGTTTCAAGAGCCCTTCTTCCGGGAGAGTCTTCACTCTAGGAATCAGAACGATGATCCGTGACGGTGCGAAATACATCTTTGACGTCCAGGAATAATAAGAAAATTGGACGGGAGGGGAGGCGAAAGAGGGGAGGGGGGAGAAAGCACATTACTCTGAGAAATGGTACAGGAGGAGAAGAGGGAAAGGCCGAGATTTATTTGTAATTATTATAATCATGTTGGTCCTCGCGCGATATGCTTCGATGCGCTCCATTAGTCTGTTTAGTTTGGTCTTCGGATCGATCGCTTTTGATGATGTTCGACTTGTCTGCTCTTTGCTTTATAATAGTTCGACCACATCGATTCAGTTAGATTGCCGCGAACTCTTATTGAACGGGTTCAAGTCGGCGTATTTCAAATTTTACAGCTTGCCCATTTCAGCGACACCGCAAACAATACCTAAACGGTTTAAGTGATGACGTCATCCGGTGAAAAAGTTCGTTGAGCATACCAAACCATCTCTCCCTTCCTTTCTCTCTTCTCTCTCTCCCTCTCTTTGGGCCGCTGTTGGTCCATTTTAAGTGCTTGTCGAAAAGTACACTTCGATAACCAAGTGTTCATCTGCTACGCTTGATAAGCTAAACCTTTGTCACGGTTCGCGGCGATTTTTTTAAAGAAAAACCAAGGGTTCTCAAGAACTTTTCACAGGATTTCAAGGACTTCCGACAAGTAAACCCGTGATATTTTTAAACTAATTTTCAAGATAAAGAAACAACACATAGTACATACGAATTCATCAAAAATTCAAGGATCTTCAAGCATATGAAATAAGAAAAAAAAAAGAAGAAAAAAATCAAGGATATTCGAGGACATTACAAGGCGCTACGAACTATGTCTGTTCTAAGCAATCTTCAACTTATCGAATGTAGCGGAAGGATATACGTTTGGTTGCAGATAAACATTTTAGAGGGACCAATGGTAACCCTCCATTTCACCAGTCCATCTTATCCAATGATTTCAAAGATAAGCCCGTAGCGTAGGTTACTCAAAGAAATCACCGGTTCACCGCTCAAATTGAGAGGGTAGTTAAATATTCGTACTCCGCCGGGTTGATTTTGCCTATCCCGGTAATTGAAGGCGCACGGCGTAGCTTTATTTGGCAAATCCAAGTTGTTGACATTAGCCAAATAAAGCTACGCCGTGCGCCTTCAATTACCGGAATAGGCAAAATCAACCCGGCGGAGTACGAATATTTAACTACCTACTTAATTTGAGCGGTGATTTCTTTGAGTAACTTACGGGCTGATCTTTGAAATCATTGGATAAGATGGACTGGTGAAAAAAAAAATGAAAATTGGACATTTTAACCATTAAAAATAGCCTAAAATAATCTTATATAAGTTGTTAGATGTATTTCGGTTACTTCACATAACGTACTAAAATGTGGACTCTCAATCGGTGCAACCGCTCTCGAGACATAAATGTTTTTCGAAATTTCGAAAAACCCGTCTAGCCCGAGAACCAATCAGAATAAATTAAAGGCGGAAAATTTGCAGAAATTAGTTTTTCGTGGTCCTTAACAAGTCCCCAAAGTTTCGTTAAAAAAGGCGCCGGGGCCAAAAATCCTATGCTTATCCTGCTATGCTCTTTGAGGGAAATCTAGTAACGGGAACGAATACATTCTAGCGTGGTATAGAAACAGTGCAGGTGACTCTTAAGCGCCAATTTCTGCCACAAGATGAGCGCTACCGTTTGATTAACGTCAAATTACAGACCAAAAGTAATTTATATTCAAAAATCTATAGAGTTCCAGGTACTAAGTACATTATCAACTGAAAAATATCTTTGCAAAAGTACCTCGTCAATGACTAAAAATGAGGCTGAGAGTAACAAATAACGGAATATTGCAAATCGATAGACTACAATCGATTTGCGGTATTCCGTTTTTTTGGTATTTTCAGCCTTATTTTTGAAGTTATTGACGAGATACTTTTGCAAAGATATTCTTCAGATGATCATAAGTGGCGGTAGCCGCCCAGGCCAAGTCAACCTGGTAATGTAGTACCTAGAGCCGAATCAAGTTTGCGAAGCCAGACTGGACTATAGAACGAGAACTATTCTACTTTTTACGGCTGCTTTCTTCTGATTGATCAGCGGCACAGATTCGAAGTATCCATTGAACTTAAGGTTGACTTCGAGTGTTTCAACTTGATTCGGCCAGAATAATATTAGTTACTTTTGGCCTGTAATTTAATGGAAGACGAACGTTAGCACTCTTTCGTGGCAGAATTCGTCACTCGCCGTAATGATGACATTTGGGAACATAAGAATGCAATTGAGAAACTTTGGCTGAGATCACCTTGGCTTGGCTTGGCTTGGCTTAGCTTGAGAAATACTCAAGTCAAGTCGAAACTAGAGAGAAAAATTGCAATTCAGAGACGCTTGCCGTAAACAGGCAATTCTTGAGAAATCTTGAGTTTAGCTCAAAGTAGCTGACGCGAGGCTACCTTGAGTCTTCTTGATAGTTGCCTTGAGTATACTACTAAGGATATCCGGAGCGTCTCTGAATTGAAAATTCGTGCCCCAATCTCACTTGAAAATCCCTTGAAATTTCCTCGGGAAATCTAAAGGCGTTTTTGATCGAGAAATGTTTCTGAATTGCAAATTGAATCTGTCGGACGGTTCAAGTTCAAGCCAAGCCAAGCCAAGGAGACCTCAAGGAAAGTGTCTGAATTGCACCCTGTAGACTCCTCCGCAACAGAGAATAAGGGTCAAACAAATGACCCAACAAAACGCACGGACCTCGCCTCTCAACAGCAGGGGCTGATTCTGTGCTATTTGGTATCACCCGGGGTTTG
The DNA here is from genome assembly GCA_011764245.1 of Trialeurodes vaporariorum. Classification (NCBI taxonomy): domain Eukaryota; kingdom Metazoa; phylum Arthropoda; class Insecta; order Hemiptera; family Aleyrodidae; genus Trialeurodes; species Trialeurodes vaporariorum. The sequence continues at coordinate 33,853,501 of VMOF01000379.1, read as the reverse complement.
AGTGAGACCATATCTTTAGTTCCGAAGTGTTGCGACTTGCAAGTGGCTTTTTTTTCACTCCAGGAATTCGTCCTTCTCCGCATTCGCCCGTTTGAGCGCGTGTGTTATAAAAAATGCAAGATATGGGGAAGGCACGTGACTTTCGCCACTTTCGCCTCTTTCGCTATCCTTTTCCAACACATGCGTTCAAACAGGGTAAAGAGAGAGAGAGAGAGAGAGAGGGGGAGAGGAGAGAAGGACCATTTCCTAGATCCGCCTCTGATCACTGCTCAGTGTTTTCGTCCTTGCGCGCTTTCATCACGCTTCCTCTCTTCATTTCCATCCAATCGACTAAATTGATCCGGAATCCAAATCGCTACACATCAATCAAATCGCGATCCCATCCGAATTTTCCTCTCTCTCTCTCTCTCTCTCTCTCTCTCTCTCTCTCTCTCTCTCCCTCCCTCCCTCCCTCCCTCCCTATCTACCGCTCTTCAGTCTTCATACCCCCATTCAATAGCCCGCGAAAGCATCGATGAAGCCGTCATCAATAGACTGACATGACGTACACGCAACAAGGGAGAGAGAGAGAGAGAGGGAGAGAGAGAGAGAGAGAGAGAGGAGAGAGAGAGAGAGAGAGAGAAAGAAAGAGAGAGACGGATCCCGCGTATGTCTAGTACTTTCAATCTCTGCTCAATATGTCACCCAATTCCTTCCCTTTTTTCATTCATCACCATCTGGCTAGATAAAGTGGCTACAGAGGCAAAGTTACTCTGAGTGCTACACCTAAATGGGAAACTCCGTCAAAGTATGGTGACCTTAAAATATGGTGACATCCCGATCAAAAATTGAGTGACCGTACTTACAATATCCTGCAAACGTCATAAAAGGTTTCCTCTTAAAATAGATTCAAGGTTGGATTCGATGTCGGCCCTGAACGGTTTCTTTAATGTTACTAATAGACATGTTTCAGTGACGAGCGAAATCCAAAAATCTGATAGTTTTAGATGCTTTTTTTTAAACGTAAAACCGACATCTGATTGGTCAATTTTGAATTTCCCGCTGCTCACCCCGGTAAAACTGGTCACCAAAGATCACCTAAAATTGTTCCAATTGTAACCTAAACAAGGTGATATCACCTTATGGGGCCTTATCGGGGGGGGGGGGGCTGCAATATGGTTTGAGATATGGTTTAACTAGCTAATGAATTTGAGCGAGTGAATATTGATGCTTTGTATTCATAACCTGGTTTAGTGGTTGTGAAAGAGTTTAAATTACTTGCTAAAAGTGTTTTAAGTCATTGTAATAGGCCTTGAAGGTTTATAAATGAGAAATTGATGAGAAATTGACTTTCTAACTTTTGCCCACTTTTTGGATCTCAAGAGCATAATGAGCTGGTTTCCATCCGGAACGTTTCCTAATTTTAAATCTTACATCTTGCGATAAACGCACCTCACGAATTCATATCAATGATATTTTCTTTTTGCCCATCTATGAAATAAAGAGCATGGATTTATCGAGAAATGTTTCCAGAGAAAATAGGAGAAACGGATAGAGTAAATGAGCGAAGGCGGTATAATCGTAAGAATTTCAAAATGCGATCGGTAAAATGCCACGAGAGGGAAGGAATGAAGAGGGGTGGGGGGTTTAGAAGAGGGAGGGGCGGAGCAGCGATCAAAAACGGTGGCTATGCTAGGAAGCTGCGAGTTAGGAGTGCGACTGCCGATTGGAAGCCAGTTATTTGCGCCGGACGGGACGGTAAGTAAACGTAACGACAGCCAGACAGCTAGGCAATCGACAGGAATGTCTATAGTCCAAGCTCGGGTATCGACAATCGCCGAAGGGTTCGAAATTAGTGATTGTAATTATGATACTATACAAAAGTGATTTACTTTACACGGAATCCCGGCGCTGTTGCCGGACGAGCTATAAAAAATATCTTTCAAATGTCTTTCTATTTGCGAACCTATAGGCACAGAATAATACAATCAGAAGGGAAACTCCCATAAGAGCCAATGGAAACAAGATTTGGAATTTACTGGCACAAACTGGCAACTGTGCCTACTCACTTCTCAAGATGGCGGACATGCTTTTTCAGGCTATACAACCAATCACAACTCGGCCAGTTGCCGAAGATCTGCCGAAGATTGCCGAAGATACTCACTTTCGAACATGGCGGCCCGAAGTAAAGAATGTTTCAAAATGAATTAGAGTTTCCGTTCTGATTAGAGTATTCTGTGCTATAGGCAAAAGTATCGAATTCTCGAGGATTCACTGAATCCCCTGAAAATCGATTATTTTACGTAGGTTTAAATGGAGAGAATCCATTGTTACTACATGGCAATAACCGCCACTGCTTTACATAAAAAAGAATGTATACAGGGTGTAACAAAACTATATACATTAATTTTCAGGGCGTGTTTTAGAGGTAAAAATAATACTTTTTTTTTCATATAAACATGGGTCCGAAATTGTAGTCTTTTCGAGTTACAGTGTTGCAAAGTTTCCGAAAAACAAATTGAAAAATTGTCATAACTCCCTCGTGAATTTTTCTAAATGCTCGCAAATAGGTATTCTGATGTAATTTTAGACGCTCTTGCCGATTTTGGCCTTGCAAATGATGTATGCAAAACTTTGAGGGAGGTACTGGGGGTTTTTCTTGATTTTTCTCACTTTTTTTGGCCAAATTATGTGAAAACATGCTTACGGATTCATTAAACCCAAAGACGATTAGCATCACCCAGTTACTTGACCATGAAAACTTTCATCTTGATTTTTGTTACATCATGCATGTACCGTTAAGTGTTACCATTTAGTGTATGATGTTTATTTTGTGTTATTATAATGGGGCTGTTGCATACTTTTGTTATAAGTGATTTAATAGTCGGTTCTGGCGCAACTCGAAAAATAACGACGGCAGCACTAAACACTTCCGAAATTCACTCCTGAACTCAATAAACGCTGTTATTTGTGCGAGCGTAATGGTGGCTGAGGGCAATAATAATGGGAGATTCCTATCTTAATTTCGTCACTCTCTCTCTATGCTGACAAGGATGATTCACAGACTAATTAGTCACCAGAGTAGTGGTCCACATCTGATGAATCTAACTGTGACAGCTAGTGACACTGAAGTCACATGAAAGTCGTCTCTTATTGGCCACTTCGTGATGGAGTTACAGTATTGTTAGATGGGAATCTCCTATTATTATACTGCCCTCAGCCACCATTACCGTCGCGCAAATAAAAGCATGTATTGAGTATAGGAGTGGGTTTCGGAAGTTTTTAGTGGATCGTTATTTTTCGAGATTTTTACACTAAAATCAATTATTAAATCGCTTATAGCAAAAGTGTGCAACATCCCCATTACGTTTATTTTTGTAGTTTTGTTGTTATCGTCATACTTTTTGTTGATTTTTTATCTATTTTCTTCAAGTCTCTTCATATATCATGGGGCTTTTTATTCTTTTTTCCCCCTAGTGTAAGGATTCACGCTGTTAAATCAGCGTGTCCAGCAGAAATGGACTCAGAAATAACGCAGTTCCCAGAGTAATCAGGGTCTCTTACGCGTATAGAGGGATAGACATCTCCGTTCAACATGACAACGTCGCGAAATATGAGGTGAACTTGAAAACCGAAACGAGAAAGCTAGAGCGAGGGGGCGGGGACGAGGAGACGGGACAATAGCTGGGCCAGTATAACGCGGCGTGGCGGGAATCCGAAAAATCCGCGAGACCGGAGAAGAGTCTGAGTCTGGACTCTTGACAATTACAGATTCCCGGATGATCGGCGAATCAGAGCCGATCGGGATCAGACTCGGAATCGGGATATAGAGGAATCGAATCGGAAATAAATCCGAGCAATGTTCGATACTTCGTCAACTTCTTCGTCTGGCTTCGTGGCGGCATCGACCGTCCTTTCCTGCTTCTGCTGAGTTGGATGCTGGACATTCCCCGTCTTTCTCTCTCTCTCTTTGCCCGTTTAAGTACACGTGTTAGAAAAGGACAGAAACAGGGGCTGAAGTCACGTGACAGCCCCTATATCCATCCTTTTCTAACACATGCGTTCAAATGGGCTAAGAGAGAGAACGACAATATCCTGGCTACGACTATATGATGCTGGATGTTGGATGGAGGGACATTTTACAGCCCCTCGATTCGCGATCTTGGATTGATCTCAGCTATGAGCTTAAGTGTCTCGCCACCGTCTATCAATACATCATTTCTTTCGCTCACTCCCCCAGCCCCCCTCTTCTCCCTTCAAGATCCACACCGGACGCACGTACGATACACTTATACAGAGTGTTTCACTCAGTCCTCTCTCTGAGTCTCAATCGGAGCTAGAAAAAACGTCGTTTTCGATTACATAATCGATTACTTTTCAAAATAAATCGACGTGAATTTTAGCAGTAATCAAGCGTGGTGATTTCAATGAATCTAATGTGTTATTTTGTGGTGGTTTCAATGAATCTAATGAGTTATTTTGTGGTGATTTCAATGAATCTAATGTGTTATTTTGAGAAACAGTATTTTTTTTTTTTTCAATTTGGATTTTACTGCAATCGGTACGGAAAGATTGCCATAAAAATCAGGGTCGTATTACTCAAAAAGGCTGAGTAGGCATGCCCTGGTGTACAGAGGTAAACTTTGGGGATTTAAAAAACAAAAACAAGAACAAAAAAAAGAGGACAGAACGAAAAACTAAAGTAAACCACTCACACTTTAGAATCTCAAAAGCTGCACTTTACGAAGCATACAGAACGAAGAAAAAAAGTGTAAATATGGAGCACTTCAAGGTGAATTTTTCAAAAATGTCTTCAATTTTTAATAAAAAAAACAAACAATACATGGTCTCTAATCGGCCGGAAGGCTGTGTTCAGCTTATTTAAAGCCTCATGGAAATCAACACGCACGTAGTCATTTTAACACCACTTTGGTGGTGGCTGGTGCAGTGTCGCTCAAGGAGTTAAGCCAATAGTTAAACCATGATTCACTTTATGGTTGGTTTGGCTTTATGGCCTTGATTTTATTAATTTCACCCCTCCCTTTTTTTTAATTCGTGGCATTTTACTAAAACTAATTAAGCTGATAACGATCCAACCAACAGTGAGTTTGGTTTGTTTCGTTTTTCAGCTTTTCTGAAAAGCCTATTTGAGGTACAAGAAAATGTAATAAATCATTTCACTCCAAAACTATGAAATCTACACGGAAAAAAATCAGGTCTTCATATCTTCTACCAGGATTGCTGGAAAAACCTCAGTAACCGCGATCGAGTGTTTTTTCTACCATGGTAGATTTTCCGACTACCCTGGTAGATTATTTGCAGGTCTTGAGAGTAAAAAATCTACCATGGTGGATGAAAAATCTACCGAGGTGGATAAAAAATCTACCGTGGTAGAAAAAACGAAACATAGTTAGTACATTGTCTACCGCCGGTAGCTGAGGCCTTTTCAGCAATCCTGGTAGAAAACATGAAGACCTGATTTTTTTTTTCCGTGTCGTTAGAATCAAAAGGCATCATTATTTTCAGCCCACCGAGTACTTTCATTTGCTGCAAAATAAATCCGGAATTCAGACCCTGAAACTTGCTTTCGTTGCATGCACCTTGTAAAGCACGAGCGGTATACAACGAACAACACGAAATATGGGACTCCCTGTAGATGGAAACAGTATTTACATCGTCGATAATTATTGTGGGTCGTTGGTCTGATTGCAATGATAGTCGCGTCTCGCCGCTAGACTCGCTCTCAATCATCTCAAGGTGTCATCGCTATACTGAGTCGGAACTTTTCCTTTCAACCGCGCCACCGCATTCTTCATCGACATTTTTTCGTGATCGAGTCCGATACAAAAAGGAATATCCCATTTTATTGAGACAATAACACCGCGATGAAAAGCTAAATAAAACGAATGAATAGCGACATCTTAGAGCTTTCACGAAAAATGAGAGAGCGTATACGAAATTTGCAGGCGTCAACTAGAAATTATGGTAAATTTCACCATAAAGTAAATGCAACGTTTCTTGTGGTAAATTAAGGTAACATTTTGGTAAATTTTACTATAATCTGGTGAAATTTACCATAGTTGCTAGTTGACTTTAAAGTGAACCATGCAGATGGTAAATTCTACCAGTCTTTTTTTACCGTGCCCTTATTGAGTTCCTTGACGAAAATATTGTAAAGGGAGTACAGACGCGACGCGACGCGACGCAATATGGTCCGGATGGCTGTATAAACTCATAACTTATGATTGGAAAATGTCACTGGAATGAAACTTTGAGAATACCTTCTCAATAGTTAGGTTTTATTTTTTCACGCGATAAAATTAATTTTTGACGCCGCTGGGGTCCCGGCGGGGGCCAGAAACCCCCATATTAAGATACATCAATCGAAAGCTAGTAAAAAATGAGGAATTTTGGCGCAAACCAGAGATCTTTATGTGCATTTGTACTGAAGTTATGACAGTTCCAATATCCGATAAAGTCGAACTTTGACAAGTCATAACTTCGGTACAAATGCACATAAAGAGCTCTGGTTTGCGCTAAAATTCCTCATTTTTACAAGCTTTCGATTGATGTATCACAAGATGGGAGTTGCCGACAGTAAAATTTGGATTGAGGGGGTTTAAGACCCTCACCGGGACCCCAGGTGCCCATCAAAAATTAATTTTATCGCGTGAAAAAGTAAAATCTAACCAACGAGAAGGTATTCTCAAAGTTTCATTCCTGTGGCATTTTCCAATCATAAGTTATGAGTTTATGCAAGCTAGAATAGCCATCCGGACCATACTGCGACGCTTCATGGAGCTCCAGAAGAGTCGAAAAATTAACATTGCCAAGATAGCAAGTCGACTCCTCTGGTCTCCATAGTAGTCGCCGCTAAATGGCGTCGTCTTATGGAGCAGCCCATGTTAAATCAACAGCCAATCAGTACTCGTTGAACTCGTGTCGATACTCTCTTTACAATATTTCCATCGAGGGACTTTAGGCCCCAGTAACTCGCAAATTTTAGATAACAAAACTTACTATAGGATAAATCGTTACAAAAGAGGCAATCCAAGCTCCAGAAAAAAAACTTGTTGAAAGTCTCTGGGGCTTGGTTCGCTTGGATCAGACGAGAATCATGCGACATAGTCACGTTAAAGACTAAGAAAAGCCGGGGGAAAACGAATCGTGCACCATCAAATAAAATACAGCAATAAATAGAAAATTGTGGAGCGAATGAAGCTTACCTTTGAAACCGGCTTCCACAGGAGCGGCAGAAGTAAATTCAGTTGCGGATGCATCTCCTCCAGCGTTTTCTGTAAACTGCAACAGAAAAAAAAGAAATTAAAATCGAGTTCAAAATATGTAGAATCAGTGACACAAATTCCATTGATCTGCACAATTTCTATGAAAGTTGTGCGAAAAATCATATTGTAATAAATAAAATTTAATTAAAAGTAACACAGGTGCTGGTGCTTATCCTGGACACTTACATCGTAGCGGAGGTCTACTCAGCCAGCCGCCTAGCCGGGGACGGGGGTACAAAAAATTCCTGATCCAGCGATCCGCAGATCACATGAAAGAGGGCATTTCTGAATAAGGGAGGAAAGCCCAGCAAAAACTCTTTTCTTTGATAATGACCTCAAAATTTTGAAGACATCCGTCATTTAAAGAACATACACATACACAATGTTAATGGACGCCCAAAAAGTCACCACTTTTCACATTTTCGGGGAGAAAGTTTTGTAAAAACTGAGGAAAAAATACCGGAGCGTGTGAAACTTCTGGCGTTCTAGAACATTTTGCACTTCGGCAATAATTTCCGGCCAAAGCTCCATTTGAGGGTTGCAGTGCGGGCTATTGCCCTCCTCCCGAGGATTTTCAATGTGATCAAAAAATCAAGTCAGATAGCGATAGAAAAAAAAAGGCGGGGGAAAATATGCGGTTGCCTGCTGGAATTTGATTGAAGAGGAGGTGGTTGCCATGCGTACGATATAATGAAAATAAAATATAAAAAAGATGCACGACCAAAACAAAAAGAAGAAAAAAAAAAAAAGGTCATCCGATTTTTTAGAGGCACCTCCCCCCAAGATCAATCTGAAACGGCTCTACTGTCTCTAGCAGCAGGTACAAAGAACAAACTTAGGTTAAGATCAGATACTCACCGGTGAATAGACCGATATTACACAAATCGACCCTGAAATATTTAGAAAAGTCTCAAGTCAAAATGACTCCGAAGACATTTTGCGAAATTAAAACAGTGATAAAAGCGTAGGACCTAGGATTAATCTAGACTAGAAAGAATCGGGGATAACAGGGGCTCTTGCAAACTTTTGCTATGAGGGATTGAAGACTTGATTCTTGTAAAAAAAAAAAAAAAAAAAAAAAAAAAAAAAAAAAACCTGTAAAAATTACGATGAGTACACTAAAAAATCACGAAATTCACTCTTAGAATCGGGCTTAGTGGCGAAGAGACGCGCAGGTATCATGAGAGATTCCTATCTAAATTGAGACTATCTCTGTGTTTCCGTAGAGAAAGTGACATAATAGACAGGGAATCTCCCATGATACCTCCGATTGAGCCGCCATTACGATCTTGCCGTTATAGCAGTTATGTGAGTTTATTACTGACTTTTAGACTTGCTTCGTGTGATTTTCGTGATGTCCGCTGGTTTTTACATTTTGCTTACAGCAAAAGTTTGCAAGAGCCCCATTGAGGCCATCCGCGGAAGAGGAGCCCATAAAATAACGGGTTTGCTCTGCTGAGAAAATAAGCCTTACAATCTCATTAGAATTTACTCAGAAGAGCATACCCATCATTGTATGGGCCTTTCTTCCGCAGATGGCCTCAATTCGGACCACAGATCATAGTGTAGAAGAGCAAATCAGTCATGATGGGGCGTCAAGCAACAAGGTTAGACAATTAGCTCTACGAAGCTGTCGCAAGACTTGGAAAGCAAAAATGGAGGAGGGGGAAGAGATCTGAAATCCGTCGTCAAGCTCCAGAAATCTGATCCGTAAAAGTTCTTGTCTACGTTTAATTTGATGAAACTCCTTGTAGACGCGTCACACAAACCTATGTCAAGTAAAATACGCGACAAGCTCTTCATTAGATCCTGACACGACTGAAAGACATGCACCAAGGATATACCGAAAGACGCTTTATTATAAAAGTATATACACGGCTCCCTGTTATGAAACGCGCGGGACAGATTAGAAGAAACTTTCCCACTGGATCTACACATAGGGATTGGGAATGAGCAGTAGCGTACACAAGAATTTGTCTTTCTCTCTCTTTCCCCATTTGAACACGTGGGTTGGGAAAGGACAGAAACAGGGGCTCGAACGTGTCTTCAGCCCTTATCTCTTTCCTTTTCTAGTGCATACACTCAAACGGAAAAAGAGCGAGAGGGACTTATTCCTGCGAACGCCATTGGGAATGAGGGAGGGCCGAGGGAGCGATTCCTCATCAGTTAACAGTCAACAGGTGCTTTGAGGTTTCGGCTTCATCGGCACATCGGCTTGCATTGATATAGCACCCCTTTCAGAAGCAGGAGGCGGAGCTCGACCGATAATTTCTCGTATTGCATGAAGGAATGAAATGAAAATTAATTTGAGAACATCGCTCGGCTGTTTCATAATACCAAAGAGGCAGTGGCGGCTTGAGCAATCTCAGGAGAAACTGTCCGTTTAAAGGAAAATGCAAGAGTTTAGAGTCGCTTTCTGGATACAGGATTTTAATAATATATCTATCCAGGTGAGAAAATGTTGCTTGTTTCTGCCATACAGGCGTCAAGTTTATTTATCGTGCAAGTCTTCCCAGAAGGAACAGTTATATCGCTAGCTGATAGCCTTTCTGAAACACTAGCTCTTTCCCAGATATGAAGAAATATTTTAAAAAACATTTTTATAAAAAAATTTCAAAAAATTTTAACGAAAGTAATTTTAAAAATATTTACAAAAGGCAAAAGTATTTTTAAAATATTTTAATTAAAATGTTTTGGTTAATATATTTTAAAAACATTTTAAAAATATTTTGACAACTATAATTGGCATGAACAAATCATGTTTTTTAAAATGTTTTTAAAATATTTACAAAAGGTTACCGAAAGCTTTTTGGCAAGATTTTCAAACTGTTTTTTTAAAATATTACTTTCATCTCTGGGTTCGTTTAAGACCAAAGGGGCTCTTGCGAACTTTTGCCATAGATGATTGAAGAATTGATTATTTCACGTAAACCAGTAAGAATGACGATGAGTACACTAACAAATCACAGAATTGGGCTTCTTTAATGGCAGAGCTACGCAGGTATCTTGAGAGATTCCTATCTAATTCGAGACATATTTCTGTGTTTCCGTAAAGAAAAATACAAATTACAAAGGAATCTCCTGTGATACCTGCGTAGCTCCGCCATTACGATCTTGACATTACAGCTGCTTCCTGAGTTTATTACTGCGAATTTTAGATTTTTTTCACTGCGGTTTTTACAACAGATTCTACAATTCATTTGCCAAGAGAAAAAGTTTGCAAGAGCCCCATTCAAATCGATTTGTGAAGACTTTTTTCCCCCCCAACTTTAAAGGTTAAAAAAATGAGGTAAACAAACAGACTACGTGTGAAAATGTCCATAAGAGATTTCCACATGGTGGCTGCCTCCGTGGTGGCTCAAAAGCACGTCCATAAGAAATCCCCTACATCGGTATAGCTCCTTGGTTTTGTCATTGTCACCAGTAGCGTACGCAGGAATATGTCTCTCTTTCTCTTCTCCCGTTTGAATGTATGTGCTGGAAAAGGAAAGAAATAGGGGCTGAAGTCACGTTTTAGCCCCTGTTCTTGTCCTTTTCTAACACACGTGCTCTATTGGGGCAAGAGAGAGAAAGACAAATTCCTGCGTACGCTACTGATTGAAACCTACGTCAAAAGTCGACACAGCTACTGAGAAAGTCTTGAGAAGTCTTTTCAGGCAAGAAACAGTCCGTTTAACACATCAGAAACACACACAATAACCTTTTGAGCTATGAATTTCACAAAACGAGCACAATCTCTGTTTTATGCGTAGTTTTTCCAGAGAACTCCTCATTTGCACTCATATGCTGTCAAAATTCAAAACTAGATAGTTACTTTTTTAAACATTCAAATTGTTAAACAATATAGAGAAGAAACCATATAAAGATAAAATCCATACACTTCATTTTTTTTTTCAGTGCACCAGAATTGACTTTCTCTATAGAGCTGTAGCAAAAGTTTTTAACGAATCCATTGTGAACAACTAACCCCTTCGTCTATTTACTGACAAAGTCCACGATAAAACGAGTACAGCGTCACTGTCAACTGAGAAAACATGGTACAACTACGATCTCCTCCGAATGGAACTCATAATTCTAACGACTTATGAGCCTCCGTACTACCAAGCACTGACACACTGTTTCTCATTAAGAAATTATTAACTGCAGCGGCCCGGCTCGGCTCTCTCGATTAGAAACAAACTTCTGTGTGTACATTTTCACGCCTTCTCTTCTTTCTTACCCCCTTCATCATGGAATCGGGGTTCTCTCTCTCTCTCTCTCTCTCTCTCTCTCTCTCTCTCTCTCTCTCTCTCTCTCTCTCTCTCTCTCTCTCTCTCTCTCTCTCTCTCTCTCTCTCTCTCTCTCTCTCTCTCTCTCTGCGGCTTTGCCTTCGGTGAGAGACACGGTCGACATACACAGCATATACTACACACACGGGACAGGGGACCATGGCAGCGCAGAGCTTTATGGGTAAAGACGAACGAACGCGAACGGGCCCGGGCGTGAAGAGATGTTACCCTGCCGCGCCACCTTATTAACCCCCCTCCCTCCCCCACGCGCAATTCATTCTCTTTCTCTTTGATCCCCACGGTTTGTCATTTGGAGAGACTTACTTAATCTCGGAACACTTAACCCTCATTTAAAGCGTGACATATTTATTTTGAATGTTTACTTGCTATCCTACACACGTGCGCGAATAATAATTGGAATCGGGCCCAAATGTATCACAGAGAAAAAAACTTCGGTTCATACGGAACACCGAGGGTGTTTGGTTCCAGTAACCGAACTTTCGGCTGAGAGTACCGAACTTTAGTTAGGAGTACCGAAGTAGTTCAGTAGGAACGAAATGTGAGTCATAGTATTAGTCACACTTACCGAAACCTTCGGTACTCCTAACTGAAGTTCGATACTCACAACCGAAAACTTTGGTTACTGTAACCGAACACCTCGGTGTTCCATAAGAGCCGAAGTTCAGTTCTTATAACCTAAATTTTTTTTCTCCGTGTAGGTAAAGGTTGGTCGGAATGGTCCAGATATAACCTCATTTTGTATCGATAACATTAAAAACTGTCAAGTTGAATAAGAGACAAATAGAGCTACCCAGGGCAAAGCTTGCGACAGGTGTCCAATGGGTCTGTCGCGAACTTTTGTTACAGCGTTGAGGAGGATCCTTTCACAAGTAAAATCGCGTGAAAATCACATTGCAAGTCTCTAAATCCACTCAAAAACTTAGTAAATGCGTTGAGCAAAATTCAAAAATGGCGTTCGAATGAGTGGGTCAAAAGAGAAGCGTTATCAATCAATGGGGGCTATTGCACACTTTTGCTATAAGCGATTTAATAGTCGATTATGGCGTAAAAACCTCAAAAAATAACATTGGCGGCACTAAAAACTTCCAAAATCCACTCCTAAACTCAATAATCGCAGTTATTTGCGCGAGCGTAATGGTGGCCGAAGGCACTAACAATGGGAGATTCCTATCTTAATTTCGTCACTCTCTCTATGCTGACAAGGATGATTCACAGAGTAATTAGTCATCAGAGTGATGATCCACATCCGATGAATGGTACCGCAACACCAAGTGACACCGGTGTCAAATGAAAGTAGTCTCTTATTGGTCACTTCTTGATGGAGTTTCAGAATTGTTAGATGGGAATCTCCCATTGTTAGTGCCTTCGGCCACCATTACGCTCCCGCAAATAACTGCGTTTATTAAGTTTAGGAGTGGATTTTGGAAGTTTTTAGTGCCGCCATCGTTATTTTTTGAGGTTTTTACGCCATAATCGACTATTAAATCGCTTACAGCAAAAGTGTGCAATAGCCCCATTAGCAATTATAACTGTTACTATGATGAATCTCTGTCATTAGCATGGAAATTTGCGATTATATGGAATTTCCCCCATTAACCTCTTATGGGCCAAGCCCGAGTATACTCGATTTTCTCCTTTAGTCTATTTCACATTGATTCAGTTTTCATTTCGGATAAACGCAAATATAGAAGAAAACACTACAGTAGAAAAGGTCTCGTCGGGTGCCTTCAATTTGTCATGTGGGCAATTCCAACTCCCCCGAGTACGAACAGTTAACTACCTTACCTGTAGAAACGGAAAAGTGGTGTTCTCTTGAACTAACCTGGTCCTTAAAGGGTTAAGACCCGCTCATTCGACCGCCATCTTTGAATTTTGATCAACGCATTTATTGATTTTGTAAGTGGATTTGGAGACTTATCGATGCTTAAAATGTGACTTTCACGCGATTTCCAGTAATAAACGAGAGTAATAAACGAGAAACGACCTTTCCACAATACTGTAGAAGAAGTTTGCAATAGATCCATTTTCCAGCTCAATTTTGGTTGGGGCTCAACGAGACAACAGTCTACAGTCGCCAACTGTTGAGTGATGAACATGGTGAAAAACACCGATGGGATATTTCCGGCTTCAACGCGCAAGAACTGAAATTTCTGCTCAATAATGATTGCCCTGTTTGATCAAATTGTTTGAATAATTTTCTCGATTCCCTCTAATCCACTCGCATATATAGGTCTTAAAAATGCTATGCTTGACTAATCATAATTCGGTAAAGTAAGGGTCAAACAGAGAAACACGGATGAATAGGATGAACCGCAAAGTCTTTAAGAGACGCAGGTGGGTCTGGTGCGGAGATATAAATTCGCTTAAATGATCGCTCTTCAAAGAATTTGGGATCACAGATAATAAATTGTCTACAGTCTAGCCGTGTTCATAACAGTAATTTCATTTCAAAAACAAACATAGATGATTCCCGATAAGAGGACGAAGACTTTTTTTTTTTTCATTTCTTGTTTATTTTGGCAAAGAAGAAATTATAAATATCCGGGTATAATTTGAAGAACTGAGAGCAAACCTGTGTCCGATTAAATCGATAGAATTCGAATGAGTGGAATTCGCACGAGGCGTGGATATAGCGAATTACAAAACCAAACACCACACGTATAATTTGTTTGCACTAATCAATGATGTCTAGTTTCTAGGGGCGTTTCCTGACCGCGCCTAATTAATTCCTCCTTTGAGGCGTGGAACCAAGATTTTGAAACATCCCGACACATCGGGTTATTATTTATGACAGTTTATTCTTGAACCCCCCTTTTTTTTTTTTTTTTTTTTTTTTTTTTTTTTTTTTTTTTTTTTTTTTTTTTTTTTACCACCAAATCAAATCGACGTTTTACCAACACAGTCGTCCTGTAACTAATTTCATAGCACGCTATAGACAAAGCGGATTTCGTAAAAATGTCTAAACTCCCGTAGTCCTGCGTGGTCTAACCTGCAGACCGATCCTTGAAATTCCCGACTTTTGGATTGACTGGATAGAAATGGAAAACGGTGATTGGAGGAGACGAGTCACGTGGTTGCCCAGTCTAATCAAAAAATGGAATTTATCTAAATTGGTTGCAGTCTTGAAGATCTAATAACCAATTAGATAAACTCTGTATTCTGATTAGACATGGCAACCGCACGTGACTCGTCTCCACCAATCACAGTTTCTCGTTCTTATCCAGTCCACCCAAGTTTGTACTTTCAAGGCTGAGAGCCGAATGACATATTGGAGAAAAGTCCAACTTAAGTAATGTATGTTTTCACATAACTTCATGTAATGAGAATCCTTGAATGTGATTGGTCGGCGGCATGGGCGCCCGGAGGGGGGGGGGGGCAAGAGGGGGCACTTGCCCCCCCCTGGAATTCAAAAAAGTCAAAATTTCACGATGAAAAATGAAAGGAAAAAAGAAAATGAAATTAAAATGACAGTTAATCAAAGGAGTAATAGTTGAGAAACTTCATTTCTAGTTTATATTGTAATTTTAACTAATTTTTTGCAAGGAATAATAAATTATATATTTTTTTTTTACTATCGTTATCATCTGTCGTCCCTTTATCCATTATATCAAACACGTCAAAATTGTTATTATTATTTGATACACCTAAAATGGGTTAATAATTGTATACTATTTGAGTGAAAAAAAAGTTTTCCCTTTTTACACGGGGGGGGGGGTCCCCCTAGACCTTCCGTTGGGGTTCAAAAATTTTGCCCCCCCCCTTGGAAATTTTTCTGCGGGCGCCCATGGTCGGCGGTGCGGTTTCGGGATAATGTTTGAATTTATGTCTGTTTCTGAGTCTACATGATGTAGAGAATCAAGACAATTGAAATTCATTGGATGCGATTTTGCACTTTTGTTTACAAAAACTTCCGAGAAGTATTTCTTTGTTTACATTATGAAGGCCGTTGGTTGGTCCGATATAAAGATTGCAGTGCCTTAGAGTTTCTAACGGTGTCAGGGGCGGCTCGTAAAATGCGATACATCGATAGTCACTCGACTATTTAAAACTATAGAAAAGTATCGATTTATCGGGGGTTCGATTGCACCCCCTGACGATCGATACTTTTCTATAGTTTTAAACGGAGTAGACATCGATACATCGCATTTCACGAGCCGCCACTGAACGGTGTATAATCTTTCACAGCCTTTGTTGATCGACGTATATTTACGCCTTTTTAAGATTCTTTTGAGCGTTACAGACATTCTTGAGGTGCATTATCATTAAAATGGGGCTCTTGCAAACTTTTGCTATACTTAGGGAATTGAATAGTTGATTCTTGCATAAAAACGTGTAGAAATGACAGTGAGTACACTAAAAAATTACGAAATTCACTCTCAGAATCGGGCTTAATGGCGGAGAGACGCAGGTTTCATGGGAGATTCCTATCTAAATTGAGACATATCTCTGTGTTTCCTTAGAGAAAGTGACATAATAGACAGGAATCTCCCATGATACCTGCGTTGAATTGCCATTACGCACTTGCCGTTAAAACAGTTGTGTGAGTTTATTACTGAATTTTAGAGAATTTTTAGTGTGATTTTCGTGATTTTCGCTGGGTTTTACATCAGATTGAACTATTCATTTGCTCACAGCAAAAGT